>JAAONU010000011.1:30512272-30852966 GCA_012932295.1 Cyclina sinensis | reverse complement strand
GTTCAAGGCATTGTGAAAGTTTATGGTTAAAACATTGTGATACTATTTTGTTTATAAACTGTACTGTTATACAAATAAAACACTTCATTTTCTATTTTTGTTAAATAACTTATCTTTGCTATTATGTGGTTTTTACAGAACAATCTGCAGCCAGTAATAATTGTATCAGTTTTATATAATTGTAAGATCCTTTTTGCCTTAGTCCAGACTTGTCTCTATATCTTAAAAAGGAGATATGACCACAGTTACCAAAGACACCAGAATGTAGTTGACATAATTAGCCCTGAAAGGGTTTTTCGTTCTTTTTATACAGTTTTTTGAAGATCAAGAACTAAATACGATTGTTGATCCCTTTCTATTTATCACGATCCTGTTATGTTGCTTGTTAAAAGCATGACAGATGTCTAGCCGTATCTTGAGTCTAGTTTCTCCTGTGGCCTAGTGCCAGTCATGGCAGAAGCATGCAATGCAGATTGAGGGAAGAAAAGTCATCACATAAGATTGAATTACTAGTATGTTTTTATGTCCACAGAGAAGAGCATGAAGTAATCGCATCATCCCTATACCATTCATGTCTGCTGTGTAACATTCGTCACTTTTCTTAGATACTTTGCCACATTTTGTTCACCTCATCAAAATGTGTCACAAAAACAGGTTTCTAAGTGTAAAGCCCAAAAAATCACTGTTAGAGATAAAATAGGAATACTGTTAGTCTCTATGTTCCTGTCCACTCTTTTAACTCTGTGATATATAAAAGAATTTTCAAATAACGTGATGCAAATTTTCACCAGATAGTGTCAACATGTCAAAAGGCAAGTGTGCCTCTGTTCAACCATCTGTTTGAGTCCATGGTAAATTAATGTAGAATGTACTTGTACAAATGGGGTCATCTCTGTAACACAGCCATTTTTAATTTGATCATGATATATCAACTTGCCTCATATGTTCACAAGGAGATGGTTTGTAGCAAAAATGACCAAAGGTCAGAAATTATTGTCCAGATAATGTAGAATACTGGCTGTCTTTACATTGTATGTTCCTGCCCACTCCATAACTCTGTGATATTCATACACCAAAGGATTTTGAAATAACTTGAGACAATGTCACCAGATAGATTCAACATGTTACAAGTAACCCATTTCTCTGTCATTTAGTCTGTATTGCCAAATAACATAGAAAGTTCATGTAAAATAGGTGCCCATTTTATAGGATTAATGATATAACTTGCCACAAATGTTCATCATAAGGAAGCAACATGTTGCAAATTAGACTTGGGTTTTCATGGTCAAGGTCAGAAACCGATTGCCCAAATAATACAGGATACTACCAGTCTTTCTGCTCTGTAACTGTGTGATACTTCAAAGGATTTTGAGATAACCAGCCTCTCGGTTTTTAAGGATTTTATATAAATTGCCACAAACATTCAATGACATTACATTGAGGACAAAATGTTGCAAATAAGAAACTTGGGAGGGCATTTCTACATTCAAGGTCAGAAATCATCGGACATCAAAATGATATAAATGATGTAGAATACTGCTAGCCTTTATATTTATATATCCACTCTGTATCTTTGTGATACACCAATAACTAAGTGGATACAGAGAGCACCCTATTTAAGAGACACACCTGATCCTTTTCCATCCTCAGTGTGTAGCACAAATCATCTGAAAGACAATTAGTAATGATAATGGAGGAGCAGGGAATCTAACTTGTGACCCCTGGATTACATGGTAGGATCGCTGTGCTAAAATAGTGACCAGCTGAGCGGGTCGAACAACATTAAGCCTATTCACTCCATTCCTTTTAGAACACACGAGACTTTTTTATTGGTCCAAATCATCTAAATCTCAGAGTACCACTGTGCTGAAATCAACCGGCTAAGATTAGAGAATTTGCCTGTTCACCACTTTCTTTTAGGGACTACTGTTTCTTATATATGTAAAGAGGGGAAAAATTATATAAGGTATATAAAAATATATAAGGTATAATATATCTTTGTATATACTTTATATAATAATTTGCTCAACTTTTTCCATAGAGAAAGAATTTTGAACTCTCTGAAACATCTAGTTCTTCTACTTAAACTTATCATAACTAAGCCCATAGCTGGTATGCTATCAGTGAAATAGGATATGCATACAGGAAACTGTAAAATGAATGCAGCAAATGAATTTGATAATATTATTGATTAAAGAGTTTTCTGTTGCATTTTAAAAAGTTCTTCTTACAACTTCGACTTCATTATTCACTCTCTTTAGGTGACCTTTTTATATCAATAGCTAATATTTGTTGAAATTTTTATACATCAACTCAGAGATAAGAAACCTGACTATTTTCTAACAATCCTCAGCTCTGCAAGAATATATGCAACAAAAAAGCAGATTGAAAGATGATCTGCTTACATATCATATTCAAACAAGAATTCAGGTACATTCAGTTAAGGAGTTTCTGGATCACAGGCAGTTCTGCATCACCTGGTTGAATTTCATAAAAAAATATTGGGAGTGAATAAAGATCATCAAAATTATCTTAAAATATCAAAAATTGTGTAATAAAATATTTTTTAATGTGATATATTTTGCTTGCAGAATTCATGTCTATAAATATTATCACTGTAAAAATTTATTGGTGTAAAAGTATCTAAAAGTAGCTTGCTAAACTTAAAGAAGCAGTTACAATGAAAATGTCAGGAAACCACCCGAAGTTTGTGTTTTACTGGGTTAAATTAAGCTTGCATTTAATGGAAATATATGTATTTTTTAATGAAAGGTATAAGTGGAGAATGTGTACTGATAAGTCAAAGCTACTAAGTTAATATGTTAGTTCAGGATCAACCTAGATACTGGCCAATGGGTTATCACAAATTTGAGTAATTGCTCTAGGATGAACACAACGTTTTTGAGGAATAACTTAACTAAGACCAGTTTCAGTTTATGTAATTCATTGTGACTTTAAATTCCCGTTACTTTGCATATAAACTCATGTTGTAGTTTAGCTATGAGGTTATGTGCACAGCTACAAAATGATTTTACTGCAGACGAGTAGCAGTTTGGTTAAAGCAAAGATACCTTATTTTTCTCTGTACACTTTTTACAAGTATATGTCTTAGATTTAAAATTGCAACATTTCACACTGTAATTAAAAGTTAGTTTGACACTAGCATGCCCCTTCACCTAGTGACATGAAGAGCTGAGATGGTTTAATACATGTAGTGATCTGGAAATACTCAGCAAGTGATTCAGAACTCCCATACTGAAGGGGGTGTATTTACCCAGCCGCAAAAGTTATAATAAAAGTAGTGCCAGAGTAGGTACATATTATTTTGACAGAGTAGACATGTGTACTTCAAATTAAGAAAGATTTATAAAATAGCACTATAAGTGTATATGCTAGCAATTGTTTTATTGTTGATGATCTGGAACTCCTTAACTGACTGTACAGTAGACATTCAAGACAGGCTCTTAAATTGCCATTTTCTGACCCCTCAAAAAATCAGTATGTCAGGGGTAATTTTTTTTATCTATATTCATTTACTTCTATATCTTTTTAAATGATGGAAAGCAATAGATATTAACATGGCTGTAAGTGTTTTACTAATAGGAAACTTAAACAACCGTCAAATATTCCCGCCATCTGTCACTCTAGCTCAAGACCTTTTGATTGGCTACTTCAAGAAGAGGCAAGCCAGGTACTTGTTTAATGGTGGCACTTAGCAAGTTAATTTGTAAGTTTGACGTGTTTATGACAATTTTATATGTGTTTTTCGCGTATGATTGTAAAACTCAGGTCAGAGGTAAGAGATATATCTATATCAAACATAAGTTTGTAACAGAAGGAGAAAATGATCGGTAGTTTGTAAGAATTTAGGCTGATTTCATTAACGTTTACATTGGATACGGGGTTATTCGTCTTCAAACTAATTCGACCCTAGTGCTTGCTATGTTGTTAATAACCGAACAAAGTTAGATAGTACGATATGTTATTCTTTGTATATTTCATTGCTTTTAAGGTCAAATACTTTTGTAATGTTTGGAATAAACATAACCTGCATAAAATACTCGAGAAGGGTGTCATGCAGTATAAATAGATAGATAGATATAGACTATTATAGTTATATAAATCTAGTTCAGATTTGCTTTGCATTGATAAGGACCGATATTTATATACTATATGTACCATATATAATATATTTTTACAAAATTATTATATATATTTTGAATATGAGTTTAAATTTTTAACAGTTTTTATGAGGGTTGACTCATTTGTTTTGGACTTATCAGCATATGTCTGAAAAATATTCATGTGGTACTGATGGGATCCTTTTGCAGTCAACTTCACCAGTTTTCAGTCGATATAGAATAATCTTTATACTCATCTACATAAAAGGTGTGTGAGACATAATTCTTGAAAGGGTTGACCCATGTGTTCCAGATTTATCTTCCCCTAAATATGAAATACTTAAATAATTAAGTACCACATGCAACCACGTTCAGTAAACTTCTTACATACAGATTTTAAGCATCCTTTGGAGAAGTATATGTGCTTAAAACATTTCTTGTAATGGTTGACCCAAGTGCTCTGAAATTATCTGTCCTTAGTTTAAGAATTCACATTATAGCACCTTGTCTGAAGATTTGTTGAAACTTATATGGTGAACTGCTAAAGTACAACAGTTTTACTGAAACTGGATAGGACAGATTTACCTCTTGATAATTTCTTTTTAACAAGTACAGTGGTCTCAGCATGCTATGGTCTCATCCTCTCAACATGGCATGCTTTCAGCTTGCAGTATTCTTAGCATACAATTGTCTAAGCATGTCGTGGTCTCATCCTGTCAGCATGTCATGCTTTCAGCTTGCAGTAGTCTCAGTATACACTTTATCAGCATAATAAGGCTTCATTATCCCATGGTCTCATGCTCTCAGCATGTAATGGTTTCAGCTTGCAGTAGTCTCAGTATACAATAGATGCAGCATACTATGGGTTCATCATTCCGTGGTCTCATCCTCTCAGTATGTCATGGTTTCAGCTTGAGGAAGGCTCAGCACACAGTATTCTCGGCATATAATGGTCTAAGCATGTCATGGTTATATCCTCTCAGCATGTCATGGTTTCAGCTTGAGGTAGGCTCAGCATACAGTAGTCTTGGCATATAATGGTCTCAGCATGTCATGGTTATATCCTCTCAGCATGTCATGGTTATATCCTCTCAGCATGTCTGGTTTCAGCTTACAATAGTCACAGCATACAGTAGTCTCAGCATATAATGGTCTCACCAGCATACTGTGGCTTCATTGTTCCATGGTTTCATCCTCCCAACATGTCATTGTTTCAGCTTGAAGTAGGTTCAGCATACAGTAATCTCAGCATACAGTGGTCTCAGCATGTCATGGTTCTATGCTCTCAGCATGTCTGGTCTCAGCATACAGTAGTCTCAGCATACTATGGCCTCATCATTCCATGGTTTGATCATACATACAACATTGGTATCAACATTAAATGGTCTCTGCATGTCATGTCTCAGCATGTCATATTAGTTTCAACTCACAAAAGTCACAGAATCAGAAGTCTCAGAATGTATGAGTCTTAGCATTTCATGGTCTGAGAATGCCATCTCATTATCTCAGCATGTTATGGTCTCAGTATCTCAGCAAGATATCATCTCATCATCTTTGCTTTTCATGGTCTGAGAATGCCATCTCATCATCTCAGCATGTCATGGTCTCAGTATCTGAGCAAGATATCATCTCATCATCTCTGCATTTCATGGTCTGTGAATGTCGTCTCTTCATCTCAGCATGTCATGGTCTCAGTATCTCAGCAAGATATCACCTCTGCATTTCATGCTCTCAGAATGCCATTTCATCATCTCTGCATATCATGGTCTCAGTATCTCAGCAGGATATCATATCATCTTCTCTGCATGTCATGGTCTCAGTATCTCAGCAAGATAATATATCATCATCTCTGCATGTCATGGTCTCAGTATCTCAGCAAGATAATATATCATCATCTCTGCATCTCATGGTCTCAGTATCTCAGCAAGATATCATTTCATCATCCGTGCATCTCATGGTCTCAGTATCTCAGCAAGATATCATTTCATCATCTCTGCATCTCGTGGTCTCAGTATCTCAGCAAGATATCTTATCATCATCTCTGCATCTCATGGTCTCAGTATCTCAGCAAGATATCATATCATCATCCATGTATGTCATGGTCTCAGTATCTCAGCAACATATCATATCATCAGCATCTCATGGTCTCAGTATCTCAGCAAGATATCATATCATCATCTCTGCATCTCATGGTCTCAGTATCTCAGCAAGATATCATCTGATCATCCGTGCATCTCATGGTCTCAGTATCTCAGCAAGATATCTTATCATCATCCGTGCATCTCATGGTCTCAGTATCTCAGCAAGATATCATTTCATCAATGTGCATGTCATGGTCTCAGTATCTCAGCAAGATATCATATCTTCATCTCTGCATCTCATGGTCTCAGTATCTCAGCAAGATATCATATCATCATCTCTGCATCTCATGGTCTCAGTATCTCAGCAAGATATCATATCATCATCTCTGCATCTCATGGTCTCAGTATCTCAGCAAGATATCATCTCATCATCCGTGCATGTCATGGTCTCAGTATCTCAGCAAGATATCATCTCAGCATATGATGGTCTTATCCTGCTGAATCTATTTTATCTCAGCATGTGATGGTCTTTGCATGACATTTTCTCTGTATGCCATGGTTTCAGTTTGCCATAATCTATATGTCAGAAGCCATTATCTCAACATGTCATGGTCTCAGAGTAACATTATCTAAGTATGCAGCTGTTTCCTAATGCATTGATCAATTGCTTACACAACAGCATTTAATTGTTAACTTAAACTAGAATCAGCAAAAAAGAAAAAAGAAAATATTCTGTAATAAGCTGTTTAATTTTCTTTTCTTTGTCTGTATGTACAATAATTAGATCCTAGAATTTAATTTCAGGAAGAAAAAAATAATCCCAAAAGTGCATTAGTGACTTTAAATAAAATATAGTATGGGCTTCCTATTGAAAAACCAAGAATGCTTTGTTTTATTTTGTTCTGTCTATAAACAAAGTTTCCAAGTATGAACTTGTGTTTGAAGCAATCATCTATTTGTATAACTTGTGTTAAAGTAAGCATCCATTTTTGTTTAAGAAGCTTCATTGTAAATAAATGCTTAAAGTTTGTAACTACGAATTCTAGTTCAGTGCTCAGTAAATTCTTGTTACGCTCAGCAATATTTTCAAAATTATGGGACACCCCTTCTGATGAAGTAAATCTTACTTTGCACATCGCTTTTAAGAACCCTTTTTATATTTACATGAATTTTAATAGTAGTATCAATATTTGCATAGTAAAGCATGACATTTAAAAATGAACATATCTGTTACACAGTTAGATGATAAAATTGTATGATTGTTTGCCAAAGTAGAGAATAAAGTCAGTAAGCTAAAATCCACTTCATAATCAGAGCAAATAATTTACAATGTTTTTCAAACCTATAGCTTTTATGTTAATGGAGTTTAAGAAGGCGATTATTGGGAAAGTATTTAGCAACTTCTTACATTAAGCCAGTTTTATAGTTCCTTTAAAAGAAAAAGGTGAAAATAATTTATTAAATATTACTTTAAATACTTAAGAAAAGAATAACAAAGTACTATGTGTCAAATGGTGAAATTTTTCATTGTAATTTTTAGAAAGATGTTAAAATTTAACAAAACTATAATTAAATTTTTAAATATGGTTATTGTTCAGCTTTTATCAAAATTATAGACATAAATTTAAAAAGGCAGTTATAAAATATACAAATTGGAAAATATCTTAACTGACATTGGAGAAATTTTCGAAAGGGGTTACTCAGGCAAAACAAAAAATGTAATGTACATTTAGATTTGTGACAGCAATTTGATGTTTTAGCTGATTTTATTCAGAGGAGAAGTTCTTTGGTAGGAATCTTATGTAAAAAATATACCTTAGAGAAAATGGAAATAAAAAAAAGAAAGAAATCAGTGCACCTGTAAAATCCATAAAATCATTACAGAATTTAGCTGTTGAATAAAATGTTGCACTTAAACATATTGTCACTGTTGAATAACTATTGAATAAACTACTTAAAATTTGACCTCGAGGATTTTATACAAGCTTCTATAGATTAAATTGGTGATTGTTGAAGGAAGTCAAATATTTAGAATGTCAAGTTCCTTTTGGAAGTAATGGAACATTCATAGCTTGAGTTTTAATTAATTTTTTTTTTCAGAATCTGAGATAAGTCCCCAAACAAAAAAAGGCTTTTAGTCACTATGGAATGCAATTGACAAAAGAAGAAATGAGACTGCATTTATATATATGAGTTTATTGTCAGTTCACTTTTATCGATCAGAATTATGGGAAATCAATTAAACAGATTTGAAAGAAAACATTGATACTGTATTAATGACGGTTCTATTGATTTAATTTCAGACTATTAAATGCATTAAGTATGTTGAATTATCGGAAGATTTTCAAGTACCTTTGATATGAAATAAGTACTGAAATAGCCAATGGATTTTTAAAAAAAGTGAATCAACAATGATAAGGACATTGTGCTGAAAATGATAATAAATTATTGAGAAACAAGGTAAAACAAACAAAACAACAGAACTGTGTAAATTGTATTGGAAATGAAAATTTGAAAATGTGATAAAAGTTCGTCTGTATTAAAGAAAAAGAACAAGAAAAAAAAGAAGCAAAATGTATGCTGATCATATTGTCATGAGGAATATTCAGCCAACGTCGGCACTGCCAGTGACCAGGAATATGCCATATTATTCAGCCAGTGTTCCTAGTCGGAATCAACCTCGTAATATGACTGGAATATACCTTGGACTGGTTTGTAACATTTTTTTTTCAGAAGTCTCAGTTAAAAAGGTATCATTTGTTTATTTTGTATTACTTTATAAGCAATTTTAAGAACAAATTTAACTTATTTATCATTCATTCACAAAGCTTAATAAAAGACTTGAGAATGGTTTGTCAGACTAATTCATAGCTAGCAATGTAAATGGTTTAGTGTCTCCATTTAAATTAGCTTTATTCATATAAACAAGCTTATATCATCTTAGTCAACATGTTTTCAAAGAATATATCAGAAAGCAATTAAGTTTTATCATTGTAAGTATCTAAGATTTTTACAATTTGCAGAATTGCATTTGATGTGATGTAGCTGTTTAATAATGCCTTAACCCTGAACATGCTGAATTTTTGTAATGGATTTGCCCAGCTTTGAATTTGGAACAGTCCATTCAAAGTTTAAGGGATTTCAATATCAAAACAAAAAATTGAGCTACCAACAGTATAGAGCCTGGTCAGACTGCACGGATGTGCAGACTGGCCTGGCTCTATACTGGTGGCATAGGCTAATCACTTTCGGTTCCAGCAGGTTAAGGGTTAATAATTGTTCAAAGTTTACTTTTCTGTATGGTTCTGTATAAGATTTTCTGTAGGCCTGTCTTACCATTACTGATGATGTGTTTGAATGTTTCTTTCTTCTCAAGGAAGGTAATGTGAATCCCCCAGCCAGCCGAGGAACAAAGTTTGTACGAGCTAGAACGGGTGTGTCACAGAAAGTGAGAACTCCATCTGAGGACAGGAGATATGTAAGACTTGTTATTGACATAAAATGTTACATCACATAACAGTACATCACATTACAGTACATCACATAACAGTACATCACATGACATTACATCACATGACAGTACATCACATGACAGTACATCACATGACAGTACATCACACAACAGTACATCACATGACAGTACATCACATGACAGTACATCACATGACAGTACATCACATAACAGTACATCACATAACAGTACATCACACAACAGTACATCACATGACAGTACATCACATGACCATACATCACATGACAGTATATCACACAACAGTACATCACATGACAGTAAATCACATGACAGTACATCACATGACAGTACATCACATGACAGTACATCACACGACAGTACATCACATGACAGTACATCACATTAAAGTAATCACATAACAGTACACCACATAACAGTACATCACATAACAGTACATCACATGACAGTACATCACATAACAGTACATCACATAACAGTACATCACATGACAGTACATCACATGACAATACATCACACGACAGTACATCACACGACAGTACATTACACAACAGTACATCACATGACAGTACATCACATGACAGGCCATTACATAACAGTACATCACATAACAGTACATCACATGACAGTACATCACATAACAGTACATCACACAACAGTACATCATATGATAGTACATCACACAACAGTACATCCTGAAACTGTTTGACCTTAATGACCCTGATCTTTTTCTTGCATAATGCATTATGGTATTATTTAAGAGCAGTGGCTGAGTAGTTTGAGTACCTGACTTCCAGTCAAGAGGTTGCCGGCTCAGTTACAGGATTGAAATTCTCCAGTGACTTTCCTCGTTCTACACTTTTGGCTTGAACTGGTTTGAATGGTTGAAGTAGCCAACAAGTGGAATTAATCAAAGTAAACAGTTGTAAGATCTTTTCCTATCAATGTAAAATAAACAGGTTTACACTTAATGTACTGTTCAGAGATTGGACTGTTAGCAAGATTACATTTCAAGTGTTAAAGAAATTTATTTACTACAGTTATATCATGTTAGTTTAAACTTATTTATTTTATATCGATTGGAAAGCAAGTTCTTCTAATTTATATTAATCCCTCTTGATGACTACTTCCTGAGTTCATACCAGTACTCACACTGAAAGTAAGGAATGTGGAATGTCACTGGAGACTCTCACCCCTGATCAGGAGTCTTTTGCTCAAACCCCTTGACCACTGCTCCTCCATTTGTCATGTTGAAATTATTCAATATTAAAGATTTGAAATTTTGTACCAGTTAAATTTCACTTTTATGATGAAATTTAACTAGTGCTCATATGGCAAAAAATGTGTGGCCAAATACATAATACCAAGCAAGTTGTACACACAAAGCAAGCTTTATTCAGAACTGCGTGTTGCTTTTTAATGCCCATATTTACTTCTATTTTCTTTAAGATGAAAAGGATCTTGGAATCTGAAGATTTTACAGTGCCAATTGCTTTTAATTTTTCATCTTTAGTCCTATGTTGCAGAATTTAATTTTTCCAGGGGTAGAATCTCCTTGTGTTAGTGATTTTAAACACTTGCTTCCCTTGGATAATCATGTTGTTAGACTGTTTATGATTAGCCAACAGTCTTTAGTACTGCAAATAAAAAAATCAGGCATTGAGAGGCATATCCATTTTAACACTGGTTAATTTATTCAGATTATTGCCCTTACAGATGGCTGCTTTTTAAGCATTTTTATAACAGAAATCACAAATTCAGATATAAAGCCATGCATTTATCGTAGACATTTTATGATTTATAACAATATTATCATTTTGATGTATTAATTTTGCTCTTCTTTTATACTGTAAACACACATTTTTTCATATGAACAAAATATTATTTCAGCTACAGTGCTAAGCACATTAACCTTATCTACTTGAGTGTAGATACGGTAGACCAGTCTGTGATAATGGCTTCAAGTTTATGTATTGTGGAGACATAGTCAAAAAGTAATGCAGATTTAAAACTAAAATATGTTTTTCCAGTGACACTGAATTTTAGAAATAATGTTTGTTGATTCAAAACACATACACAAGAAACACCTAAAGAATATTTATTAGAAAAAAACAAGCAAATCAATAAAAAAAAAATGACCATGTGACATAAAAATTGTTAAACTCTACACATTAAAGGCAATGAATTGACCAGAACATTATAATAATATGTGATGATTAATGAAAGTCATTACAACCTGAAATGTGATGTCAAAATCTCTGTGTAGATTTCTTGAGCAGACAATAAGTAACTGACAAAAAGCAAACAAAATATCAGATTTAAATCTGTAAAATATTATATCGATACATTAAATTTTGTATTTTAAGGAAAAAATTGCTGAAGACTTTATGGAAAAGAAAACCAGAAAAAAGAAATAACATAAAGAAAGTAAAAAAAAAAGAAAGTGAAACTTTATCAAATTATACAATTGGCGAGTGAGCAAACAATCAAAGGAATGAATAAATGAACAAATATATGATCAAAGATTGAATGAATTTCATACCATGGCCAGTTTTGTATAAATGTTGAAATTCTATTAACCAACCTCAAACCTTAAAATTCCTTTGACGTGAAAACATTCTTCAGGACAAATAGAGGGTGAACGTCCAAAACAAGATTTGTGTCTTGGTATAGACCTTTGCCTCCTGTCCAGCCTGTCGTTAAATGCTTGGATATTTTTATTGAGGGTAAGTGTCAAAGAAGTGGTACAGATGTCTGCTACAAAATAGTTTCTGTTTCAGAGAATGGTCGAATTGTTGAGAATAAAAGAAGAAACTAGAGGATTCAAAGGGAAGGCGTTAAAGGTAAAAATCTGGTTTAATCTTTGCATTTAAAAGCAACAATTTTTCAGTCGGTGCTACCATTTATGTTTAGTATATTTTAGAGCTACTAATATACAATTGTATTAGGTTAAAATTAAAAAGAAGTCAAAATACTATTACAGAAATATGACTTCATGCTACTATACAGCTTGAAAACATACTGGTACTGGTAGTTGGATTCAAAGCAATGATTTTCTGTTCAGTAAAACATTTGGGGGATGAGCTAACCTACTGTACCATGAAGCCTTTTCATTTAAGAGTACTTATTTTACAATTTAAGGAAAGTCTGGCGTAAAGTATTTGCTGGTAAAATATGACAAAATATTGATTCTGATTGGACTCCTTGACAAAAACAATGTCAGACACAAAGTTTTAATAAGTTCCTCACAAAAACAACTAGAATATCTATATTTAAAAACATGTTCTTTTTTATGCATCAGCAAATGAGGTGTGAGTCAGTCACTTTATATTTTAAGGTTCATGGATATTTTAAAGTTATCGATATTTCAAGGTTCATGGAAAGGGAGACTAATCTGAAATACTTAAGTCAAAGGCATGGTGGATTGAGTCTAACATTGCATCAGTCTTTACCTCCTGTTAAAGGAACAAACTTGTGTGCCTGCTGGAATCTGATACAAAAAGGGACAGACATATTGTCTGTAAAGTTACTGTTTAATAACATTTTTACTCAGTACTATCCAGCAGTTGTGTAACATTTTGTAAAATCTACTCTATGAACAATTGATTTTTGTAGAGGTACATTTTTGATAAACTTGTATTCACCATCTGCATTTTATTGAAGATTCACTATTTTCATGTTTAGACACACTATTGCCTATTGGTAAACTTCAAGAAGACAGTAAGGGATAAGGCTAGCCATACCTGACATCAAACTAGAAAAGATTTACAATGGAAACAGATGTTTATATTACACAAGGGTTATAAAAACACCCAACATTTTACACTAATGTTACATTTCCTATCAACAGAAGCACCAGCCTGCTGAAGAAGATGATGACACCCCTAGCCCTAGATGTTCACATCCTAAACAATTAAAGCACAGAAAATGGGGTCCGGCAAAGTCGGCTGACCCTAAACATTTTGAAGACATTATAAGGTAAAAACTGTTCTCATTCAGACTTTTGCCCGTACCATTCAGATGGTTCTTTCCTGTTGTAGACCAAAGTCAGAGGTGTCTTTTATGGGATAAGCATTAGAAATTTGTATACTGAAAAAAAGGCAGATAAAGTAGTTTCTATTCTGCTGTGAAAAATAAATGATTTTGAGATATTAGTTTTTCAAAAATGAATTGTGTATCTAAGAGCTATCCCAGGAAAATCTGCCTTTGGGGATCAGAATAACATTTGGAAAAAAGGATTTAACAACAAATCAAAATTGCAGAATACCCCCATTGCTCATCAACAGATCAACAGAGTTAAAATCTGCCCTTCCCCACCTTTTTTTTTTCAAAGGCAACTATTTTTAGCACATTTGTTTTCAAAGAAAAAAGTCAAGCAATTGTAATCACTGGGTTATTGGCGATGGCATTGTGCAGATTATTTAATGTAGCTGAATACATACAGCTTAGAGTTTAGATATTTGGTGTGCGGCATGGTCTAGTGAACCTCTGCCAAGTTCGTTTAAAATCATGGCCCCCTCCCCGTGGTTCAGTTGATTTTACATATACTTATAGAGGATAAACTTTAAAAATCTTTCTCTCTCTGAAACTGCTTGACACAGAGTTTTGTATTTTTTAAATGAGGCATCCTCTAGCAGACTTAGATACAACATTCAAGAATCTTTATTTCAAAACAAATTGTTAACATTTTCTAGAAGCTGTTTACAGATAAAAGACCTCTATCAAGATTGTTCATAATATGTCCCTGGGGTCAAAATTAGCCCCACCCAAGAGGTCACTTGGATTTGCATAGACTTATTTAGGAAAAAAACTTATTGGAAAGCACAAAGCCTAGAACTATTTATTGGATAGATACATGTTGTGTAGGTACTTCCAACCTCTTGCACAGTACATTTACAATACAATTTTGTTATACATGTTTTTTAAGAAATTTGTAATGTTTACAGGAGAAACCCAAGAAATTATACTGGTATTGTGAATAATGGGGTAACAAGGTCCGAGAACCTTACGGGTATAATGAGCTTTGCTGAGCATTATGGGTGGGATATCGCCAACATGCCACTACCAGACGCTTTAGTTGATGAGGTGCAGAGAATGGTCAAGGAGCAACAGGACATGGCTGGCTTAGAGGAGTGTTTCAAGAAAGTTTGTAAGGTGAAATAGTTCAACATTATAAGCAGTGTTACTGTTTATGTATGTTCTTCAGAGCTTCTAGTGAATTTAATGTTTATGGTGAAATTGGACTTGAGTGGTTACCTCAAACATGAGGTAGAATGTTCAAGACAGCCACAGGAAAGTGGCATTTTTTAAACATTTCTTCTTGTTCATCTGTGTATATTTCTGTCTGGAGTGTTAAGGTGCCCACAGTCTATGAAAAGTATTCTTTGCAGGTTCAGGAAACATCACTGGTATTTTTATTAAGAGATGGATTTAGTAAAAAACACATCTTTTATTATTTCTTAAAATCCAAGCAGATTTTAAACAGTGACTTTGTGCGAATGGTCAGAAGGTTGAATGGCACATTTGACTCCTAATGATACATTCAAAATGCAGTTGAATGAATCATTATAGAATGAGTTATTGTGTTCTACATAAACATACTTGAGTCTGTTCAGTAAAGTCTGCAAGGAATGAAAAATGGCATATAGCAACAAAAAATGCAATACTATAAAGCAGTTATCTGGTCAGTTGCTGAGGCAATGAATATAATTTTGACTCTGTTATACAGGACAAGTTAGACACAATGCAGATATTGGACTAGGGCTTTTAGTAAGTCTTGAATTAATTAATTTCTAGGGTTCATATCTTTTAAAACAGGGTAATGTAGAGTCATTACATAGTCTGTTACCATTGCGGAAGCCAAGTTCAAGACCCAGCAGCTACACACCAGGCACTTTCTCATCAGGCAATTACACTGGATTCACAGTCAGGTAAGATATTGCACTGTGTATATCATCTATATGAAACAGTTTATTCAACAAAGCAATAACAATTTCATGTCAGTTTCATTTGTTTTTTTTTCTCACAATTACTCAAGCCATATCAGTCACTTGCATGAATGTCAAGGACGTAATTTTGCTCAAAAATACAATATTGTTAAAATAGTTTAACTTGTAAACCAGATTTAAAAAGAAAAACTGAAATTTTACGGTGATTTTTCCCATTTCTGTTGATGCATCTCGACACAAGTACTGGTTGGAATTCAAGAAAGTAGTCATTGAAAGTAGTCAAAATAGACTTGATTAAAGATATATTCCTGGAATAGCCTGAAATGCATGTTAAAATGCAATCTGATTTTGGAATCCATAGAACAGATAAGTCTTTGCTTGAGTATGCATTTAATTCAGAATAAGAAAAAGAACTCATGAAAATGATGCCAAATTGTTTCAGTTTTTTAATACTTTTTCAGTTTGAATTCTGCTTCCACTTATCACAAAGGTATTAAGTGCCTTTCCTGAATTTTAATCATGGAATTTATTCCTTTGCTCATTCTAGAAGCTACAGAAATCCAAACAAAGCAGAAATCTTAGCAGACTTTGATGCACAGCCGGAACATGCTAGACCAAAGACAGTTCCTGCCACTGGAACACACTGTCAAAGGCAGCCTCTGGTACCAGCACCATATTTCTTCAAACATTTCAACAGAACTAGCACTGCCAACAGCACAAAAAAAAGGAATTCACCTAGTTCACAGTTTGAAGGTACTGGTAAAATTTTTACACTATAAGGGCATTCTTATGAATATCAAATAAACATCCCCAGAGTTGTTTCCCTTGTTACATGCTATACTGTAACTGTGTCTTAATATCAAAAGAAATCTGCAAATAAATAGTAACTTTAAATTTGAATTATACAAATGATAAAATGTCTTCAAGCAGAATTTTTTTAACAAAAATGAAACAAAATGTTTATTTTTATATTATTTTCTAATATTATTTTAAGGCTTTTTTACATCTCTTAGAATATTAATGTAATAATGCAAAAACTATATACACTTGTCTTTTTATTTCAGTTGAACAAAGCAATTTAATTAATGGTGACAAAATATTTGGGGGTCCAGGTAGTGGGGCAGTTTCACGATCTTTACGTCAAGGAAGAAGTTCTGCTTGGAGTGAAGGAGAGGGGGTTCGATTAAGAAGGGTAAATATATTTTCACGTCCCCTAGTTTTCTGAAGGTATTTTTATGAAAAGAAGTGATTCAAACCTATTCTTTTATAGGACTAATGATGTGTAATTTTTAAGTCTCCTCTTGAAAAGTGGGAGACATACAGCATTGCTTCTGTCCATAGGTACATATGGGTTCCATTTATTTTATTGGATCAATGTAAACTGCAAAACACTTGAGTTTAGGTTCATGAAACTTCAAAGGATTATTGGGCATGGCCAACAGCAATCGTAACAACTCGGCTTTCTCCGACAACTTCGTATAAAGACCTCGTATGTAAGTGTATGAATACACCAAATGGTAATTTGTCTCGGCTTTAATAAAAATATAAACAAACATGGCAGAATTCAAGCAGTGTTTGTCTTATGTATCAGAAAAAATTAAAATAAATTTTAGTTTAAGGCATAAACAGGTATAGGCTTTAAGAAATGTTTTCAATTTAGCAGACACCTTTTTTATTATAAAATAGTCCAATATGGCGCCTACCACATTATTTCCGAGGTGACTTTCTGAAGTCGCCCCAGGTGTTCCGAATGGGCCAACAGATGACCCTGTTGAATTTGAGGTCAGAGGTCACAGTTACAGTGGCCACATGTGCAAAATTCTTGTCCAGTTAATGAGTGGCAAACATGTGAGCCTAAGTTCATGAAACATTTTAGGGTTATTAGGCATGGCCAGTAGATGACCCCTATTGATTTGATGTCACTAGCTCAGGGATCAATGTCAGAGTGACAGCCTTTCTGATCAGTAACTGGTAAAAACTTGGACCTAGACATATTAAACTTAATAGGATTTTTTTTGCACGACCATTAAATGACCCCTAATGATTTTGAGGTGTAAAATCTTTGTCAGGTTGATAACTGGCGTTACTCGAGGCCGAGGTAAATGAAACATGGTAGGGATGTGATCAGCAGATGACCCCTATTGGTTTTAAGTGACCAGGTAGAAGTAACAGCCTGTTTAATATCTTTGTTTTTATTGTTAAGTCTGTTTTGGGTCAGGTTAGTCATCTAGCTGACAGCACCTTTACTTCGTTGTGAAATATGAACTTCTCCACTTAGTTTGATTTTCAAAGCATACTAGATACATGTATTTCCACAGTGCTTCTGTAACAGGTACAAGTGGGGCATCAGTGTCCTGCCGTTTTTTGTTACTTTCAGACCTAGATTTCAGATCCTCAAGGCATAGGGTATAAAAGTGTAAGGTAGTGAGCAGAACAAATAAAACGAAAGAAGTTACAAACATTTCTGTTCAGAACCCTTATATGCTGTTCTCTTTTGATCCTACATACTTTAAAATACAAATGCCTAGAAGTTTTTGAGTTACTACTTTTCATAGGTACCTTTAGCTTATTTTGCAATGCTTTTATAACAAGATCTTATTTTGAATATAAAGAACTTGCTTATTAATATTTTGCTTAACTCTTACTTTCATCTATGTGAATTAGTTTTATTTAAATTAATTTTATCTAAATCTAACAAAATTGTATTAAGTTCAATATAGCAGTGTCTTAACATCTTGTAGTAACATTTTTTTTTCTAATCTCGCTAAACAAACTTTTAGATGTCCTGTCTCAGCTTTAGCTAACCTGACTACTGAATTCTTCAATCTGTCTGTCTGTTTGTCTGTATTCAAACCAGTAGTTGCCTTTGACTTTCATAGACCGCCAAACAAGTTGTGCACAGTTATAAATTTTTAATGGTTTAGGTTTAAAAAAATTCAGGTATTTTAATTACATTGGTAATTTTGAAATTCAAATCTGCCATTGCTTCTGTGTAACCAACCCCAAACTTGACTGAGTATCAAGAGAGTCCTGTATTATACCTCTGCTGCCCTCTTTATCTGTAGAGTTATCCTTGGTTACCCATGGTGCACATTCTGTACTACTGCATTAAGTATCATGGGGCAATTGACTGCCAATTACTTCCTTTTATGAATATTAGGGAGTGAAAGGAAAAAGGTCTTCATTCAATAATATTCCACAATACAAATAAATACTCTTCAATTTGTAGAGTTAGCTTATTTTCATACAGGGTTTTTTGTTACTTTAAATAGATGTCTTCTTCTTTCACTGGATGAGACTACATATCAATATCCTTCAGAAACCATGAAAGTATGTCATTCATTATGTAATAAGTAAGTTATGTACCAAATCTTTTTGGTGAATACACCAAAACAGAATAGACTGAAGGTGGGTTTCTGATGATGCTGGACTGTAAGCATACAGAAGTTTTTCATTTATGATTAGATGAAAACTCTATGTGTTAATAATTCCTTGAAACCTAAAAACAGATTAAGTCTAGGTTTTCAAAAGAAAAAAAGAGATTTCAAAAGAGAATTAGAAGCAAATATCAAATGTACTGAAACAATATTGAACAAGGAAATATTCTGTCGGCTTAATAATATTGATAAAAGCCTCCAGGCATGTATTATTCTCTGGCTTTGAAGCACTGAAGTTATGTTAACATAAGTAGAACTTATTTTTGTTCAGAAGAACAGAGAAATTTATATCATTCTTGAATGTTTTATCAAACTACCATGCTTATCTACTTTCTTCTATTTTTTTTATTTTTTTTTGTAGAAAAAGTTGATAGAAAATATTAATTTAACATGAACAAATTTTTTTAAAGAAATTAAAATTATATGCAGGTATAATTTATTGTGTAATAAGTGAAGTTACATGATGCTTTAAAGTTGAGTATCAATAAGTGGTTACTTGAAATGTTGCCGAATTGTTAAAATAATGAAAGCATCTCTCAGAATAACAAGAAAAAGAAACTGTTTCTATCTAACTTTCTCTGCCTGGTTTCTATCAAACAATGAGGCAAGCTTTCAGTGTTGAGTGTAAGCAGACTGTCTGTTGGCCCTATGAATGAAATTCTTACTACATTTGAACATTTTCCAAGAAAATTGAAAGGAAAAAATAAGATAAGTATGTCTGGAGTGAGTGAATGGTGCATAATTTAAGTCTGTATACTTGGATAAGCATTCTGTAAGCAATCAGTAAGTCCTTTCTAATGCTATGTCTCGTGCAGCTTGCTGGACTTTTATGAAATTATTTTTCTTTAATACTTATTTCCTTTGTTAAGTTTTAAATGGATAGACAGACAGATAGATATTAATAGCATATTTTAATTTGCATGTTTTCTTTTAATCTCTTGCTATGCTTTGTTTTCAGAGCCTTTGGTCAAGAAATACAATCTAATCTTTCATGTTGGTAACAGTTCTCTCCCTTTGCCAGTTCTAGTATAGTAACAGAGCATGGGTGTAGCTAGGCCATTCTGAAATGATTATTCATACCATCGTGCATGTATACCACTTTTCTTTGTTCTAAGACAGTGTATATTTCAGATATACTGTGCAGGTTTATCAAGCCTTGCAATAACTGAAGGATTCTTCACTGATGTATATTTCAGATATACTGCACAGGTTTAGCAAGCCTTGCTATAACTGAAAGATACTTCAGTGATGGATATTTCAGATATACTGTGCAGGTTTAGCAAGCCTTGCTGTAACTGAATGATTCTTCAGTGATGCATATTTCAGATATACTGTGCAGGTTTAGCAAGCCTTGCTATAACTGAAGGATTCTTCAGTGATCATATTTCAGATATACTGTGCAGGTTTATCAGGCCTTGCTATAACTGAAGGATTCTTCAGTGATGTATATTTCAGATATACTGTGCAGGTTTAGCAAGCCTTGCTGTAACTGAAGGATTCTTCACTGATGTATATTTCAGACATACTGTGCAGGTTTAGCAAGCCTTGCTATAACTGAAAGATATGACAGAAGGTTTCAAATTTACTCAAGGGTGGCTCCTTCATCTTCCAAGAGTAGTTCCATCAGCGCCTTTTAAACATAGTTTTATTACTTTGTAAATGCAGATGAAGCCTTACAGTTGTGTTTAAGTCCTGACCATTTACTGGAAGAAGAAAAAGTATAAATCATACACAGTCATTCCTCGATGACTAGAAATTGCTTGGTCCATTTTCGCGATGGCTCAGAATTGATGCTCTGTTCTGATTTTTTCCTTATATTTCTAAATAGAATGAAAAGCATGGTTCAAAGTTGCAGTGCTCATATTATTGTAAGGCTCAGAGATGTTTTAATGGTCCCAGCATGCTCATTTACACCTTCTATTGTTCTCAGGCATGGAAGTGGTAATTGAGGTGTGTAGTTGTATCACAGATTGTGATAACTGTGAAAAATAGCATGTTTGGTCCAGCTTCATTGATTCTAAAGCACTGCTTTAGTAATTTGTAACTTTGTTGTTGTTGTTGTTGTTGTTGTAACTTTAAGGTTATTGATTATCATTAGGGAGAATATTTGTTTATAAAAAGTTTTAATTGAAATGAAATAAAATGGGTGTTCTTGTTTTTTTTAAAGGAGTAAATAATTCAAAAGCAATTCAAAAGGCTGTAGTATCTTTCAGGCCCTGTACTCAAAACGACAATGACCAAAATGTTTTTCAGGCAAAGGTCTAACAGGTCACACAATCTAATTTAGAAGCTATATAATTCATAAAAATTAGCTAGCATTAGCGAAGTAATGTTGGATTGAATGGCTTAAATTTTTTTATGCTTGAATTATTTGTTGACAATTTATCATGATGACTTGGAGCCATCTAGGAATAACTGTATATTTGAAAACTTCTGCACTCAAAATGTGAAGATTAGCTTGTTAAGAATGAAGATTTGAAAAATCAGTGTTGCTAAGAACCTAGTTATGACACTGTACATGTATATCAGAACTATACAGTCACACCATCATGAAACATCTACCTTTAAATAACACAACAGCTATTTAAAATGGATTTAGATTTATGAAATCTTTAGCAAAATATTCAGTGGTATTTCCTTGTTCAGACAGGCAAGTATGTAAATCATTTTGAATGGCCTTGCTATTTTATAGTAGTTATATTTAGTAAAGGAAATTTTGAATGGTATTCAGGATTGACATTTAATGTAACGTTTTTGTCTATCAAACAAATATTTTAAGTTCTATATATGAAGAGATAGTAATTTTCAGTCAGAAATCACAGTATGTGTAATTAGACTATAGTAATATATTATATCAATGACATTGTAATTCCTGACCTGTTTTGATAACAACTGACCCTAAATAACCATCTTAGCACCAAACAAGCCCCCATGTCAACAAATGTCAATGTAGACTATTTACTTTCATGGGAATATATGATACGATAGTCAAATGTCAAGACAGACTATTTCATTTCATGGGAATATATGATATGATAGTCAAATGTCAGTATAGACTATTTCATTTCATGGGAATATATGATATGATAGATGTCAAGATATACACACTTTCATGGAAATAATTATGATCTGATAGCTAAATGTCAAGATAGACTATTTCATTTCATGGGAATATATGATATGATAGATGTCAAGATATACACACTTTCATGGAAATAATTATGATCTGATAGTTAAATGTCAAGATAGACTATTTAATTTCATGGGAATATATGATATGATAGATGTCAAGATATACAAACTTTCATGGAAATAATTATGATCTGATAGTTAAATGTCAAGATAGACTATTTCATTTCATGGGAATATATGATATGACAGTCAAATGTCAAGATAGACTATTTCATTTCATGGGAATATATGATATGATAGTCAAATGTCAAGACAGACTATTTCATTGCATCGGAATATATGATATGATAGTCAAATGTCAATATAGACTATTTCATTTCATGGGAATATATGATATGATAGATGTCAAGATAGACACACTTTCATGGAAATAATTATGATATGATGGTCAAATGTCAAGATAGACTATTTCATTTCATGGGAATATATGATATGATAGTCAAATGTCAAGATAGACTATTTCATTTCATGGGAATATATGATATGACAGTCAAATGTCAAGATAGACTATTTCATTTCATGGGAATGTATGATATGATAGTCAAATGTCAATATAGACTATTTCATTTCATGGGAATATATGATATGATAGTCAGATGTCAACTTAGACTAATTACTTTCATGGGAATATATGATATGCTAGTCAAATGTCAACATAGACTTATAATTATTTTCATGGGAATATATGATATGCTAGTCAAATGTGAACTTAGACTCACTTCTTTCATAGGAATATATGATATGATAGTCAAATGTTAACATAGACTATTATTTTCATGGGTATGTTTGAGTAGCTAACTGTTGTGTCATTTTAACTGTTTAAAAACTATAATTATTTACAAACTCTGACACAAGAGTTACTTCTGCTTGCCTCAGGCTGCCATCATAAAAAAACTTTGGCCATTCAGCAAAAGAAAATGCATTTTGTTATGAAAATTCCTAAAAATGTTGAAAGACTATGCATACAATTCAAGATTTCCTTTCTTGTAGTTGGTATTGAAAGATCTTGTATTTCACTGTTCTTTTCTTTCTTTTCTCTGTGTTTTCATTTATAGTATACAGGTCTGGAGGAAATAGGAATACATTGTAGCATGCTCTACATTGTGACCTTATTAAGTGCTAGACGGTTGATAGTATATTGTCATGTATAGTGTAATGTATATAACAAATATTCATTTATTTTATACTTGAGATGAGCCTCTAAAATAATTATACAAAATGGGAAATTAAGTTGTTAAAACAGTTAAGCAAATAAGGATTTTGTAAATTTATCCATTTTCATTGGAGCATGACATTTACAGCCATGTACATTTATCTATTCCTTGTCAAAGAATGGCAAACAACCTCTAGAAGTATGACCTTGACCTTTATATTAACCTTGACCTAGCTATGTCACTGAATGTAAGACTGAACTAGTTTAAATATTTGCAGTCTCTTTTAATACAGTACTGTTCAAGGTCACCATAATATTCATTTAAGATAAAATTAATATCATTGACCCTAGCTTATAAAATATATAATCCATGTCTCAAAAATTTACATAGAAACAGTCTGTCAGAATTTTCACAAAAGTCACAAATTTAGAAATTTAAATGAGTCATGTGGTTTGTTTTCTATTTTTGTATGTCTCACTTGATATTTTTACTTTTTTATATGTGTCTTGTGGTAGACGTTATTTATTTGTTATATCCGGCAGTATAAATTATTACCTAAGCAACTGTCATAACATCAACAGCTGCAGTATATTTTCATTCATTTTTGCCAAAAATGTCTTCATATGACAGTTATAGCCAATTTGTCTTCCTTAATTATTTCATTATAAAGCAAGTGTAATTATCTCATGTTTATGCTATGATTATTTTTTTTATTAATTATGTAATATATATGTGCTATAATTATTTTTTTTTTTTATTATTAATTATGTACTTGCTTATTTAATGAATATGTGGATGTTAACCAAAAGTTAGGAAGCAAAATTTTTCTAAAGGAACTTAAAGTGTGGTTTCAAGGATCACCCTTTGTGTTTTCTCCAAAGTTTTCTTCGCTAGTTGAACAAATGTTGCCGTTCTGGTGTGTATTACTATATCCTACATCTTTTAGTTCTGTTCTTTGGGGTGCACATTTTCAAAGCAGGTCAGGGTTTTTGATGTTCATTTGAAAAACAGCTGTTGTTTGTTTTGTTTTCACGAAGTTTTAAGCAGATGTGTGTTTATTACATACCCTTAACCATATCATAATAACTGGTGAGATTTTTTTTATTTAACATCAACTTCAACATTTCCATGCGGAAAAAGCATTTTATAAAATTCCCAAAGTAATGATTATAATTACTGTACTGTCATGCATTTTCCCCGACATTTAATTGATCAGGGTTTTTTTTTATTGCAAGAAAGTCTAAGAAAATGCAGAAGGCTTTTGAAATCTAAGAGCATCTAATTTTTTTGCAATAAAATCAGATTTAGTTCCCTATGATGATAAACTTTTGCATCATTCTGTCATATAAACCCCAAAGGTAAGCTCAAGTAATCTCTTCTCTAGTAATGAGGGCTTTATGAACTCAATTATTTCCTCATCAAACAAGATTAAATGAGAACTTTTTTTGCTTTAATATCAAAATAACATTCATGCTCCCACACAGTCACTTCTAGAACAAAGGTTTCACAGTCAATTTTTGGTGACTTTTCATTTTAGTGAAACTTTTTAAAGAATTTTAGAAAAGCAAGTATTAATAGGCTGGCCAATCTTAGACTCAAAAGATTTTTTTTCAGTTTAGTTGACATGCAGATAAAATATACTAGGAGAAAAAAAGTTGTTGCCTATTTTAATTTGAGCAAAACTTTGGTAATTGTGTGTTTTGACAAAAAGGGCCTAATTAGGTGTGTTCATGAAGTAGCATCAAATAACGTCAAAAGGTACCTGCAATTAAGGTAGGACATCATTTAAGGTCTTCAGTCTCTAATGAAATTGACAAATATTGCAAGTTTACATGCTTTTTAATTTCTTATATTAGGAGAAATGTCAGAAACAAATGCCATCACTTAATTAAAATAGATGCTCATAAGGGCTTTTTTTCCATGGGGAGATAATCCATCATGAAGACATGGCACAAAGTGAAATAATCATCTTATTGTATTATAGGAAAATGTGATCTACTTGAAATTAATGGACTAACATTATAATAATTACAGTTATTATGAAGAAATTGTCTTTGAAGTAGAAAATTTAAATACAATATGATGTGAATGAAGCTATAATTAACAAATGCTCTGCAGATAGTCTGTGACAGTTACTGGACAGCAACAGTTAGTGCCTTGTTTGGATATTTGCAGATTTCACCTTGAACCAAGGTCACCCTGCTTGAACAAATGAACCAGATTTACTTGCTAAGCCAAGAATCAAATAAGCATTCAAATAAACAAAGAATACAGCTTATGAAGGGATTTATATCTTTTATAAATCAACAGTTGATAAATAATTATGATCGAATTTACCCTTTCCACATAAGGAAAAGATACTGTTGCTGCTGGCATTGTATGTTAAAACATTCTGAGCAAAACAAAATTTATTCGTGCAGCTTGTATCTAAATTTTGAAATATTTATATACGTGTCTCAGCCATCAGTGCCAGTGGACAGATTGACCAGAATTGCCAAAAAGCTTCTCTTAATTTAGCGTCTTAAATAAAATAATTTTTTTCATATAACTCAAAGGAATAAATCTGATTACCTTCTCATTCCATGTAACATTGAATGAGAAAATTAGTAAAATAAAATTTATTAGTGCAGCTTGTACCTAAATTGTAAAATATTTACATACAATTGTCTCAGTCACCTGTGCCAGTGGACAGAAAAAGCTTGACTTAATTTAGCTTCTTAGATAATTTTTTTATCCTTAAACCTCAAAAGAATAAATCAGTCCACCTGTTTTCTTTTTCTCATTTCACTTAAAATTGAATGACAAAATGAGTCAGCTGTAATTTTCTGTGTCAGGAAAATACTGTAATAGTCATCCTAAATTAAAAATATTACTTACCTCAAACTGGACTGAAAGACAAGAAGTTTTTAGCTCAACTGAGCACAGCGTGCTCATGTGAGCTATTGTGATCGCATGATGTCCACCGTCTGCCATCATGCATTAGTGTGTAAGTGCATCAACATTTTTATTAAGATGACATCTCCTCTGAAACCACTTGGCCAAAGTTAATAAACCTTGGCAGGGATGTTCCTTGCATAAAGCTCTACCAAAGTTGTTAAAAGAATTCAGTTCCAGGCAGAACAGAAAAGAAAATTTTTTAAAGATCTTCTGCTTGAAACCACAGGACAAAGAGCTTAGATATTTGGTATTGTGTATCACCTAGAGGTCCTCTATCAAAGTTGTATTAATTATGTCCCCAGGTCAAAATTGGCCATGCCCTAGGGGTCAAATGTTTTACATAGAGATGTATAGAATAAAACTTCACGAACCTTTTTCTCCCACCCCAGAGGTCATTTGTTTATATAGAGGCATATATTGGGAAAACTTTAAAAATCATCTTGTCTGAAACTACTATGCCTTGGGATTTGATATTTGGCATAAAGGTTCACTTAGAGCTCCTCTACAAAGGTTGTTCAAATTATGCCCCTGGAGTCATAAATATCTCTGCCGGGTGTACTCGATTTAATAAAGGCTTATATAGGGAAAACTTTGAAAGTCTTCTTGCAAGTTACCTACATACCAAATATCTCAGATATCAATCAATAATGAAGACTCTAAGGGGAAACCAGAAGGCCTAGTGCTCAGACATTTTGAATGGAGCATCATCTGGAGGTCCTTTACCGAGATTGTTCAAATGATATTCTTGTGGTCAAAACTGACCCCACCTCAGGGGTCACTTGATTTTTGTAAAAACTTGCATAGAAAAAATATCTTCAAGTTCTTTATCCACAATGCCTAGTGTTAAGATATTTGATGTGACTAACATGGCCTAGTAGACCTCTAACAAGTTTGTTCAAATCTTGACCCTGCAGTCAAAATTGACCCTGCCCCGGGTCACCATTGCTAAAAATAGACTTTTCAGATTTTTGTCATTGAGCCTTAATTTATTCACAGATATCTTAGATATTTGATATATAAGCACCTTGCATGAATCTCCACTATTCACTTAGATCAAGATCAAGGTCACCAAGGCTGAAAATAGATTTTTGTACTTTTCCCCTTAAAGTCTTCATTATTGTTCAATATCTAAGATATTTGGTATGTAGGTAACTTGCAAGAACCTCTACCCTCAGGTGGAGTTTGAGGCCACTGGGTCAAGGTCAAGGTCACTAAGGCTAAAAAATAGATTTTTCTACTTTTTGTTATAGAGCTTTTATTTATTGATTGATATTTTAAATCTTTGGTATATAGACACCTTGCATGAACCTCTTCCATTAAATTGGGGTTAAGGTCACCAAGGCTAAAAATAGATTTATCAGTCTACCTCATAGAGCCTTCAATTATAGACCAATATTTTTTGATATTTACTGTGTAAGTTCCTTGCATGGACCTCTAACCTTAGGTGGGGTTTGTAGGCACTGGGTCGAGGTCACCACAGCTAATAATAGATTTTTCTACTTTTTGTCATAGAGCCTTAATATATTGACTGATATTTTAGATATTTAGTTTGTAGGCACCTACAAGTCTTCAATTAGAAAAAGTAATACTGCTTTTGATGTTTGCTTAGTACTCAGGTGAGCGATCCAAGGCCATTATGGCCCTCCTGTTTCATGTACCTTTGATACATTTATCTACTTATTGTATGAACAGCATGGTAAAGATCATTTTCACATATTTATTTCTTGATAGGAAAATTTCTGTATATAATAAAATGACTTCTTTATGTAAAATATTGTCTGAATGTGATAAGCGTAGTATATATTTTTGGTGACATAAAAGATTGATTTGCCTTATTCTGTTAAAAGTCAAAGTTCGATAAAAATTACCTAAATGGCCCTTTTTATTGTGATACATCACATTTTCATTATTAATCATAAAATCAAAATATAGTGTTAATCAGCTGAATTTGTAATAATTTAGAACTAAAAGGAAAACATAAAATCAGTGACAGAAATGTAAAGTAAAACTTCATGAAATATTTCCAGTATTCAGGAATTAAAAGAAAACTTGCCTTTTGCTTTACTCTAGTCACCCTTACATTACCTAAAAACATAAAATGACCAAATACGACATGTGTAAATGTAATTACCAGTTATCAAAACCATTGCCATAGTAGCATATTCAGAAGTGTCTTTAACTCTGTTAGCAATATCATTTGAGTTATACACTTTCGGAGTTGAAACATAAAAATTGTTTTAATCTAACCTTATTTTATCATCTAAACAAAACTTCCTGCATATTTGCACAATCTTAGCTTCTAAAGATAAACATGCCTTATATTGATCACAAGCTAACTGGTTGTATATGTTGATATTTTGTATTGAAATCATAGGTTTCATTTGCTTCAGGCAGTGTAGCTAATAGTTAAAGTTTGATAATTAGTTATGACAGAAGTTGGAGATATCTGTTGGACCTGATAGTTAAGTAGATAATTCATTTTATGGTGGAACTTAGCTTAAAATTTGAATGTTTCTAAACCCGGTCATATATCTGCTTATATAGTTACATGCACATGTCTTATAAATGCTCATACTGTTTTACCTTCCAGGGTACTCCAAGAAATGAATCACCAGTTAAGGACACTGGTAAGTTAATATACTTACACTCTTATTAAATCTCTGTGAGGTTTTGTTTGGAGGGTTTTTAGGTAAGAAAAAAATAAAAGATTATTCAAGGGAGCTAATAATTTTAGTAGGCACAATTTTTTTTTCTATCTATGTTTCAGCTGTGAATAGGGTCATTTGTTACTGGCTAAATTTTAAAACCAAGTTGTTATTTGAAACCTTTATCAAAGGGTCAAGAGTTTGTTCCCTTGATTCATCAAAATCACTTTTTATTGTCTTCCATATGAGATGTTTAACAGACTTCCCATACATATGTGATATACACTGAGCATAAAATGTACCAGGAGTGTCTCTTGAATGAGACACTTTCTATATCTTGTACTATACCCCACACCTATCATTACTAAACTCATACGTGTGCATTATATAGGCAACTGGTATAGTTTCTGTAAATTAACTGTAAAAGATAGATAAAATGTTGAATAAAAATCAGTTTGTTAATGGTTATTACCTATGTTATACAGTATTGAGATTGAATATGAAGTGCGATTTTATGTCTCTTTGAACTCAGTCACACTGTAAAAGCCTGAGAAAAGAGAAATGGAACTTGCTAACTTTTTCAGTTACGCATATCACCTTTTCATGCAGACAATTACCAGAAAAATTGCAGTATTGTTAAAAGATTTTACAGTTTTTCACAGATTTTGATTAAAACTTGTGTCACTTCTTAAATTTTCAGTCATAAAGTAAAAATGTGAATGTCTCACCAAGATGGGCGAATATGAAATGAATTACATAGAG
The DNA here is from genome assembly GCA_012932295.1 of Cyclina sinensis. Classification (NCBI taxonomy): domain Eukaryota; kingdom Metazoa; phylum Mollusca; class Bivalvia; order Venerida; family Veneridae; genus Cyclina; species Cyclina sinensis. Next base: position 30,823,199 of record JAAONU010000011.1, on the reverse strand, counting down.
TATAATCCAAGGCTTTGAAAAACAGAATTTTTCAGTTTTTACCAAATTTCAGCTTCCGGAACTGATTTTTATGTCCAAAACTCCTTAGAAAATCTGTCCATATATTTTCCGAAAAAAAATAAAAAAATAAAAAACAGTCCAAAATTTTAAGTATAACTTATCATTAAAACACCAAATTCTCACTTTAATTTCCAGTCGGTCCCTCACACTTGTTCGAAAACCCATATCATTGCCACTGCGGCCAGTTGGCCAAGGCATTTATCACCAATTAACTGATTAACTCGTCAGTAAGTGTGCTTAATTGGCAGCTAGTCAATTCGTGATGTTAATCGGTGTCTCGGACAATTGAGATTTGAACATTTCCAGAGCCGACTGGTATATTCTTTCAATTCATTATAGGTTGCTTAAAAAGGCAGTTTTTAGGATTCATTTACAGGAATTTTTGGAAATAAACTGTCACATTTATTCAACCAGTTGCCCTGAACTAAGGTTCTGTTGAAAATTATTTTTTTTGGATATTATGTGCAGCTCTATCGTTATCTTAGCTTAAACTGTTAGGTTGCAGGTTGAATGATTGATACAGAAATTTTCCTTTATTATCTAAAATAGAAACATTAATCTCATTAGGCCATACCAAATCGATCTTTCGTTTAGCGTCCGCGGACGGATAGGTTTGAGCTTCTGAGGTAGGAGAAAACAACAACATTGTTTTGTCTTACGACCATATTGTACAAAGTATTAAACGCTCTTCGGTATGTTCGAGAATTTATACGTGATTAGTGTTGTTACCTCCTTTATATCTTTACCCCCATTTTGTATTTATTGAGTCGTGTAAAAAAGTTACATGCGTGCATAAATTTGTTGGCGACATCAGAAGAGGTTAGTTTCTGGTCAGTTATAATAAGATTTTAATGCCTTTTATTGTTTTTCAAGATAATAGCAAGTAAATGATTTTTTTATGTAAATTGTATGCGTTTAAGTATTTTTTATGTTTTCGCTATCAGTCGAATTTCTCAAGTGTATATACTAAGTGTATACGTGAGCTTCAGCTAGAATTTGTTGATGAAGTTCAATGTAATTCAAATAGGTAGAGTCGAAAGACTTTATTTATGACATTTTGTTAGTAGTTCACAAAGCAGATATTCTGTTTGTAACATTTTTGCTGAGAATTCTTCTTTCATAAGGGAGACAAATTCATTTGAATTATTTAAAAGAATTGTGTTATCTTTGCAGTGAAGCCAACAGACTCTCAGACAAAACAGATAGAGAAAAACAAATACCAGTAAAAATTATATTTTGGTGTTCAGTATTAAATGTTTAAGTAGTGTTTACTTTTGTAATTTTTTACAGTGATACCTCATTTGGATTTTAGTGGCATAGGATGGAAGGACCTGTCTAATAACATGAATGTGCATCAGTTTTATAGATTGTTGAAACTGAGTTGATATTGACAAGTTGACTCCAAATATTGACTCAGTTGTAAATTTACCTATGCAGAAATATATTTTCAGTTGAATTTATGGGTGGTTTGATTGAAAATACTTTAAGAAATGCATTAAAAGTCTCTACAAAGTGGAATATGAAACTTGATAATTATATCCTGGTGTAGATACTAGTCAGTATGACTTGTTTATTTTTTGGGGCTTCGTTTGTGTTTTCAGGATAGCTAGATAGGTTTTTGAACTTAGGGTGGATGCTAAAGGAAAAAAACAATTTGGTATGGCCTTACACACCTTGCACTGAATTTTAATCTTTTCCAAAATGTTTCCAAACATGTGATTTAAGGAGTCTCTTGATTTGCCTGCAGTGTACTAGATTTGATGAAAAACAGTTGAATTGAATAGGAAAAAGTTTAATACTAGATTTGATGAAAAAAGTTGAATAGGAAAATGTTTAATACTAGATTTGATGAAAAACAGTTGAATTGAATAGGGAAAAGTTTAATACTAGATTTGATGAAAAACAGTTGAATTGAATAGGAAAAAGTTTAATACTAGATTTGATGAAAAACAGTTGAATAGGAAAAAGTTTAATACTAGATTTGATGAAAAACAGTTGAATAGGAAAAAGTTTAATACTAGATTTGATGAAAAACAGTTGATTAGGAAAAAGTTTAATACTAGATTTGATGAAAAACAGTTGAATTGAATAGGAAAAAGTTTAATACTAGATTTGATGTAAAACATTTGAATAGGAAAAATTTTAATACTAGATTTGATGAAAAAAGTTGAATTGAATAGGAAAAAGTTTAATACTAGATTTGATGAAAAACAGTTGAATAGGAAAAAGTTTAATACTAGATTTGATGAAAAACAGTTGAATTGAATAGGAAAAAGTTTAATACTAGATTTGATGAAAAACAGTTGAATAGGAAAAAGTTTAATACTAGATTTGATGAAAAAAGTTGAATAGGAAAAAGTTTAATTCTAGATTTGATGAAAAACAGTTGAAAAGAAAAAAGTTTAATATTAGTATGATAGTAAAAACATTCTTGAAACTTGATATTCCAACGATTTAATGTTTATTGAACATTAAGTAATGAAACTGTCTTGTAATATACAGCAGATTAAAAGTTGAAAGGCATTTTGGTTAAAAATGTGTAACTTCTGTCCAAACTTAATTCTTCAAGTCATTAAATGGAGCTGTTGATGTTTTATAGTATTGTATTGTTTGTTGTATGATATCTTTAGTTTCTAGACAAAAGAATTGACATGGATGAAACTGTTTTAATAGTACACCGATGATCTTCTTGTATCACAGTTTGACTGATATATAATTGTCTGAAAATTCTGTTCTGAAAGTTTTAATTGATTTGAGTCATTATTTAACAATGCTGAGTTAGAATTAAAATTACATATTTTGCATTTTATTATAAAAGCACGTAACAACCTTACTTTACAAAATTTTATGCTGATAGCATATTATATCAATCAATCATCTGGCTGAGGCTTATCAGACAAGAGACAAAGCAGCATAAGAATACAGTATAATATAAGAAGAGTTACAGAGAAAATACTGAAAGTCTATTCACACTGAGAAGATTGAAATACAAATTGAACAAAAAAAAAGAATAAGTGAAATTTGATGTGTTTACAATGAAACTAAGTAGTGGCTTTCTGTTGATATCTGATTGTTTTATATCTATTAAAAGCATCAGAAATGAATGAGGCTGTCTGTCTCTCACTATGTGCAGGTTGTTATGTTTCAGACTAATGAACCAGTATTACAGTCTACTGAGAGCTCAATTATTAAAGGAGAATTAAGCTTAGAGCTTTCAGCTTAATGATAGAAAATTGGCAGATTCTTTCTGATATTATAGAGACATACACTAAAATTTCAGGTTTTTCCATTTTCTTCAAAATCATGTAAAATATGAATGGTATAAAATGAATTTTTCCCTGAAGGTGTCAGTTGAAAATTCAAGTACCGCTGGCAAACTGAACGCTCTAATATTAGTCTTTTTTACAGTGAGTTGTACCACTTTTGGATGGACAGCCATTTATTACAAATGCACACTTATTTTGTTGCTGTATGTCTTATGGAAACATTTAAGAACAAATTTTATGTTCTTCATTTAATTATGAATTAATTTATATTTTTAAGGTGTATAAGCCAATAAGATACGTAATATTGTATAATGTTATCCGTAAATTGTAGAGTATAGTGCTTTAATTGTCTGGCCTTTCTAACAATAAATGACCTTATATGGTTACTTACAAGTACAAGAGGCTGCATGATTAATGGTCAGTGCTGATTGTTATGGAAATAATCAGGATAATCTTTGAGTGAGTCTGAATCTGTATCATTTATCATTTGTTAAATATAGGTCAGGTGAATAGCCAGCATAAAGCTTAGATGTATTGATGGGAAAAATTGAACAGAGAAAGAAGTGGTCAACAATTAGTTCATTTAAAGTAACTGCTTGCAAAACAAATGCAGATGCTTGGTGTAACCTTTTTATTAGTTGAGGCAGAAGGTTTAAGTACAAGTCAATAGAATATTAGGGCTATTAGAACTTTATGGGGATTGAAAACAAACATTTTTATGATAAAATTTCTCTGTTTCTGATATTGTATTGAGGTAGTTGGGGATTTCTTTATTGCTGAATGTTTGAAAAGCCACAGTGTAAATCTGGGAATTTGTGCGTAAAACAGTTTTATTATCAATGTATAGAGATAAATAGTTCCCAAAATAACCAGTTTATTTTACCTATAGGCAACCAAGATGACCTTCTTATGAATTGATAGGTTAAATTAGCTTGCATTGACGTCATTACTTAAACGTTTTTGTTAACTGACATATCGTAATGGGAAATGGTAAAAATGTTTAAGCTTATTTTTTTTTATGTCGCATTTTTGACAGTCGTTTAATGTGATAAGATATATTTTGGGGGTTATTAAAATTCTTGAGGCTTATAGTTCAATAAACAACATACGATTGTTAAATTAAAACATATTTTGAATGCTGTTTGAACAGTGTAGACTATTGTAGATGGAATAATAGTGCAAGTTGTTCATGATCTGCATTGACAGGCAAGTTCATAATGTTGTTCACAGATGTGTGAGGAAGTCATGGTTACCTTTGATGTAAAAGTAGATATTAGTCAGTATTGATAGGCAAGTAACCATCTTGTACACTGATGTGTGAGGAAGTCATGGTTACCTTTGATGTAAAAGTTGATCTTAGTCAGTATTGATAGGCAAGTGAAGCATCTTGTACACTGATGTTTGAGGAAGTCATGGTTACCTTAGATGTAAAAGTAGATCTTAGTCAGTATTGATAGGCAAGTGAAGCATCTTGTACACCGATGTGTGAGGAAGTCATGCTTACTTTTGACGTAAAAGTAGATCTTAATCCATATTGATAGGCAAGTAATCATCTTGTACACTGATGTGTGAGGAATAATGGTTGACTTTGATGTAAAAGAAGATCTTAATCAGTATTGATAGGCAAGTAACCATCTTTTACACTGATGTGTGAGGAAGTCATGGTTACCTTTTATGTAAAAGTAGATCTTAATCAGTATTGAAAGCCAAGTCATGGTTACCGTTGATGTAAAGTAGATCTTAATCAGTATTGATAGGCAAGTTAAGCATCTTTTTCACTGATGTGTGAGGAAGTCATGGTTACCGTTGATGTAAAAGTTGATCTTAATCAGTATTGATAGGCAAGTTAAGCATCTTTTAAACTGATGTGTGAGGAAGTCATGGTTGTCGTTGATGTAAAAGTTGATCTTAATCAGTATTGATAGGCAATTTAAGCATCTTGTACACTGATGATAAGTCTTTGTTAGCTTTGGTATGGATATGGTTCATGGTGTATGTTGATAGGCAAGTTAATCATGTTGTACACTGATGTATGATACTGTAAAATCATTTATATTCGTGGGCGTAAAATTTCGCGTTTCAAGGCAAATGACTATTTCGTGGGATCTTAAATACGTGGATTACAATTTCCAGGTGAAAAAAATGCAATATTCCATAACTAGCTGCCAACTTGCATACACGTGCAGAAAAAACGTGATCATCGTCCGATTAAACCAGCCAAAATGCGTTACTATGGTAATAAGCATACCTGATGTCTCAATTAACAGGCGTGAAGTGTCAATTATAGTTTATTGTCGTACATCGCATCTTTGTTTTTGATCCATAAAAACAACGGACTGAAGACAAATTTAAAAACAAATAGAAATTGCAGGAATTATATTCTATGAGTGCCTGAGGCTGTACAAATCGGTAATTTAAAAACCAGTACTGCACAAAACCTCAACGCCTATATGAAAGAAAAGGACGGAGCCTCGCCGGGCCGCGATGATCAAAATGCCCGATCTGGTTTCTTCAATCACATTTTTTTTTATACAAATTTTTTTGTGAGCATTTGATTTTGTGGTTAAACTGACCCACGAAATCCACGAAAATTAATGTCCCAAGAATAATAATGATTTCACAGTAAGTCATCATTAGCTTTGATATAGATATGGTTCATGATCTGTTTTTATAATAGGCAAGTTAATCATGTTGTACACTGAGGTATGATAAGTCTTGGTTAGCTTTGGTATGGATATGGTTCATGATTTATGTTGATAGCAAGTTAATCATGCTGTACACTGTTGTATGATAAGATACAAGCTTTGATATGCACATGGATCATGATCTGTTTTTATAGGCAAGTTTATCATGTTGTATGTACACTGATGTATGATAAGTAACAAGCTTTGATATCATATGGATCATGATCTGTTTTCATAGGCAAGTTAATCATGTTGTACACTGATGTATGATAAGTAACAAGCTTTAATATCATATGGATCATGATCTGTTTTTATAGGCAAGTTAATCATGTTGTACACTGTTTGTATGATAAGTCTTGGTTAACTTTCGTATGGATATGGTTCATGATGTATGTTGATAGGCAAGTTAATCATGTTGTACACTGATGTATGATAAGTCATCATTAGCTTTGATATAGATATGGTTCATGATCTTTTTTATAATAGGCAAGCTGATCATGTTGTACACTGATGTATGATAAGTCTTGGTTTTGTTTCATATGGATATGGTTCATGATATATGTTGATAGGCAAGTTAATCATATTGTACACTGATGTATGATAAGTTACAAGCTTTGATATGCACATGGTTCATGGTCTGTGTTTGTAGGCAAGTTAATCATGTTGTACACTGATGTATGATAAGTCATGGCTAGCTTTAATGTGCATATAGTTCATGATCAATATTAACAGGATAGTAAATCATGTTGTAAATATGTATTTGAGTAAAATCATGGTCAATCTTAATTATGAGCGAGAAATTATGAACTCTACAGGACAATCTGATTAACTTTTACATCATGCTTTACATAATGTGCAAATAAAATTATGATGTAGGCTTAGTGATATTCAATATAATGTACCAAAATTTGTAAGCCTATCGTAGTGTTCATCAAGCTTTATATAAGTATTCATGGTATAGCTTTGTATGACCTTCTCCTAGTGGCTGCAGTTATATTAGCTCACAACTGTTTATACTGGTCCATATTACCCCGCAAAATCTTTTATAACTTATAATATAAAACTTGTCAAGGAACAGCAGCCTGTGGAATATGTTATAAATCAACAGGGCAATCCCTGGAGCTAAGTTTGTACATAACAATTTGCGGTGTTTATTTAATATGTGAAATAATTTGCGGTATATGTTTAATATGTGAAAAACAAGACATCAGCCTGAAAAATCTCTCTTTGTTATAGAAATATTGGTTTATCTTCCTTTTGTACTGTACCATTTTACACCAGAATTGTAGAAAGCTTGTTAAATCATTGTAAAATAATTATAATATCAGTACTTCACATAGCCATAGGAAATGACCATTTTGTATATTGCAGGGGATTTGCAAAGTATTTGGTATTTGTCAGTAAAAGTACAGAGATATGTGAAAACAACTTTTGTCTTTAGTTCAAATATAGAACTGAAATTCGTGTAATACATTTTCTGCCATTGAGATATTAGCTGTTTTGTTCTGCTGTTTCCATAAATAGATTTCTATCAAGAAAAGACGCAGAAATTCATTTGTCTCATTTTGCTTGGCAACATTAAGTGAGATGTTGAGTAGATTTAAAATAGTGTATGTTGAGTATTACAGTGGCAGATGTGAAAACTATCTGTTACATAATCTGACAGTCTAACAGTGGCTATAAGGTGTGTTGTTCATTACAATACAGAATACATTTGAGTACTGTTGAGTGTGAATACCTCTAGGAGACAGGTATAACTGTAACATCCTGCAGTTCACCTGTAATTAATTACAATTTATAAGAGACATAAGCACACTTTGGACTAGTATTGTAATTATTTTTGTGGATATGACAAGCTAAGTAAGGTAATTTAGTCTATATATTTTAATGAAGAAAAAACATACTTTTAATAACACGTTTTTGTACCAGATTTTGCAGAAAATGAGTTTTAAAACTTGATTATTAGAACATGTGTTATTTATCTTTTTATCTTTTTTTTTTTTTTTGTAAAATGACCTAAAATTGCTTTGCAAGTCTGCCAGTGTTACATCGTTTTACTGTTCAAGGTAGGTGCTTCATCTTGCTTTTAAACCACAAGATTAATTAACTACCTGTATTAAGTGTAAACATTTTATTTGAGGACTGTTTTAAACCTTTCTGTCTTGTCTCTTGGTATCAGTATCTGTTGAGAAACATTTAAGTATGCTTTTTTATATTGAGAAACATTTAAGTATGCTTTTTTATATTGAGAAACATTTAAGTATGCTTTTTTATATTGAGAAACTTTTAAGTGTGCATTTTTATTTTGAGAACTTTTTTGTATTGAGAAACATTGAAGTATACTTTTTCATATTGAGAAACATACTTTTTTTAAGTATGTTTTTTTTTATATTTAAAAATGTTTAAGTATGCTTTTTTATATTGAGAAACATTTAACATTTTAAGTACACTTTTTTATATTGAGAAACATTTAAGTATGCCTTTTTATATTGAGAAACATTTAAGTATGCTTTTTTATATTGAGAAACATTTAAGTATGCTTTTGAGAAACTTTTCGATATGTTTTCAAAAGTAAAGAAGTAATTCTATATATGTTTGTGTTCTAGAATCAAAAATATTTTAATATTCTTCAGAATTTGAAATCTTTTAAAATGAGTTTAAGATATCTTTCTTGTCAATAAAGATGTAATAAATTCACTTGAAACTCAGCAGCTGTTAGCAACAAAGTCTGTAACAAATTATATATATTTATATAATATATACATGTATCTGGTATATATATCTATATAAAACATTTTTTTCCTACCAAGAAGCTGTAATATTTTGTGAAAAATTATTCCTCTTGATACCACTTAGCTATTTTTGTCATGATAAAAAGTACCAATAAATTGAACCCAAAATAAAACAGCTGTAAGAAAGAAAATCTATGTAAGACACAGTGAATCAGGGATAATTTTATCACAGAAGCCTTAGTTTATTAGCACTACTAGACATTTTATTCTCATCTATTTTGGTTTAAGCTTTCGTGCAACTTATACTTATCATGCTTGGTAAATGTTTTCTGGATTTAAACTGGTACCTTTGCTGAAAGAATGGAATACAGAAAGTAATTGGATTCTCATACCCTTATTGGGAGTCAAACTACTAGTATTACTCATTATACCATAGGTACCATACATTTATAAGTATAGTTTCATATTACAAATTAAAGTAGATTCTTCAAGTCAAAGAATTCAGATGTTTGATATAACTTGTCAGTAAAAAGCAGTTTAAACACCTTGTAAACGCTTGTAGACTTACATGCATCATTTTTTCTTGCAGTCAAGGTAATGGCCCTTTGCAGACTTGTCATGAAGTTTCAGCTGATATCACAGTCTATCAAATTAGAATTAATGTGTTTAAAAAGCTGAAAGACTGTCAGCTTGATAGGAGGCAAAGTTTTATGCCAAGCACACATTTTGCTTTTGTAATCATCCCTTTATTTTGAATCATGTGAGTCTTCAATTCAGCTGAATGTTGATTTTTAGCTTGTCTGTTTTTGAAGAAAAGGTCGAACTGTTGTGGTCTCTGAGTTGGTGTCATCAGCATTGGTGGCAGTGTCATGCAAAAACTTTAATGTAGCTGATTTTTCATAATTCACAAGGCTTAAAGTTTTGATATTTGGTGTGTAGCATGGTCTAGTGGACCTGTACCATGTTGGTCCAAATCATGACTCCAGGGTCAGTATTGGCCCACTCTGAGGCTTATATATAGTTATATAGGAAAAGCTTAAAAAATTTTCTTCTCTAAAACAGCTTGATACAGGGCTTTGTAATTTGATGTGAGGCATCCTCCAGTAGACCTACACCAAGATTGTCCATATTATGTCCCTGGGGTGAAAATAAGCCCCAGTCCAGGGGTCAAATGGTTTTGCATAAACTTATATTTATAACAAAAAACTTCTAATAGGAGCACAAAGCCTAGAACTTAACTATTTACTTACATGGAATAGGAAGGTTTTTCCCTTTCCTGCCCTCCTTCCCCCTTCCCCCATTATCCCGGGAAAACTTTTTTTTTTTCATTTTTCTTTATCTATGTATGTTTTTTTTTTATGCATAGGTATTTGCCCCACTCCATCAGACACCACTGGCACCCCAACCCCCATTTTTTTTATGCGTAGGTGCATGTTTACCCCTTTGGATTTTGTTTTTTTGTGGGGAGGGTGTAATCTCAGGTGGGGTTCAAATGAGCACTTGCCCCTTTGTCTGGGGGTGGGGTTCAAATTTGAATACAGTTTGGCATATCTCCATAACTGTTGATTGGACTTTGAGGAGACTTCACAGCAATGATCGTGACCATGTGTAGTAATGCATATTATCAGCATGACCTGTTGGATGATTTTTATATTCTTCATGGTAAATGACATGTGGTGTGAGGGGGTGGGAAGGGGGGGAGACATATGTTTTTCTTAAAAACTATCCCTAGTTTTGATATTTCTCAGACAGTGTGTTTCATGAAACACAAAATTCCAAGACATGAATATTGATTATTTTTGAATAGGTGATCCCTGTTTAATGTAAATGTGGAACATCTGTGTGCAGAATTGGCTGATTAATTCTATAGAACAGCCTCTGATAATATGCACAATATTAGTATTTTTTAATTACTAATTTTTTAGTCAGTCACGTTGTAGATTGTTTTTATGAATGCACTACTTTTTCTGCGCAATACGATAATGTCTTTGTTATTTTTTTCTATTCTCAGTTGCATAGAAAAAGGTGTGCACATACAATGTATTATTTTTATTAAACAAAATTTTGGTCCCTGTGCACATTTAATATCTCTGAATCTAAACTTAATTTTCCACATTTATATAGTGTACACATGACAAAAAGTCATTGGATGAAGGAAGTCATCATGATAAGGGGTAAAAAATATCATAATATATCTTCTTTCATTTAGCATGTGTGACTTTTTAAGAATTACGAGATCTTGTCTGTATATGTATAGAGTAAAAGGACAAATTGCAATTGGAGTTGTTGATCAGTTATTGTTGTAAAACTTAGCCTGTGTCCGGACTACTGATTTTCATATAAAACTGCAAAGTTTGGAGACTTTTTGACCTCTCATACACAATACACAACAAAAAGTATCTAACCAATGAACATGCTATGGTGTACTTTAAACGTTGTTATAACATTGTGCATTTGTACATCATTCATTCTCAATGTATTCGCATGATGGTTACTTTAATCCATTTTGTGTATATTTCATTAAAAACGTTAGAACTGTAGAACTTGATAATCGATCTAACTTCTGTGGTAGATGTTGTAGATCTGTGAATCTTCTGCTATGCCTTTAGCTGGGGGAAAAGGCAAACTCGAATGAAGTCTGGTCTCTGGCAACGAGGGTGCATGTCTCTATCATTCATACCCTAGAAAGTTTGTAGTCAGTAAACTGTCCTCTGTACTGCAATGCGACAGAGCATTGTCTTGATGATATATTAGGTTCTCGATGTCTTTATTGTCCACTGGAGTCATATCTGCTTGCACATAAAACTTGATAAGAATCTGAAGATCCTTTACTGAGGTAAAATCACTCATTTCTCCCCTCCTTTTTTTATGGCTTTATCAAATTACCGGACCTTTAAACTACTTTGATGCGACAAAATAACGGCAGACTTTGTAATAACGTCAGCGAGTTTTCAAAATGATGTGATTTAAGTTTAAAGATGGTTGACGCCAATTTACCCATATATTCTGGGTTAACATTTTTCCGGTAATGATATTCTGTTTTTTCGCTTATTTCAAAGAGCGCCATAGTTGATAACTGACGTTACAATGGTGACTATAGCGGCAGTATGTGTGCAGAAATATAATTTAAACTTTAAAGTTTCAATAGTTTAGACTTCAATGAAAATTCTGGAATGTGCATGCGTGGAAAAAATTTTAAATGGTGGCCTTGTCTTATTACTTTCCGGACAAGCATTGTATATATGTGGATACACCAATGTAGATGCATTTACGTATAAGTGTTAAAGTCAATGTGTCCCTCAGTGCCTGTCTCTGATTTGCAGTTCTTAAGTCTATTGCCTGTTGTGGACAGTCTACACCCCAGTATGTATGTTGAGTCTAAAACTTGTCTTATCTGACTGTCATAGTTTGCGTGGTCAGGAAAGTTTAAACCACACATTTGTGAGTGGCAGGTTTAAGACATGCATACTGTTCTTGTTTTCCATATTAAGTGACCCAAAGAACCTAACTTGATTTATAGCAGAGGTAGGCTGTCTAGATTATTATTGTTCAATATTGCATATTATGTATTTCAAAAATGTGCCACTTGTGATTTATGGCTTAAAAAACTGGAAACAGTTGGCAAGTGAAAAGTTTCTTTTCATGTTGGTACTTGAAGAAAAAGTAAATGAAGCATGATTGACAAGTTCTGTTTTTCTCATTTTCCCCCATTAACATACAGTGCTGTTTTATAATATGCTGAAATTATAAACCAGTTCTCAGTACCAGTGGTAAAGCAATGGTTCCAATTCATATGTTTTTATGCAATTTCATGCATCTGTGTCTATTAGCAAATCATTGTAACTACAGGAAAAATAGTCAAATGTCAAATGTTTGTAAATTTTACTTAAAAAAACTTCCATAGGTTCATGAACTGCTCATGAACTGCAGACAGCATACCCACACAAGCTCATGAATTTATAAAGAATTGAGCTCAAACTTTTTCAGTTCAAGAAAATTTTGAGCTCAAGTTCTAAATACTGTTAATTAAGGCAGGTTAGTTTTCTATACACTAGTGATAGTCTGTTGAATGGAAGTACCTAGTTGGGCCAAGGCAGAGATTAGAATTATTTCAAAGATGCATTTGCTTGTTAAGCTGCAGAAATGAAGAATAAAATCATGAAATATTAAGAAAATTTCAAAACACTCAAAAGTAATTAAAAAAAACTACTTTTAGTCTTATAAAACTTGAACAGTATATTTTTGTAATTATAGGTACATGAAGTAAGAAATAATGTAAGACTATATGAATGTGGAAACTGATAATTTCTCTTTATTTTAAGCATTGATTAATAGAATGTATAATTAGTTTTATAATTTGTAATAATTTTCATAATTATGATTATTGTTGTTGTTGTTGTTACAGTTTTTGAATTGTTTTCAAAAGCTTGTTATCTAAGTGAAGAACAAAATTGTTTTGATTATTTTTTTGATATGTGATCTTTAATGACTTGGGCCTATGCCCCTTTTCCCCCTCCCCCTGCCCCCATCCCACCACCACCATCCCTCCCTCTGAAGCTGTATGAGTCATTTATCCTCTAACAATCATGCTATGACTGTAACAAATAAAAGTGCAGACCACAAGTATTTGTGGTTAATCTATAACAATGCTGAAATTTTCCAAACCAGTATTAAATCTTATTATTTTAAGCCACACACTCCCAGAGACGTTGAATGGAATATTTTTTGATAACAGCACACCTGTTTTTAAAATAAAAAATACAGTCTCTGATGTCTGTAAATCAGTACATCTAATTATATTTGTAACCTCTACAAACAACCTCATATATATAAGCTCTTACAGTATTAAAGAGCATTATCGGCTTACAGAGGGATGGAGAGGTAACAGAACCAGTACTTAGCTAACAGATCAATGATAGATAAGAATGAATACAAAAAAACGGCTTTGAGGTAAATTTACTAAAAGTGCTCTGAGGAAGTCAGTTTATAAAGAGCTGTGTTTACCGTGTTTGTATAAGGGCAGAAGTTTCAATGGTATTTTAGTGGCAGAGATGAAGCTGATTTCAAACAGTTGGTTAAATTTTAAATTCATTTCTTGAGTGCAGTACCTAAAGCAAGAGGACCTTATGTCCTGATATCACTAATCTGCGTTGGATTGAGTTTTAGATGGTAAAGAAAAAGAACCCTTTTGTTTCTTGATTGATTTATGTGCCTTAGAAATGTAGTGAAAAAAATATCATATTTATATTTCTAATCTTTATTTTTCAGAACGTCTTTCACGTCATGACAGTTCATTAAACAGTGCTGGTCCATTAGAAATACGTGCCGAGGGTTTCCAGTTGAGTTCCGAGGACAAAGTTCCACTTAGTGATAGGTCAGGAACGGAAGTAGCAAATAGTACAAATCGCTCAGAGACAAGTACCATAAAGTTTTCCAACAAAAAGCAAGTTAATAAATCAGAGAATAACATCAGTTTAGAAGTTGTTGGTCAGGGAAATATTGGAATGGAGGGCCAATCAGAACAAGGAGACAAAACAATACGTCTCGATCTTGAAACTGAAGACGGAAAGAAACAAGAAATTTTCATTGATGATAAAGGTATATTTTATGCTATTACATTAATCTATCACAGACTCTCCTGTTTTTACCTAATGTTTGATTCAAAATGTTCAGAGGATACAATTTTTCTTCACAGAATTAATAGAAATACAATTCATGTAGTTTTCTTATTTCTGCTACTGTGCACTCAACATTAATATTTTCTGTGAAATATACGGATCTAAAATATGAAAAAGAGAACTATACAGCTACTAAATACTGAAATAGTAAAAAAAGAATTGTACTTTAAGATGCGTAAAAGTGCAATCAATATGTTTCTCAGGCAATATTCACATTCAGTGTTGATATTACTGGCTTTTAATTGGCTGTGCTGAAAATTAATATGTTTGTGTGTTTTTGCCTATCTGAAATAGTTGATTAAGCTGGGATGGTTATGAACAGAAATGTTCATCAGAAAGCCAAGTTATCCACCTGGTGTTTTATTTGTGATTTTATCAAGTGATAGTGTTATGGCCCTTGATTGAGGCATGATACTTGGGAATTATAGTCATTTTAATCTTTGCAGCTGAAATAGGATCTTTAACACATCTATAACTGATGCTTTGAAACATTTTTTAAAAAATGAATGTACATGCATTGAATCATTTTTAAACTGCCCATGCATTTTGGTACAATAAATAACTGTATGAGAATATTGTACTAGATGATTTTGGTCCGTGTGTTTAAGATACGGCTTATTACTCCAGGGTTTAAATTGAGTTTTTGGTGCTAATGCAGGTTTCTTCACTTGATCTTTCATCACATAAACTATTTTCAATACATAAAATTATTTGGTTCTTTCATTATTTGTTGAGTTAGTTGTTAGTGCCCAAAAGCTTGTGAGTGTAAAGTTCATTTGGAATAAAATGTAAGAAGATTAACTGTGGTGTTAGGGGCATAGCCTAACATAGAGGTGGCAGGTTGAAATCCTCTCATTGTGGCAGTGGACTATGATGACTACATTTGATGCAAGAACTGGTCAGAAATCCAGGGAGCACATATGAAGTCTTGTTAAAAAAACTGCAAGCTCTCTCTCTAAGTTAAAATGTAAAAACCAGACAGTCTTCAAGGTTTGTTGGCACAGTGCTAAGTTTTCTAAATTGGTAGAGTAAACTAGATTGTATTTTTTTCTTTTCTTTTTTTGTGGTAACTTTGTCATTATAGTGCGCCATATTTCATTGTTATGTTTGTTATAACATTGTTATACAATGTTGAAATGTCATGGGATTTCTATTTTATGGAAGTTGGTCATTTCTTAATAGTCTACAGTAAATATGAGATTTCTTATGTAATGATTCTCTGTTGCCTGTTTTTAACATTGAATATCAGTTATGTAGACTGAAAACAACATTGAATATCTGTTACACAGACTAAATAAGAGCATTGAATATCTGTTACACAGACTGAAGAAAAGCATTGAATATCTGTTATGTAGACTGAAGAAAAACATTGAATATATAATTGGTAGACTTAAAAATAACAATGAATATCTGTTTGAAAGACTGAAGAATGACATTTAATATATGGTTGATAAACTGAAGAACAACAATGAATATCTGTTTGTTAAACTGAAAAATAACAATGAATATCTGTTCAGTAGACTTAAGAACAACAATATCTGTTTGCTTGACTGAGGAATAACAATGAATATTTGTATGATAGACTGAAGAAATACAATGAATAAATGTTTGGTAGACTGAAGAACAACAAGGAATATTTGTTTGGTTGACTGAAGAACAACATTGAATATCTGTTTGACAGACAAAAGAAATACAATGAATAAATATTTGGTAGACTAAAAAGCAACATGGATTATTGGTTTGATATACTGAAGAAAAACAATGAATATCTGTTAGGTAGACTGAAGAACAACAATGAATATCTGTTTGGTAGACTGAAGAATAACAATGAATATCTGTTTGGTAGACTGAAGAATAACAATGAATTTCTGTTTGATAGACTAAAGAATAACAATGAATATCTGTTTGGTAGACTGAAGAATAACAATGAATTTCTGTTTGATAGACTAGAGAATAACAAAGAATATCTGTTTGGTAGACTGAAGAATAACAATGAATATCTGTTTGGTAGACTGAAGAATAACAATGAATATCTGTTTGATACACTGAAGAATAACAATGAATATCTGTTTGATACACTGAAGAGTAACAATAAATATCTGTTTGATACACTGAAGAATAACAATGAATATCTGTTTGGTAGACTGAAAAATAACAATGAATATCTGTGTGGTAGATTGAAGAATAACAATGAATATCTGTTGACAGACAAAAGAAATACAAGGAATAAATATTTGGTAGACTGAAAAGCAACATGGATTACTGGTTTGATATACCGAAGAATAACAATGAATATCTGTTTGGTAGACTGAAGAATAACAATGAATATCTGTTTGACAGACAAAAGAAATACAAGGAATATCTGTTTGATACACTGAAGAATAACAATGAATATCTGTTTGATACACTGAAGAATAACAATGAATATCTGTTTGATACACTGAAGAATAACAATAAATATCTGTTTGATACACTGAAGAATAACGATGAATATCTGTTTGGTAGACTGAAGAATAACAATGAATATCTGTTTGACAGACAAAAGAAATACAAGGAATAAATATTTGGTAGACTGAAAAGCAACATGGATTATTGGTTTGATATACTGAAGAATAACAATGAATATCTCTTAGGTAGACTGAAGAACAACAATAAATATCTGTTTGGTAGAATGAAAAACAACAAGGAATATCTGTTTCATAGACTAAAGAATAACAATAAATATCTGTTTGATACACTAAAGAATAACAATGAATATCTGTTTGGTAGACTGAAGAATAACAATGAATTTCTGTTTGATAGACTAAAGAATTACAATGAATATCTGTTTGGTAGACTGAAAAATAACAATGAATATCTGTTTGGTAGACTGAAGAATAACAATGAAGATCTGTTTGATACACTGAAGAATAACAATGAATATCTGTTTGATACACTGAAGAATGACAATAAATATCTGTTTGATACACTGAAGAATAACAATGAATATCTGTTTGATACACTGAAGAATAACAATGAATATCTGTTTGATACACTGAAGAATAACAATAAATATCTGTTTGATACACTGAAGAATAACAATGAATATCTGTTTGGTAGACTGAAGAATAACAATGAATATCTGTTTGGTAGACTGAAGAATAACAATGAATATCTGTTTGGTAGACTGAGGAATTACAATGAATATCTGTTTGGTAGACTGAAGAATAACAATGAATATCTGTTTGATACACTGAAGAATTACAATGAATATCTATTTGGAAGACTGAAGAATAACAATGAATATCTGTTTGGTAGACTGAAGAATAACAATGAATATCTGTTTGATAGACTGAAGAATAACAATGAATATCTGTTTGATAAACTGAAGAACAACAATGAACAATAACATTTAATATATATTTGGTAGACTGAAAAATAACATTGAATAACTTTTAGACAGACTGAAGAATGTATCTACACATTCTTAAACTAGTGAAGACTAGCAAAACTTGCAGACTTTCAACAAATTAAGGAAGAAATTTAAATAAGAGAAAAAGATCTCCATATAACACTTGAGTTAATGCCATAAAAATCTTTATGGAAATCAATCAGTTTGTGTACATCAATCATTGTAGATATATCAAGAGGTAGGCCTTGTGTAAATCAAACAAAATGAGGAATAAATCTATAGAATAGCCTGATTAGATCGAGTCTGTAAGACAAAATTAATTTGATAGACTAGATATACCTTACATTTTAAATTCTGTCTAGTTACCTTCACCTCTGCTGTAATGTAAAATCCATGGTTAGAGAACATTTCTTTCAGCGGGCAACTGGTACCTATGATATGCAGAGATAGCTCAGTTACACTGCATTGCCTTTACTCTAGTATGATTTAACATTAATAAAACTTATGTAAGTAATGAAAACTGCCAAGAAAATATCTTTTTTATTTTCTATAATTGTACTTCATCATTCTGACAAAATTTCTCCACTGATTGGCCAATTTAAGGTAAATGGATTTTATATGTGAATTTTACGTAAAGGAGGAAAAAGGATAGTCCTAATTAGTTTAGTCATTAGCATTGTCATGAGAGCAATTAACCTATGTTTTCTAAGGTAAAACTATTTCAGACAACTTTTTTATATTTACTCTGCAATGCCTAGGAATAAAAGGTGAACTTTGGTTCAATAAACTAGAGACTTGCACGCTTTTTATACAAGAATAACTCTGAATTGGCTGATTTAAAAAAACTGGTACATTATTGATATTTACATTATACAATTAGATATTAATTTGAAATATAACACATTTCTCTATATTTCTTCAAGCTTATAGATATTATAAGTAACCAAAATTGATTACAGCATTTAAATCATTTCATTGAATGTAAGATAAAGTGACTTGTGGAGTTTGTTTGTCAGTAAAAATATTCCACAGAATTTATGATTATTCATGAGATACAGTTCTATGTAGAAATTAGGTAGACTTCATATAAACCATTTCTTCTTTTGCCATTTTTGATTTCTTTTGTTACTGCATTCCGTAAGACAGTTACAATTAGTTATGTCATCTCTAAGTAGGAGATAGAAATGGTTCATATAAATGAAAAGCAGACATTTTCACAGTGTATGGTAACCTAAAAGTGACATGTTACAAAAAAATGAGATAAGATTGTCAGATTGTGCAAAGATTATGTGTAATAAACTGATGTTAGTATTGTGTCATTTATTCTTTGTATCTGTCAGTATGAGTAGTTTATTTACATACACTGATGAACGTTTGACGTCATGAAATTGTGTTAACAGATGAAAGCTGTCAGTAGATGCGAATAAGGCTTTTATTATTTATGGAAAAATGTCACATCTTTCTTATTCTCTATTCTCACTTCCTGCACCAAACTGCCATGTTAGAATTTTTTACACATTCTGATATAATAAATCATTGTCAAATATTTTCAGTGCTTTTTGTAAAGAACTACGTCTTTTAATACTGTTATGTGCAGCTGCAATCTAGAAGCAGAAATGTTTTCCAACAAAAATTCCAGCATGTAAATAAATTACATTATCATACATTTGAAAAATTAACAGAGTTACTTCCCTTGATATGGATATTGTATTACCTATGAGTTGGAGTTGTTATTTATGAGTTATTTGAGTTGTTCATTTGCTTCGTAAAGGCTTGTAGTAAATCTAATGTTTCTTAAGTCTATTTTCAGCTACATTACACATATTGAACGATTTGTAAACAAGCTTTTTCTATGTAATTTTAAAATATATGTTTTTTTATAGAAAGAACTATATATGTAATGCGTAAGGGGATTTATTGAAAAGAAGAAATCATTTTATACAGTTTTTGAATGTTTTTGTTTAGAACTCACATCTTACAGAGAAAAAGAGAGACGGGCATCTGAGGCTCGTGTAGCATCCATGCAGGTATACCAGGGGTCGTCACTGTAGTGAATGTGTATCCAGAACTAAACCTCTCTTTTAATATGGATAGCATATATTAATGGCATGAACAGTGAAACAGTACCTACCCTTTCTTCTTGAACACAAGCTTCTCTGTTTATACCCTGGCTGTATGCAAAATAAAATAGTTTTCTTGGACATTTAAGTATTTTTTTTCTTGACAGACTGCATGAACACATTGAGGAAAAATCTTAGAATTTGCACCTCTGTAGCATTGTAAATCATGCTTATTAATTGCCTTGATATGCTTACAAACAAGGTTCATAATGCTTGCTCTATTTATTCAAGAATTACTTACCAGAATTATATATTGCACATGTAATTTCAAAGTAGCTTTTTGCATGTAAACTGGAGGAAGTTGCTCTTTTATTTCTAGACATCAGTCTATGATATCATTATCTTCAAAAAGAAAATTGTTTATCATTACATCAGGGTTCTAGAATGTTCTTGGAATGAAGGAAAGCTGCCTTATTAACTTAACTAGATATTGGGCTTTCCACAAGAAAGAATTTCATTGCATTATGCTTGATCAAAAAATGATCATAGAATCTGTTTTTAGGGTGTGTAGCCTGATAGGTTTTTCTTTAAAAAAAATTACACAGTCCAATCTTGCTTACAGGTGTGGCCTGTCTGGCATTTTTTCCCATGTAGGTAACTTGATCTTAGATCCCCATTTGAGATGAATCACGCGACATGGAGGAACAAATTAGTAACAACAAAAAGTATCATCCATGTATTTGATTTAATGGATCAGGTCACCCAGTATCAGGGCAACTTCATTTGGCACTGCTTGAACATACAGTTACTCTTGGACCAGATACATACACTACTTGAACATACAGTTACCCTTGGACCAGATACATACACTACTTGAACATACAGTAACCCTTGGACCATATACATACACTACTTGAACATACAGTTACCCTATACATACACTACTTGAACATACAGTTACCCTGTACATACACTGCTTGAACATACAGTTATCCTTGGACCAGATACATACACTACTTGAACATACAGTTACCCTATACATACGCTACTTGAACATACAGTTATCCTTGGACCAGATACATACACTACTTGAACATACAGTTATCCTTGGACCAGATACATACACTACTTGAACATACAGTTATCCTTGGACCAGATACATACACTACTTGAACATACAGTTACCCTATACATACACTACTTGAACATAGTTATTATTACAGTTATCCTTGGACCAGATACATACACTACTTGAACATACAGTTACTTTTAGACCAAATTACCTGATGTGTTCCACAAAACAAATACACTCAAAAATTTCCCTTGGCTTGGCATGGTTGACCAGACAGATTAAGAGTTATGAAACGTTTACAAGGTCATCACAACATAGAAATTTAGAGAAAGATATTGTTGAGCTCAGTTTTGAAACCAGCAATGAAACAATATGTGCAGTGATCACATCTTAACATCACAGGGTTAAAGGTCACAAATAGATAGGTGAAGGACCACTAGTAGATAAAGTTCAAAGACCACTCACTATAAGTTAACAATTTTAGGTCACTAAACCACTAATAAATAAGGGAATAAAACATTTCAGAGTCAGTTCTAGATATTTCGTATTTGACAGGTATTACCAGTTGAGATCTTGCTGTAACAAATAGTACCCTCTTGCAATAGACATAAGAAGTTTTGATTAAGTATAGAGTTGCTAAGAAACTTACTGTTCTTTCAGCATGAAGATGATTATAACAGTCCTAGATATATTTATTGTACATACCATTGAGTATTGTAGACTTGTTATATGTTAGTTCTTCTAAACAATGCATGTACTGTTTCAGATAGCTTTAAAAAACTAATACAGGACATTTACAATTACTCTTATAATCAAATATGATGTAAGTCAGCTTGTGTAGCAGAAAAGAATGACTAGCTTTTGTATTTTTCTGTTGTTTATGTTGTAGCATATGACACTGCATGTATACAGATTGCATGACCTTGATTATGAATTTGCATTCATCTTGTATAAAGTTTTGCTATTTTTGACATCTCTTTGTCATCAGGTAAAAGGTACTTTTTTTCAATGCACCCATTGTCAAGTGGTCAAGTTATCCATAGATGGAAATAGTGATAGGCTTGGTAAATAAAAAACAAAATCCATTGATGGAAATAGTGTTAGGCTCGGTAAATAAAAACAAAATCCATAGATGGAAATAGTGTCAGGCTTGGTAAATAAAAACAAAATCAGTAGATGGAAATAGTGTAAGGCTTGGTAAGTAAAAACAAAATCAATACTTGGAAATAGTGTTAGGCCCTGTAAATAAAAACAAAATTAGTAGATGGAAATAGTGTTAGGCTTGGTAAATAAAAAAACAAAATCCATAGATGGAAATAGTGTTAGGCTCGGTAAATAAAAACAAAATCAGTAGATGGAAATAGTGTAAGGCTTGGTAAGTAAAAATAAAATCAATACTTGGAAATAGTGTTAGGCTCGGTAAATAAAAAGAAAATCAGTAGATGGAAATAGTGTAAGGCGTGGTAAATAAAAACAAAATCAGTAGATGGAAATAGTGTAAGGCTTGGTAAGTAAAAACAAAATCAATACTTGGAAATAGTGTTAGGCTCGGTAAATAAAAACAAAATCAGTAGATGGAAATAGTGTAAGGCGTGGTAAATAAAAACAAAATCAGTAGATGGAAATAGTGTAAGGCTTGGTAAGTAAAAACAAAATCAATACTTGGAAATAGTGTTAGGCTCTGTAAATAAAAACAAAATTAGTAGATGGAAATAGTGTTAGGCTTAGTAAATAAAAAAACAAAATCCATAGATGGAAATAGTGTTAGGCTTGGTAAATAAAAACAAAATCCATAGATGGAAATATTGTTAGGCTTGGTAAATAAAAACAAAATCCATAGATGGAAATATTGTTAGGCTGGGTAAATAAAAACGAAATCAGTAGATGGAAATAGTGTTAGGCTCGGTAAATAAAAACAAAATCCATTGATGGAAATAGTGTTAGGCTTGGTAAATAAAAACAAAATCCATAGATGGAAATATTGTTAGGCTCAGTAAATAAAAACAAAATCAGTAGATGGAAATAGTGTTAGGCTTGGTAAATAAAAAAAACAAAATCAGTAGATGGAAATAGTGGAAGGCTTGGTAAATAAAAACAAAATCCATAGATGGAAATAGTGTTAGGCTCGGTAAATAAAAACAAAATCCATAGATGGAAATAGTGTCAGGCTTGGTAAATAAAAACAAAATCAGTAGATGGAAATAGTGTAAGGCTTGGTAAGTAAAAACAAAATCAATACTTGGAAATAGTGTTAGGCCCTGTAAATAAAAACAAAATTAGTAGATGGAAATAGTGTTAGGCTTGGTAAATAAAAAAACAAAATCCATAGATGGAAATAGTGTTAGGCTCGGTAAATAAAAACAAAATCAGTAGATGGAAATAGTGTAAGGCTTGGTAAGTAAAAATAAAATCAATACTTGGAAATAGTGTTAGGCTCGGTAAATTAAAACAAAATCATTAGATGGAAATAGTGTAAGACTTGGTAAGTAAAAGCAAAATCAATACTTGGAAACAGTGTTAGGTTCTGTAAATAAAAACAAAATTAGTAGATGGAAATAGTGTTAAGCTTAATTACTAAAAACAAGAATTTAGTAGCTTTGATAAATCATTCGTGTATAGCATTCCAGTAATATGACAGTTCTTGTTTTTCTGAGAGGAAATTAGACATTGGTGCTGTTTAAGAACTTTCTGAAAACTGCTCTTGAGTAGCAGCCATCTTGACATCAATGAAAAATCAGTTTGTTGATTTAAGCTTTTCAAACAAATTCCTTCCCATGTATTCTGTTTTTTCCTTACAGTTCAAGATTAAATAAACTTATTTGGTTCCAATTATTCATAACAGTTCATAAATGATTAATATTAGCTCCCGTTTTCCGACTTTGTTTTGAAATACCCTAATCTTCAATCAAAATTTATTATTATGACATTTATATAACTGAGTGTATGATTTTTATATTTCAACTAAATGTACCATTTAATTGTTTGCAGGAAGACGCTAAGCAAAGGAAAGAGGAATTAAAACAGATATTGGATGAACATGAAGAGCTGGTTAAGACTATTGTACGTCAAACAAGTCATGACTCAAACAGCGAAACATTCCAGTCATCGATAGATCAGCGAGATCAGTGATTGGTTGAGAAACAAGCTCATCTGGGAATCTTGTAGCACATCATTAATAAATATGTTATGACTGTCATTGATAGATATTATAATGGTGTCATATTGTCTCATTGATGAGAAGTTGTTGTTTTTTAAGCGAGTTGGTTCTTGTCATCATATTTTTTTAACTTTGAAAAAAATGTTTTAATGAAATGCTTCAAAATCCTTTCATTATGTAAAAGATCAAAATGACATTGTTTAACTTGAATTTTATCATGACTAATTATGTTTTCTTGTGGTAGTATCTTGGAAAAATGAACTTTTATCAAAGTTTTGTTGTAGTTATCACAAATATCTACTTTAACATTCCTGCTTCACCTCATAAGTGTCTGTATATAGTAGCTGCATGTATATAAAACAGTAGGTAGACCATTAGATATAAATGCAGTGTTAATGTTCCATTTCTGTTTGATGAAACAGTTTTTGTGAATGATAGTGAGTGACAGTAGTCTCTGTTCTCTGTGTATTTATTTGATATACCTTTCATTTATATTTAGCCTTGCTATAACTGTAGGATTTATCAGTAACAGCACATGCTTTATTATGCCATGACTGTAGGATTCTTCAGTTACAGTATGGCACATGCTTTTTGATGCCATGACTGTAGGATACATTGTACATCAGTTACAGCATGGCACGTTTTCTGATACCTTAACTGACAGATTAGTCAGTTACAGCATGGCACATGCTTTTTGATGCCATAACTTTCATATTCTTCAAATACAGCATTGCACATGCTTTTGTTGCCATAACTGTTGGATGACTGTTGCCATGACTGTAGGATTTGTCAGTTACAGCATGGCACATGCTTTCTTATGAGATGACTGTAGGATTTGTCAGTTACAGCATGGCACATGCTTTCTTATGAGATGACTGTAGGATATGTCAGTTACAGCATGGCACATGCTTTCTTATGAGATGACTGTAGTATACGTCAGTTACAGCATGGCACATGCTTTCTTATGAGATGACTGTAGTATACGTCAGTTACAGCATGGCACATGCTTTTTGACCAGTACACCAAGTATACTGACATCATTACTTTGCGCTATAAAATATAAGAGATATTTAGTATCTGTTTTGAACTATCAAGTTTGTGCTGTCAAACAGATGAAACAAGTAATTTGATCTGAATTTTCTTTAGTTATCATGAAAAAAAGAGTTGAGGGAATAAGCAGAATGTGGAACAACATACTGTCAGAGTTAATTTTCTTTAGTGCTTATTCAAAGAATTAATGTTGATGGATTAGGCAGTAACTCAAAAAGTTTGCTGCCTGTGTTGGTTTTCTTTAACAGTTACAAAAAATAGGTGTCATTGCACTTGACAGAATTTCTTTTTCAATCATGTACATGTACATTATTCTCTGTTGTTATTTTGTTAGGATAGGTATATCTTTACGAACAAAAGTTTCATATTAATTTACATGAATATTTAAAGTGTACATGATAACCAGTGAACATATGCTAATGAATTATTTGCTTCTGTTCACTTCCAAAAAAACACATACAAAAAGGGTAACTAGAGTGTGTGTAAGTACAGTAAGGTCATTGAATATTTTGTTACAGGGCATTTTATTAGAGCGGTATGTGCATTTAGACTTAGAAAAATGAACACAGGATGTAAAGACCAAGTTATCTTTGCTCTGATTTTACTGCAGTATTAAAATCTTTCTTTGCTTTTTTTCATCCATGAGGAACTGAGAGCTTCCTCATTTGTTCACTCCTTGGTGTTTGTTTAGATCTAAAGTTAGATCCGCATTTATAATGCTGCATTTATCATGTATATAAAGCATTTATGTGTGACTGTGATAAGAGTGTATATTTCATGTACAATATGTTTTATGTGTATAATGTTAATTATGTGGCACATTTTGACAAAAGGGGCTTAATGGTTGTGCATTAGATAACCTCAAAATAACAATGAAAAGTACTTGCGACTTATGACTTATGTTGGTCATCATTTAAATGACATTGTTTCTAAAACTATATGACAAATAATGACAAATAACTCTGCAAACTGTTATGTTAAATTAATGTTATCAATTGTCAAAATATTGTATACACATATACAGAAATACGATATATTTTAGGTAACAAAAAAGATTGATTTGTCCAATTCTGTTAAACGTTGAATTTCAGTAAAGTCAAAATCACCCATAGAGCCCCTTTTATTTTGATGTGACTCGTATATTCTGTATGATTTCAGTACCGTTTCATGTATAGATGTAGTTTTGTTTAAATGTTAAACATGGAAACAGGTGCCTTTACTCTTGGAAGTATTTGCTATCTTTTTTTTTTATAAGTTCTGTTTACATGTAGTTACAGGATTATTTGTAATGCCTTAGGTTTTTCTTTAACCATTTTTAACAATTATATGATTTATTTCTTTAAAAAAAAAATTGTTTTTGTTTGTGTCAAATATATTTTGTTCAAAACTAGACTTTCAATAAAGAAATTAATCTTATTATGGTAAAACATTTTTAACTTAAATTTCTACTTAGCAGTTGTAATAACTGTGAATTGTTTTTCACATAAGAAATTGTTGAGAGTAAATTACATAACGGTTGTGTAGAAAATACTAGAAAAATTTTAACATTAAAAAAAAATCAGTGTAAAGAAATAGAAGTAGTGTGAATCAAAATTTGTTTTGTTTTTCTTGCATTTTTTTAGTGTTTGTAACTGTTTCCAAGGCAATGAACTTCATGTAAATATAGTACAAGGTAGTACTTTAGCCAAATATGCATCAGTTTTATTACAGGGTGATTTCCTGGAAAACATTTTTTGAAAAATTGCAAACATCATATCAAGCACAGCAGTTGTTTCCAAAAAACAAAAAATTATAAATTGTTTGATATTAAACAATTGTTTCTCGTAGGTATGAAAAATTAGATGAAATTTGTTGCAGGGGAAATGAATTGATATAGTCTATATTATCATATAATTTATAATACTATTTGTTGTTTGTATATTGCTTTCCATTCTTCTGCCAAGAATCTGAGATGTTATTGGGTTTTACTGCATTTCATTCCTAGATGTCAGTGTGTATCGAGAAATAACGTCATATTAACGTCATATCAGTTTGTTGAGAGAGCCGTGCACGCCATGTTCAAGATTATCTCCAAAAAATTTTTATGTACAGTTTGTTCAGCATAAAGATATCTATGATATGTTTTTATATTCTGTTTGTTCTACTGGATCACAGAGGAATTTAATTGAGTATTTATCTTAGCCTTTGTCAGAAGATTTTTTTTATCGATTTTTTGAGGTTTTCTCAGAAGTGTTTCCTTAGCAATCTTTGTTGTAAATTGTGTAAAAAAACCTGAAATGATAGGCTCGAAATATCAAGGTAATAGTTGCTTTTAGATGTTGCTTAAAACTGGGTGGGTATGTTGAAAATTCTAATTAAATTCTTAGAGAAATATTTCAATGTAAAAAAATCTAGAAGTATTTTAGGAAAAAAAAACTCTGAAAAAGAACAAACAAACAAAAAACACAGAAAATGATTATATTGGTATTCTTTTTACAGCTGTTAAACCTCTTTAAAAAGACTGTAATGTGATGGTAGAAATTTAATAGGACTGTAAAGGAAGTTGTGTAAACTCTGATTGAATTTTTGCACAGGTGGAGTATGTATGTATAAAAGTGTTTATTTTACAAAATTGATTACATTTTTTTTTATTGATAACATACTGTTTTCTTTAAAGTTATTTACACACTGTTTTCCTTAAACTGCTTTTGAATTACAACATGGTCTTTAAGTAAAGGTGGTCGTATATACCAGGTTTATGACATTCATCAATATTAGCTTATCTTGTTTAGATCTGTTGTATGCATTATCATTTGTGATGTTATTTTGTGTTCATAATGTGATGTGTAAATGTGAGTGTTTATTACATTATGTATTTCACAGAAAGCCTTGAAATGTTTTAAATGTTTGTTTCATCTGCCAGTTGAAGGATGTAGTTATGATTTATGGTGTTAAATGGTTATTTATTTGGTTATCAAGATTAAATATGCAGCTGGTTAACATGGAAAATAAAACTGTAATGTTTTCATTACATATTATTATTGCAAAAGCAGAAGTTCTCTCTGTAAATATCATTATACACCAGTAATGTGTAAAAAGAAATCTGTAAGGCTTGTAAATTGAGTTACTGTTATTGTCAGGCCTTTAAGAGTAACTGGCCCTGATGTTAACTATAATCCTTACAGTAATTGATATAAAGTGTAATCAAAAGGTTGGAACCACAGTGCTATTTTTCACAGTCATACTCATTACAAATAAAAGACGTTTTTTTTCCTCCCAAAATGAAGAGTACGTCTTGCTTGTTGTGGAATATGGTAAAATGGTGTTCAGCTGTTACATTTGCAGCAGGTGGAAAAGCTTCTTGATTAGTATGTAATGAAATATACAGACTTTTATTAAGAAATTTTACGAGAAATTTAGTATGATTATTAAAATTGCTGATGTACAGAGATTGTTATAGAATAGGATTTTTGCCAAAATTGTGTCTTTTTATCAGTTTGAAAATATTTTTTTTACAGATCAGCAGAAATAGATTTTACTTTTGAAAGTAGAATTCAGTAAGCTGCATCATGGAAAATTTGGTGAAATTGCAGGACTTTATTCCCATTTGGTCATTATTTGGTCCACCACAGGTCATGTTTCATACAGAAATGCATTAAAATTAAAAATTTTGTTTGAAACCACAAGTCTTAGAGTTCTGAAATTTTGCATGGAGCATTGCCCAATGAATCTCTACTAAGATTTGCTTACACCTATTCTACATACTGATAAAGACAAATTCTTTAAAACTCTCCATGACTGACTTCTGAAATTTGGTACATGTATGTAGTATCTATCAACATTGTTCAAAATAAGCCCATGGGCTCATTTTTATTTTTTACCCCAACAGGCATTGCGTGTTTAACTTAAAAACATAAAGGAAATTACAAAGATGTATGGAAACTTTTAAAATCTTTTTTTCATAAATTAAATAAATATTGGCATGTGGCATGTTCTAGTACTTTCTTTTATTCTGATTACAAATCGTCATTTCAGCAGTCGTACTAAGGTGAGCAATTTAGGGCCATGATGGCCCTTTTGTTTTCTTTCTGTGCATTACTTAAAAGTTGATGTAATGTGAAATTGTATTGTTTGTGTTTACGACATACAGATGTGCATTTTCAATTGTTTTGTTTTATAACAAAATCTAATACAAATGTAACAATGATCATGTCTAAGGTCAGCCAACATAATTTGAGGATTCAGTGAAAAACTGTTGTATTTCATAATGATTGTGAAGTTGCAATTTTTTTGCACCAAGTCTTCAATATTGTGTACATGTCTGTACGCAAGTGTGGCCCGGGTGTATGTCTAGGTATGTGACTACATATTTTTGTTAGTACAGTTATACAGAAAAGTATTAGAGCTTTTATCATCAGTGTGGACAATTGGACAAAGGAAAAATGTTTTCTTGTTCATTACAGTTATATAAATTTATTATTGTATTAGATCTATGAAATATTTTCAAATAAAACATCAGATATTACAATATGTTCTTGGTGTTTTGTATTTCCAATAAAAATATTTCAGTCAATCTCACCTCTGGTTGGAGTCATTTGGAATTTGTTTTGTTCATATGAATAAGGTGGTTAACATTTCTTACATCTCTTTTTGTAGCTCACCTGAGCATGCTCAGCCGGTGAGCTTTTGTGGTGGGCCTATTGTCATCTGTCTTCAACAATTAATCTTATCAACACTCTAGACACTACATTTTTTATCAAGGCTAAATAAAACTTACTCGGAATGTTTGCCTTAATGATGTCTTGGATGAGTTTGTAACTGTCATGTAGGATCAGAAAATGAGTCACCATGCCAAATCACATTTTGAATTCTGATGTTATTTTTGGTCAAGATGTTGCTCTTGGTTATTTCTAGGTCAAGTTTGAATATGGGTCAAAAATTAAGTCACTGCTTTAAATCCAAGGAAAACCTTGTTAACATTCTAAGCGGACACATTTGGAAGTCAGGCATCCTGATTTTTAGTCGCAATGTTTTGATGATTCTAGGTCAGGTTCAGATATGGGTCACCTGAGGTCAGAAACTAAGTCACTGGCTTAAATCCAAGGAAAATGACACTCTAGATGTCACATTTTCAGCATGATTTTCAGATTCAATGTTTTTGTTGATTATTTCTTGGTCAAGTTTGAACATAAGTCACCTGGGTACAAAAACTAAGTCACTGGCTAAATTTAAAAGGAAATTCTTGTACCGGTAAACACTTGAAGCCACACTTTGAATTCAGTAATCATGATTTTCAGTCAGTGTTTTTCTTGGTAATTTCACGGTCAAGTTTGAATATGAGTTATCTGGGATATATAAAAAAATAGGTCGCTGGCTTAAATATAACAAAAACCCTGTAAACACTCTAGAAATTACTTTTTAAAATCATTCATCATGATTTTTGAGTGGAAATGTTTGTGTTGATGATGTTTAGGTCAGGTTTGATTATGGGTCATCTAGGATAAAAAAAATAGGTTTCAGGCATAAATCCGACTGGTTACTGGATTTTACATAGGCTGATAATACAGGGATTATCTAAAAAATATCTTCTTGTCTTCTACTATGCCTTACTGAGCTTAGATATTTTGTATATTGCATTGTTTAGTAGACCTCTACCAAGTTAGTTGAAATTATATTCCTAGTGTCAACACTGGCCCATCCTAGGGTTCCAATTTGTGTTAAATAAATCTTTGAAAATCTAGTCAGAAACTGTAAACTCTATACCTTAGATATTCAATATTTAGCATTTTATAGTTGACCTCTTCAAAGATTGTTTAAATTATTTTCCCCTAGGTCAAAACTGACCTCATCCAGAGGTCACTTGTTTTAAATTGTGTAACAAAAACATAAAAAATCTTCTTGTCTGAAACCTCAACAAAGATTGTTCAAATTATGAACCTGCCTGTGGGGTTACATAGGGTGGGGTAGTGTAGAAAAACTTTTAAAATCTTCTTGTGTCTGAAATTGTATGTCATGGAGCTTAAATATTTTTGTATGTAGCATTTTCTTGTGGATATTGAACAAATTTGTTTTAATTATGTCCCTCAGGTTAAAATCAGCCCTGCCCTGCAGGATCCTATTTGTGTAAATTGTAAGATCTTTCAGAAACTAATTTTGTTTCTGATGTTTGCTCAACTGCAGACCCACAGCCAAAGTACTCAGGTGAGCAATTCAGGGCCATCATGACTCTTAATTAAGTGAAAGGTGAAGTGTCAAACATTTTCTTGAATTAGAAAGAAGACCAGCATTCTTACCATCCCTATACGGTAGACAGACACTTCCATTTAAACCAACTGTTATACTTGTTCACTTCAAGTGCTAATCAAATCATTTATGAATGCTTAATTACGGTAGCATGGAGAGGACATGGTCGTTTTTTTTTATTAATCCGTGGGAACGACTTATTTTCAGAAATATTTTTTTCTAATCTGTGGGAACGGATTATTTTGCGCGAAAAATCTTTTTTTAACTTGTGGGAACGAAATACTTTGTGCGGAAAATCTTTTTTTAACTTGTGGGAACGAGTTATTTTGTGCAAAAAATATTTTTTTAAATTGTAGAAACGGATTATTTTATGCAAAAAATCTTTTTTTTAACTTGTGGGAACGGATTATTTTGCGCGAATAATCTTTTTTTTAACTTGTGGGAACGAAATATTTTGTGCAAAAAAAAAGATTTTTCGCACAAAATAAGTCGTTCCCACAAGTTAAAAAAAAGATTTTTTGCACAAAATATTTCGTTCCCACAAGTTAAAAAAAGATTTTTCACGCAAAATAACTCGTTCCCACAAGTTTAAAAAAGATTTTTCGCACAAAATATTTCGTTCTCACAAGTTAAAAAAAGATTTTTTGCACAAAATAAGTCGTTCCCACAAGTTGAAAAAAGATTTTTCGCACAAAATATTTCGTTCCCACAAGTTAAAAAAGGATTTTTCGCGCAAAATAATTCGTTCCCACAGATTAGAAAAAAAAAATTCTGAAAATAAGAAGTTCCCACGGATTAATAAAATAAACCGACCATGTCCTCTCCATGCTTTCGTACTTAATAGCAGATACATAACGAAAGCAGCCTTGACAAAGTAATATGTATTTATAAAATATTCCTGATAAAAAAATTGATAAGATGCTACAATTCACAAAAATCAATAATTGTAACTGTTATCGGTGTATACGCATTGTCTGAGGACACTAATTGGTCTAGTAGAATTTGAGTATGATGTACAACCAAACACTAAGAAACTGAAAATTATTTGATATTGCACTAACAAGTATAGTTTCAGCGGCGTAGTTTCAGATGCACATAATGTTAATGGGTTCATGGTAAAAACAATATGACATCTTTTATAGATTTTTTATTGCTACCTTTTTATGAAAACGCTTCATTTTAAAACTATTATTTTATACAATGCAAAAGTGTTGGGGCTGAAATCTTCAGAACAGTTCAGAGTTTTGGGTATGTTTCGTTCCAGAAGGTGAGATTCATCACAACATCATTGCGTTATTAATGAAATTTTGTAGGTCTTTGATATAGGCAATACGAAAAGGGTGAATTGCTCAAATCTAAATGTTTTGGTGCATTTGGTGCATTTATTTATAACTCTTATTTTTACCGAAACCATTTTCTGAAATTTTGTATCAAAAAGTCACAGAAATTGACATGGAATCTGACAACGACAAAGCTATTTCGATGACCACATATATTCAATTTGTTTTTCATGTGATCACTGTAATTCAATTAATTGATATTTTCCTCACTTATAAGGTCTTTCTTCTATTAACATAAACAAAAACATTAAACATGTATATACATTATATACATAAACAAAACATTCGAGTGCTATAATCATATATCACGGTTAAAATTGGTATTCCAAGTACTCGACGCCGCCTATGGCGACACTGAAAAATATGAAACCCCTTGTACAGCCTGTCCACTTCCATACACTACTTTGTGTGCTGTACATTCAGAACTTGCCTCGTTATGGAAAATGGAAATACAACTGTCGTCTGCGAGACATAGACGCGCGCATGCCAAGACTGATGCTGATTTCTTCCATAAATAGTTTCCAAAAACATATTTGTTCCGCATGTCCTGATTTTCTATTAGCTTTCCTGAAACGATATCGTCTCGATGAATGTCGTACTGGTAAGTATGCTAAAAAACTTGGCTCGATGACATAGACTGTTCTGACATTCATAATACAATGAACTTAGGCTTCAGTTCAGAAGAGACACGTCACCTTAAGTTTTCTTTATTTTCTTTGTTGCTAACTAGATCTAGATTTGAACTAGATTTTAACATATTTAATCGACGCTCAAAACGAAAGCCAGGATGAAGTATAAGCACTATATGCCTACTATCTTTTTATACATAGCCATGGCAACAACAAGTCCAGAAATTGAAAACCCATCTTGATACCACTAAATACACAGTTTCCCACATACAATATAGGCACCTGTTATAACCTTAAAAAAGCTAGATAAATCTTCAGAAATCTGCTATTGACAATACCTCAAAACTTTGTTAGTATATCTTAAAATTATATTATTATCAGTCACCAAAAAAAAATGAGTGACAGAAGATTTCAGTCTATCCTAGTCTAGTCTAGTCGTATTTGATCTCAACTGAAATCTTCACCTACCTGAAGGTTGGCTAGGTCTTGCGAGATGTGATAAAACTATCACACCAGCGCTGGTAGCCGGATTTGATGAAGCGGTCGTGACTGGAACGGGACTTACGGTAACAGTGCTTCCAATCAAAGTGGCGAGAACTGATGCTGGAACACCACCTGTAAAGGGCATGCTGGTTACAGGCGGCGAGGCCGCACTGAGTGCATCTTCTTCCGACACATACAAAGCGCAAGTTGCCGAACTTATGTCTGTACTTGTGGTTTCGAAAGCAAAGTTAAAGTAGTAATGCAAGCTTTGCTCATTTGCATACGTATTTCTAACAATATACCATGTCTTGTCGTCTGCCACATGAAGTACCATGTTTCCAATGAAGTCCTGTTTTGTAAAACAAAGGTGCTGTGTGCAAAAGCTCTACTACCATTGGCGAGTAGCAAGTTAACCATCATATGACATGTATAAAATAGTAGTCATATTTTGAACAGGCTCTTTTTCACACCCCAGTATCCCCTTCCCACCCAACCAGCCAAATAAAAAAAAATTTACGTACCAAACAGAGATTTACAAGACGTTATTATATTTTTTACCTTAAACATTTGTTTGACAATTAAGACTACTTCGTCAATAAGTGTAACTAATATTTGTGGTTTCGGGAATGGTAGGAGGTACGACAGGAAAATCGTCATATCTTTTAAAAACTCTGTCAACAGTGAAATCTCTTTTTTTCATCTTTTTTGAATACCAACTGAGTTCTTTTTTCTTTCTAACAAATTCAACAGATTTGCCGAAAAGTTCAGACCTTTGATACTTAAAGGTCATTGATTTCATAAAGTATTACACAAGATATAATCTAAAATATCGGGACACTCTTGCTTACAGCAACAGGAAAATGTATCGGTCTTACTTTATATATCATTTTAAAACCGCATTCTGTTTTCTCGTCTATAATGAAAAGTTGAGTATTTTCCTTCTTGCTTTGTAACAATGATAATTTTTTTTCATACCATGGTTACACGAACCCGACACTTTCAATTAGAATTCAATATTACATTCTTTGAGCACAAAAAAGTAATTGGTAGGAGAATTATACCTCCTACTAGAAGCTGGCGACGACAGTTGCAAATTTGACAAAGATCGGACACAAGACGCAAAATTAAAATTTTCCCTACGACAGTGAGAATAACATATTAACTATATTATATACAGATTTTTTATTAACAACTATAGTTGTTGATCCTAGCGTATAATATTGTATAAAGCACCGTGTAAGTTGGATTTTCGATATTAATTGCTTTTAAGTTCGTTAAGTTTGGCAGAGAACAATCTTCGAAAGTATCACTGTAACAGAGAAACGACTTCTAGTGCAAGACATAACCGAGTCAGTTCTTTGACAGATCTCAAGAAAGTATTATTATAACCGAGTCAGTTCTTTGACAGATCTCAAGGAAGTATTATTATAACCGAGTCAGTTCTTTGACAGATCTCAAGGAAGTATTATTATAACCGAGTCAGTTCTTTGACAGATCTCAAGAAAGTATCATCATAACATTTTCAGAAGTATGAATATTTCTACTATTAAGGAGGAGTTTGCTTTGGAAAGTGTTGGATCAAACTAAACTATGTAACCAAAAAAAGAAATGTTTGCTAGAAGCGTTTTGAAGTAACTTGGTAAAACCGAAAAAAATCTGTCTTTGTTTAACGCACAGAAAACGCATCTTGATGATTATTTGAAAATTTCTTACTTTTTTTCCCCTCTTAAGTGTTATGACTGAGTGCCGGGAAGTGTCAATACTACCCTATCAAATGTTTATAACTTAAGAAACGGTATCAGAATTTGAATGTATGAAGCCAAAATCTTTCGCTTTCTAGTTGTTCAATGTTGTTCGTATCATTAAAGAATATTTGTTGAGCATCTCTCGTGTTTGTACTTACATTCTGGTACGTTACTGGGACCGTGAAATTCACAAGAATCACTGACTCTCGCTGTCCAAAACTGATACCTGGAAACTGTAATGAACACAGTCCTTGCGCACCTGTGTGACCAATGCTTGCAATTTGCAAGTCTGTTGAGGTTACAAGTGTATCTATAAAGGAAGCGTAAAGAACCAAGCTTTACACAGCCTTCGCAATTTTCAACTCAAGTAAAATAATAATAAATATGAAGAGTGGATAAAAAATTCAGACGTGTGAAGACTCAGTTGGAAAGTTCTTTTGAAGTAAAACCAAAGAATGCTACTACAACGTTTCTATGATGTTAGAATAGAAAATAGTTCCTTATTATTATATTTACCTGCAGGGGGGTCCGACAGTGAAGGAGCACTGGCAGCAAAATCTCTGGCTTCCTGTTCCTTTGTGAATTGGAAACAATCTCCAGAAGGAACTCCTGGGCCAAGCCACACGTCATAGTCAAACTGGAGATTGTATATGAGAGAGTAACCACTACTACCATAACCTACCCTCGATAACACCCATGCTTTATTTAGGCCAATCTCGACCAAGTTTCCTCCAAGGTAGTCCTGTAAGAACGTGCACACAGTAATACCTGGTTTATAATTTCTTTGTATAAAACACATGTATATAACTGTGCTAGAATACTTGATCAAACGATGCACCGGCGTCCCTTCCGCCCTGCAAAATGTTCCACTATTGGAGATATTATCAGCGTATATCTATCGTCCGTTGCCCATATGACCGCCCCCGTACTCAGTCTAAAACGTGTAAATAGAGAACTGCATGTCCCATTAGTTTAGCATTTTGCTTGTTTTCATTTTTAGGGAAGGGGATAAGTTGTTTTACTAACACACGCATCCATGTCCTATTAGTATCTATAGTTTCCTTTGTAAGACCTTGGTGAGGCAAGCGTTTAGCAACTCTTATTGATTGCAAACCATTAGGGCATCATCAATTGAATACGACTGATAAACGGCAAAAACAACAACAACCAAAACAAGAAAAACAAACAAACTAAAGAAAATGAAAACGCATTGTAACATTATTACCATATAGTTTATGATAGGCACTCCAAATCTTGTAAACATCCATGCCTCGTTTGGGCCGTACGTCTTGTACGGGAAGGAGGTGTCACATGAAGCCGATGCTTGCCATATACCGTCGCCCAGCGGTGTCTTGTAAGTTACGGTAAACGTGCCGTTAGCTATGAGCTCGCATTCTGAAAATATCAATAACACCAACTTAACAGCTGGCCTCTGTGTTCGATTACTTCACTCTTCAAATGCGTATATAGATACTGAAGAGGTCTAACAGTTAAACCCCTGTCACACTGGGCTGCGAATGTGAGCGACACACTTGCGAACGGCATTTGCGAGATAGTTTCAAAAATGTCTCGAAAGCTCTCAATTTCTTCGCATGAGTCGCAGGCCTTCGTTTTCTTGTCGCTTGAATTTTCAACATGTTGAAAAAAATCGTGCGACAAAATTTCTCTCAATATTCTCTCAAAATCATCGCGTACATCGCGAACCCATCTCAAACCGTTCTCTTAGTAGTTTCCACGAATTAAGACATGCGAGAAATTTGAGAAGCTTTTTGAATTGTTTGCGACGTATGAAACTAAAATGCAACTGATTTCAGACAAGAAAGAAATTCCGACGGTCTGGGCACCGAATAGATCTATACTTTGCAAAGAGGGAAATAATTGCGCTATATTTGAAAATGAATTAAAAATAAACTGTCCGAGCAACAGTTTTATTTTCAATATGCCACGCCGATGTAAAAAAGGCAAAACTCTCCCTGCACCAAGCCCCCAACCGCCACCCCCAGAAATAACAAAGCAAGTCTCAGAGTCGGATACGGAAGACCATACAGACCAAAAATCTTACAGACGTACCGAAGGTTAATTAATTATATGCCTTCTCTTCATGGCATGAATTTAGGAGAAAAAAATAACGTCTCCAAAAGCCCTTGTATTTGGCATACCTATATTTTATCATTTAACTCTATTTGCGACCTGCTGTTTTTCATTTTCAAGAAATTATAGATAAAGTTACAATTTTAATTGAAACTAGAACAGACGGAAATAAATGACCGTTTATTTTCAAAATCGTGTTAATACCTGTTGGCTAAAATGCCAAAAGCGTTCTCTACGATCCTGCGGGCCCTGAATAACCTTCCGGGCAGAGGTTCACTAGGAGGTAGATTACATTTGCCCTGCTCCAGCGCATGGTATAGGGCGCACCCACGAAACACTTCAGCATCAGAGTCAGCACCATAGGCGCCCACATCAACATACATAAACTTGTAGTTGGCGTCTACCAGAGCCAGCATGATAATCGAGTAGAAGCCTTTGTAGTTGTAGTAGACGCTACTTGACTTCGGCGGAGCTTGTATCTTTACATGTTTGCCATCGATGCTGCCACAGCAGTGAAGGAAGTTTCACTGTTCGGAGAAACCCTGCGCCACCTTCTTCCACTGCTCTTCTGTTGTTGGAAATTTGAATGCTGTCTCATGAAAGTGGTCATATATGGCCTGACATACCTCTCGCACAACTATGGCGACGGTGTTATGGGCCACCCGAAATCCATATGACAGCGGCTTGTACCCGGTGGCATGGTACCTGAGAGTGGTGGCAAGCTTCAATCCAGTGGACAGAGGTTTTCTGAAGTTGGTTTCTCTCTTTTGAAGTCTAGGGCATAAATCGTCCACCGTTTTGTTGAATAACTCCGAGTCAACTCTAACAAAGTTCTTGAAAGACTTTTCATCACTTTCTCTTAGGTGCTTCATAAGCTTCTTGTGCATCCAACACTTCTCGTCTCATCAAAAGCCATTCTCTCACCCATACACTCCTCCGTTTTCTTGACCTTCATTTTCTTCGTTCTCTGGCTATTGCCGTAGCATTTTGGACCGCAGCAACAGCAAGGAGACATCCTGCAGCTTTCAGCATGGCATTGTCGTCTGCAGTCAAATTAGGGTCCTCATTCAATGAGTGATTCATCTAAAATGATGTCCGACGACTTTAATGACTGTTGAAATTCGAGTATGTTGCTTTTTTTGGACTTTTCTCATTTCTTAATTGCATTTCATAACTGTCGTGCGATTTTCGTATGGATTTCGCGCGAATTTCGCAAGTTCAAAAATTTCGCAATTATGTCAAACAGATGACGAAAAGGTATCGTGCGATAGTCGTGCGATATCATCACGACATATTTGAGAACTTTATCAGCTATCTTGCATAAAATGCGTGCGACATTCGCGCAACAATCGGGCGACATACGCATTCATGTCGTTGGTATAAGGACGTGAAACCCCGAGCGATTTCTGTCGCCAAAATTCGCAATGTATGCCGTAAATTTTTGTCTCAAACAACTCCCTAGGTGTCGCAGTTTAGTGTGACACTACCTTTATCGACAGGTTTTATTTTATTTCGAACACGTGGGCAGATAAAACAATTCAAACCGGACGGTCAGTTTAGTAATGACAAGGCCAATCGAAAAACAAATATGAAATAGTTCTAATAAAGTCCTTAGCCTCCTTATGAAAATCTGTAAAATGATAATAATAGTTATAATTAAAACAACAACACTTATAATGACATTAGTCCTGCTACTAATAATGATTATATTAATGATGATTATGATTTTTTTTGCAAAAATATAGGGTAAGTTTCTATTGTTGGATCAGAGGACATAGCAACCGGAATAAACTGTGATCTATTAACGTAATTTTTAACAGGTTGACTCCAGATTTTGTGACAAAATTTTCTGCGTTCTAGTTGTGTGTTTAAGAGTAACATAAAAATACCTACCTACAAAGACAGGAAGTATACATATTCCGAGATATATACTAAATATGATTTTCCATGTATCCATTTTTGCTATTTTTTCAGTATTGACGTCAGTTTCAATTCACTTCCGATTTGAATATATCGTTTGCTAAAACAAAATTTTCTACAAAAATTTGATTGTGTCAAGCAATAGTTTTCGCTTAACAGCATTCAAGAAAGGTACATCTTACATAAGTGTGAGAACTCTTAACTTTCCGAGCTCTATAGGAGATAGTCATTCTGTTAGTTATTGGTCGTTACTTAATATAAAATCCCAAGTTTCCAAAATTTATGTCTAGCTTTTAGTAAATTCTGCCAAGATTTCCATACAAACTGCCTAGTTTACAGCACAGATAAACTAGAAACAAAAAGAAATGTTATTTTAGTTGCTTTGACCGTTGGCGATTTCAATTAAATGATGAATTCATTCGTTTACCTGGCTAATGTTTCGACAGGTGAATTGTATTAGCAAATGCAAAGAACTGATTGTTTATTCAATTATAGATTTCCATTTCAAGTGTCAAGTGTTCAAAACAATGGGTTTGATTGCCTTAGTCCTTTATGTGACTCTTTTCAGGAAATTTCACAATATTTCTCCTCCAGCAACAATGCCTAAGAGTATTGCCAACAAAGGCATTGTTTAAAGAACGTTTGTCCATGTCAATAAACCACATTGATTTACCTGGACAATAATGTCACTTTTACAAGAATACGATATAATTAAAGTAAAATTTAAAAAAAAAATGAAGAATAAAAGATAGGTTATTATGATGTGCTCAGTACGGTATGTCTTGATATCTATGAATGGTCGCAAAATAAATATACATTGAAACTATCATTATACAAGTTAAGTAAAGTAAAGTTAGGCGAAGTGAAGTGAAGTGAAGTGAAGTGAAGAAGTAAAGTGGAGTGAAGTGAAGTGAAGTGCTTGTTTAATTTCAGTGTCATCCCTACTGAAAGGGCCAGCCTCCCGGGCTTATGAGACACCTATATTAGTGTACACATTTACTCCCCGATTTCTTATCCTATGTGCCATATTTATAAATGTGTGCTTTAATGAGGCCACATTAAAAAACATCTAGCGTCAATTTCAGGAAAATACTAAAATAAAATAAGAAATACCAGAACATTTGAGCTGTTTATCATAATGTGACATGTTTTTGATTATTAAAGTAATACAAATAATTAGTCATGAAGAATATTAATGAAAAGATTTAATCTTAATCTAACTGAAGCCGATTTTATTATGTAATTACAAATATGGCTTTATTGATATCTGTAATTACGTTATTACATTACGTATTACAAATTACTGTGTACTATTTATTAAGAATAATGCGATTAAGTATTATTTGCCTATGTCATAGCCCATCCTTAAGCGTAGAAAGGCCTGGTAAAATGATTCTAACAACAGCTAGACCTATTGGGATATTCTCCAAACATTTAGAGTATAGAGAGGTCGGGTTCAGTTCATTAGCAGATTTGACTATTTTGCAGATTAGGCGAATGCGTTAACATAGATTGTTTTGAAACAAAATGCAGTAAAACCTTGAATCTGCTTGCCACACAATTGGAGATTAGGACAGACTTAGACTAAAGTCAGTCTTAATCGGAGCCATTAAGAGAAATTGTGTTAAGCAATTCTATTATGAATGAATTAATGATTTAATTTGGGCTGGTTATGTCAATCAGGATTAAAAACAGTTATAATCCTTTAATGCTTTGATCCTACCAATGTCATTGATAGTGCCAAAGACGACGTTCTGTAAAGACGACGTTTTATGAAGTTCTTGGTTAAAATTTTCAAAATGCCAATTTAAGAAAGAATTCCGACACATGGTGTACGTCTTGAATGGAGGAAGGTAATTACGAGGAGGCGACGCCACCGGATATTTGGAAACCACGGTTTTTATTTCGGCGCTACGATTCGGCTGGTAGTTCTGAAAGTAACAACAGTTCATTTTCCTCGGCGTCGGTAGGCAGTGTCAAATATAGTTTCAGCGGGCAAAATGATCGAGCAACACAGCGGAAACGGACGATCTCTTCCAATATCAGCGAGTCTACAAGGTATACACTCCATGTATATTTTTATACAAAACAAGATTAATTTTCGGATTAATTTATTTTAAGTCTTTTTTCTTTATTCTTTATATTACTGTTTTCAGCTCGACCGTTAATAATTAATTACCATATCGATGTGTGTAAACATTTATGTTTAAGTTAATAATTTTATCTAATAATCTTCACATGTTTCATATCTTATCAAGCTGGGCCTTTTTTGGCAGTTCCTACGTCTAAACATCATTTACCTTGTAAAGCAGGTTGTTAAAAGATGATAATTTTCATCACCACAATGCCAATATAGATTACCTTCAATGTATTTTAAAATATTACTCAATCCGCAAACCATTGTAGATTAAGTTTGATTTTCATATGAACAGTGTCCCATAAAATGAATATTTTTTTTTATTTTTCCTCATCTTCTTTCGATCTGATAGTCTGCTGTTTGATTTTCATATGAACAGTGTCCCATAAAATGAATAATTTTTCATTTTCCCTCATCTTTCGATCTGACAGTCTGCCGTTTAATAAATATATGGACTGAAATACAACAGGCTTTGCTCTCTGTTTTACAATGCATCGTCAAGATTCTTAGACTGATAATAAAACAGATTTACATTTTAATAAACAGGATTTTTAATCATTCATATTTGTTATATACTAGTATTTGTTTATTTAAGGTATTGTGAAGATTCTTTAACGACTGTCGCAAGCGGCAGAAGAAGGGGAAGAATTGATGATGTAACTGTTAGGAATGTCCACGATGAACAAACTGATAATGGAGATCCCTGCATATTCTGCTCTTCAATGGTACATGAACGCCAGTATTACTTATGGGAGTCCCAGTACACCAAGTCCTCTATCTGCTCACGTTGCACCAATGACAATGAAGGTATGCGCTACATCTCGTACTGGGGTACACCGTCGTATGAGACGGGATCCTGGAAAAAAAGATATCGAGCCGGACGGAGTTTAGACATTGATTTGACACCACTGCTGGAAGTTCTTGAGAAAATTGATAGAATTGACACAAGTATGTATGGCCGAAAGTCGAATGTCGCTAATGATGATGATCAAAACAACAACATGAACATCGCGTGGTCGTGTTCTGAATCAGCCACGGAATCTTCTGATAAAAATGTATCCTCAAAATGTTGTCGAAATTTAGAAAGCAGAGAAATACTCGAAAACAACGATAAAGAAAACGACAATCTGCTATCTGCTCGACCTTTTCTTAAAAGGGTGTCGGATCATCAAGTTACTTCTGAAACTAGCAGTCAGTATACAGCTGAAACTTTGGCAGCAAGACGGCTTAGAAGACTGAAAAACAGGCAGTCCATAGGTAACTTAAATGAAACGAACTGCCAGCCTTTAACAGACCAAAATAGGGCTAATCCTTCTTACAAGCGGATAGACAATAGCAACATAAACTGTTATGCTGAAAATAACCGGGTAAGTACATTAGAGCGAACTAAAAGAGTACATGGTGAAGAGAATAATGATGAAACAGATGAAAGCATACCTATATTTGAGTCGATTCAGAATTCTGAATGCGTCGACGTCATAGAACCGCTTCAACCCTTAATTGCACAATCAACAACTGCATTGCCTGAGGACAATGTAATAACACATCATTATTCACAAAGAAACGAACGAAAAGTCTCGCAACGTCCAGAAGAGTTTGAAGCTGGAAACATAATGAATTATTTACAACAACGTCGCAAGAGCAATTATGAAGATTTTATAGCAGGGCTTGAGACAGTGACGTCCTTACAAAGGAGAAGCACAGCTGAAAAAGATTTAACGATGTCTTTTCACAACTTAACAAAGAATCGACAGAAGAAGCGGTATTTTGTCCCAGACAGAAATAAGGCGATAAGTAAACAAAATGAAAGCAAAGTTTGTGGGACGAGTTTACCTCAAAAAAACATTGATACCCGACCAGAAACTGAAAATAACAAAAGTGATGATGGAAACAGCAACAGCTCTGTGGAAGAAGACAACCAAGTAGAGAAAGAAATAGCCAAGTTACATGCTGACCCCGAAGACGAAAACACACAAGCACAGATTTTCAACCGCAGGCACAGATCAAGAAAACTTGTTCCGAGTTTCATTATAAGTAGTTCAAGTAGTGATGAGGATTATACAGAAGAAGAAACGTTCTTCGATATTAAACGTAGATTTGAAAAGTTGAGCAGTAATGAAATTAAACACCAAAGGCGGTCCTCAAAACCTACACAACTATCAAATATTTCTAAAGGACGTTTCCGTTTACAGTATTTGAAAAATTCTGATCGCCAGCGAAATCCGAATGAAATCAAAAACAAAAGTGACAAAATTAATAAAAATAGAGAAGATGAAAGGTACAGTGGTGAGGAAGGAAATGATGGCCAAGTTCTTACCATTACTGTTCA
The DNA here is from genome assembly GCA_012932295.1 of Cyclina sinensis. NCBI lineage: Eukaryota > Metazoa > Mollusca > Bivalvia > Venerida > Veneridae > Cyclina > Cyclina sinensis. The sequence goes on along the minus strand of JAAONU010000011.1, from coordinate 30,779,153 downwards.
CAGCGATGGAGGAAGTGACAGCCAAAATGACGATGAATATTTAGCAGAGAGTTCTGAAGGAACTGAAACACTTATAAATAAATATTCTCAGGACTCAAAAGCAAACATCAAAAACACAAAAAATAAATTGCAGGAAGCAAGCTATACAAACATAAATGACAGAAGGGAAAGCTTGGACTACTTTGAAAAAACAAATGATAAGGAGATGCGATACAGCTCAAAGTTTTCAGAAAATGAAGCGGAGAAAGACAACACAGTGTCAACAGATAAACTAGTTTTGACTGAAAATAAAACAAATTCTGATACATTCATTTCAGAAGACTCAAAAACTTCTGTTTACAGCCCCGATGATTTAAGTCAGGCTAATGAAACCAGAAAAGAACAAAGCGGAGAAATCACAGATTTCGTTGAAAGCTTTGTAGGTAACGATGATATAACGAAACATAAAGCCGATGATTCATCCAAGTTAAAGCCTTTTAGGAAAGTTGTTCGTAATATTCAAGCAACTAATGCAAGAGCACGAGAAACAAAATACAAAGAAATTACTGATGAAACAGAAGACACAAATCCAACTATAGAAAGAATAAAGAAAAGGTTAGGAAGAAAACCGAAGTATGAAGAAGACGACTCGGAAGTCACCGAGAAACATGACACAGTTATGGAACTTAACGGTTCCAATGATGAAGAGGTTGAGCTATGTTGGAGGACGAGAGGTTATAACAAAGATTTTTACATGTCCAGAGGATCTGTAACAGGTGCTGAAATTTTAGACCGGTATAATCGCGCTTTGTCACAGAGGCGGTCCAAAGTCAGGAGAAAAAAAGGAACAAAGTCCGAGTTGACTGACAAAATAATAGCGCAGTCAGAACCGATATCTCGACAACATTCCAGAAATGATAGTGAAACAACTTCACATTCAGCGCCGATAACCAGAGTGAGTACCCAAAGTAAGATCGAAGAGATTGAACGTGACAGTTTCTCAACAGTTAGAAATGTTGGCCACGAGCGTGATAAGGGCGGAGTAAGTACAAGAGAACTACAGACAGCATTGGACAGGGCTGCACTATGCTCAGAAAGAATGTCGATTCGTCTTGAAAATCAACTAGGTCTGACTGGCTCAGGTGATTCTAGTTCATGATAATATCTTGAAAAAAGCCAAGAGTGATGGAATAACACCAGCGTGTAAACTGTATACCATCTATTTACTCAATCGTCTTTTCTATATTGACACATTTTATTTTTATACGAGCTAGACTGGCTCCGTTGCACAGGTTTTCATGAGTTTCGATTTTTTCGGTTGAAAGGTGTGCTGTTAACGGAAATAAGCGGCACAATCTATAAGAGGACTTTACTTCAGGTGTTGATCAGTTACCCCCCCTTTATTTATATGTTATATTACTTTGGAAAAATAAACTTTGCAGTTTGACTACTGAGCAGAATCTGGATAGAATGAGCTCTGTCACAACATGGACGCACTCTTCAACCTATTAACAACTAAATTTCAGTTCCATCAATGCTTGGAAGTGTCAAGTTTATTTATCTTTATGATTACTTAGCATCTGTATTAACTATTTGTTTACTAATCGACAATAGATTCTGTATCATCAAAGATTTAAGTCTAGCATTTTGTTTTTCTTTTCTTCTTCTTCTGTTTTTGTCGTTGATTTTTAAATAATGTATTGTCGTTGTATCTACATGTACAACGTTTTCTGTTCTCGTACAGTGACATTCGGAATAGGTGAATGATGTTATGAAATTATATTTTTCAAACAATGTATATATAAAAAACAAAAACAAAACAAAAAAACAAAAAACAAAAAACAAAACAAACAAAAAACACCAAAAAAGAAAACCTGTATCAGCTTATATTTAACAGTTACGGAAATTTTAAGGTGATATACCATGCGAAATCATATAGGACTATATGAAAGTTCCTGTATTTACGAAACACAAATTTAGTAATTTAGAAATAACAATGGAATCTTGTAAGCTTTGTTGGCGTTTGACGAAGCACCTCTCATATCGTGACACTAAACTCTCAAAAACTGAAAGTTTTCTTTAAAGACCAATCGTATTAACCCGGTCTTTTTCGGATACTTTCATATTCAAAGAGTCACTAATAAAACCAGACAGACTTACAGACCAAGCTACCGACTATAGTTCTTTGTATGAGAGAGACAGTTTCATACAGACCAAGCTACCGACTATAGTTCTTTGTATGAGAGACAGTTTCATAAAGACCAAGCTACCGACTATAGTTCTTTGTATGAGAGAGACAGTTTCATACAGACCAAGCTACCGACTATAGTTCTTTGTATGACAGAGACAGTTTCATACAGACCAAGCTACCGACTATAGTTTTTTGTATGACAGAGACAGTTTCATACAGACCAAGCTACCGACTATAGTTTTTGTATGACAGACAGTTTCATACAGCCCAAGCTACCGACTATAGTTTTTTGTATGACAGAGACAGTTTCATACAGACGAAGCTACCGACTATAGTTCTTTGTATGAGAGTGACAGATTCATACAGACCAAGCTACCGACTATAGTTCTTTGTATGACAGAGACAGTTTCATACAGACCAAGCTACCGACTATAGTTCTTTGTATGACAGAGACAGTTTCATACAGATCAAGCTACCGACTATAGTTCTTTGTATGACAGAGACAGTTTCATACAGACCAAGCTACCGACTATAGTTCTTTGTATGACAGAGACCGTTTCATACAGACCAAGCTACCGACTATAGTTTTTTGTATGACAGACAGTTTCATACAGCCCAAGCTACCGACTATAGTTTTTTGTATGACAGAGACAGTTTCATACAGACCAAGTTACCGACTATAGTTCTTTGTATGACAAAGACAGTTTCATACAGACCAAGCTACCGACTATAGTTATTTGTATGACAGAGACAGTTTCATACAGACCAAGCTACCGACTATAGTTCTTTGTATGACAAAGACAGTTTCATACAGACCAAGCTACCGACTATAGTTCTTTGTATGACAGAGACAGTTTCATACAGACCAAGCTACCGACTATAGTTCTTTGTATGACAGAGACAGTTTCATACAGACCAAGCTACCGACTATAGTTCTTTGTATGACAGAGACAGTTTCATACAGACGAAGCTACCGACTATAGTTTTTTGTTTGAGAGAGACAATTTCATACGAAGAGAAGAAATATCACTGGGAACATTCTTAAAGTAAATTGCTGCTTTCATTGTCAAATTGTTAAATAGTGTTGAAAAGAACAGAAAGAAATTAAATCAAAACAAAAATTAGGATACGATTTTAAATGCTTAAAATGAGATATAAAAGGAATACAGAAACTAATGAATTGTAAAATCTGTGTCAGTAGACACATATGAGCATTTCACAAGACATGATATACGTTCATCTTAAACTTGAGAACGTGAAAAACGTGAAAAGGAGAGGCAAGCAAATATGTTTTATCCATTGATATCAGTCCACGACATCAAAGGGGTACTATTTAGCAAAAGCAATCAAAAACAGAGAAATAAACCTTCAATATAAATAAGAACAACAAGGTATGTTTGACAAATGCATTCTTTGGTGAACAACTAAAGTATAGCATAGTTGTAACTATAATGTTTATTACATATTTAAGTGAAGTAAAAACTTTGCAAATGCAACAGTCTCATAAATACTGATAAACAAAGATCTTAAAATCTTACCACGGATATGGTATGCCTTCAAAACAGAACAGTAGTATAGAAATAATAAAATTTAGTAGATTGCCAATGTAGGTGGCAATAAGTACATCTAGAGAGCAAACATACAGGAAGGTTTTATTGCCCCTTCAGTCTTCAACAACAGTGATAAAATAAGTAACTTTAAGTTCGAACCGTAAATCAAGCAAGGCCGACTGAGTAATATAGAATATGTTTATTTGTTTTCTTTAAATATCGGATATATCTCAACTCGACGAATAAAACGACATACTTTCATCACAAGCGTGAAGATATATAAAGTATAGTTATTGCAGCATTCAGACTTTGTTGAGGGTCAGCCTGCATGAAATAAAGTACAACATAAGTCTTATTTCATCTTTCGAAAAGGGACAAAATATTTGCCACATTCGTAATTCAAAACATTTCACAGAAAAGCGTTAACTTTTATCTTTAACGTTTTTTCTTAATTTATGATATAACATATGGTTATACTTATTGATACCAGTTGTTATTATATTATGTTAAAATATTTTACTTTTGAATGAAATGTACAATTACCATTTAAAACAACAACAACGACGACAAATACTGCGTAAGTTACCAGGATGTAATAAGATATAAGAAGATAAAACTGATGCATGAAAGAAACAGCCGCTTGTCAAGGCCCTGATGTATGAACGGCAAAAAACTCACTCGTCAGTCGCTCCTGACAAGTTACATAACAACATCAGCTATTTATCTGACTTTTACTCAGTAAAGTTACTTGTTGACGGTTAGGTTTAAAATTTATATTTCTTAAAAAAATGTCTTCACATACGTTTTTTTTTTCATTTACAATTGACGAAGTGTACATTCATTTGACATCAAGATATATTTATTTATACATGTATTTCTTACAGTTGGTATCGTTAACAGATTTACGCAAAATACTCTTATATATAGCAGTTACGTTGATTTGAATCTAACAGTGTTGCTCCGAGTATGCGATTTAAGATTTTCGTTCTTTACTTTTCAGCGTCAAAGCACCAATATCTGATCACCTAATTCTCTCTAAAAATAGGATAACATGCTGGAACTATTTTTCAAGCTTTCCTTTTTACCTGGACGTATCACATGTATCGGAGTGTAGTTGTATTCTTGACCGGTATTACCCAAAGAATTATTTCACGGAAAAGTCTGAAGATGACCGATTTAACACGATCGAGTATCTACTCATTTAGGAACTTAAAACACCTAAAGTTCTAAGTTATGTTTTTAGTTCTAGTACAATGCAAGTCAATGCTTTTCAAGTTAGACATGTGGCTGCAATTCTTTACACAACTGCATCCCTACATATTTAAAATTGTATCATAGTTTTTTTCCATATATTGTAGAGCGAAACGTACCTGTTTGTTATTTTACTAATGACAGCCATGATACATTTGTTTTATCCACGTTTGTCTATGTTTGTCATTCATTCATGAAACTTTGTCAATAACAGTTGTCTCTCATCCTCAGATTTCTCCGATTTTCAACATTAAATTTCATGAATACAATAAGTAACATCTGTAATGTTTTCACTGATATAGAATTAGAACAGTGTCCTTTTTATAGAAGAAAATGAAGTTTAACCACATAACCGTTTTATCCTTATTCTCTGCCTGTTTAAATTTTATTTCTGTTTGCTTTTTCATGTTTTTATCGTTATAAACTTTGAATTACGTACTGGAGAACCTAGGCAAATTTGATTTATATATTGTGTTCCGACTTCTTATTTACCGAAATGCTTATCTTCTGTGTCTTACAAACTCAATGGTATACTTACAGGGTGTAAAATTTAAAATGAAGCTAAATGAAAGGGAGGTATTTTATACAAGTTTTCTTCGTCCTTTCTAATATAATCGGTCTGTTGCTAAAAACGACTGTTATCTTTTATCCTCTTATATCTTATATTGTTAGGCATCCACGTTCATAAAAAGACAGGATTAGTTTCTAGTTTTGTGAGATGTATTTTAAATTTGCCGTAACCAAAATAGGATAATACACTTGACATGTCACAAGGAAATGGACAATAAAAAGCAGGTAAGTGATATACATTGTTTAAATGTCTTCAATTGTTTATTTTGATTGCATTTTTCTTTTGCTTATTATTTTTTAATGTTATATTTTTTTCCTAATTATTTTGATTTTAAGGGAAACAAATTTATGGTGGGGCAGGTCTATAAAGTGTTTTCTAAATATCTTAAGTGGACTTGTACATCTTCAATTTGGAAAGATCCATTAATTGTTTATGGAAATGCTTATTGAAAAATTACTGACTGAATGGCGAATAGTGCAGACCATGATCAGACTGTACGGATGTGCAGGCTGAACTTGGTCTGCACTTGTCGCAAAAGCAGAGTTAATTGCCTCCAGTAGGGTAATGGTTATGTGACTTAAAATTGATGTGTTCTCACCGCCGATCAGATCAACTCGATCAAGCACGATCAAGTGATCGGGTACCGGTCTAGCTCGGTCTGCATGCGTGATCGGGGGTGGTCGGAGCGGTCTACCTTGGTCGGCATGGCTGGGGCTTCCTACCCGAATTTTTTCGACATGTCAAAAAAAATCGAGTAGCGATCGAGTAGCTAAGCGGCCGAGAAGCGATCGTATAGTGATCGAGTAGACGATCTAGTTGATCGAGAATCAATCGTGTAACGATCTAGTTTGGTCGGGTATACATCTTTTACCCGATCAGTACACGCTCATCTCGACTTCTACTCGAGCATTATCCGATTGCAACCCGATCAACTCGGCCTCTGTTCGATATATTGTCCAGAATAACTAGACTACTACCTGACTGCTACACGAACGCACACGATCACTTCCCGATAGTTATTTGACCATACACGAATTCACGTGACCAAAACAATATGAACTGATTTGAACTAGGAATGTTTGAAGATTTTATTCTAAACAATTCGATACACGACATTCACGACTCGATTACGATCATTACGATCTGGTCGGGTGGAAATCTGGCCACGATCGAGCAGAGGTCCAGTTAGTCTAGTTGAGATCGCGTATGACTCGCGTATAGGTCTCTGTGATCGAGGAGAAGTCGGGATGTTGGTCGGGTTGTCGTTGTGAAGAAGTCGTAAAAAATCGTGTAGGGTCGACTTGAGGTCGTGTAGAAGTCGTGAATGTGCATTTAATCGAGCTTGGTCGGGCTTCATTAAGGGGATTTATGTGATCGGGACAATCCAGTTGATCTGATCGGCGGCGAGAACACAGCTGAAAGAAACTATAATTTTTTAAAGGTATAACAGATGCAAATGGGCAAAAATGTACAGTATGACACATTTTCTATACACTCAACTTCTTAAGATGCATTAATAGTTATGAGTTCTGTAATTTTTTATTTAAAATATACATTGTTTAACCGCTGTAGCTTTTATTCGATACAGTATTCAATAGCAATAAAATATTTCTTAGTATGATTGGTTTTATGGCATTAATGGGAAATGGTTGATAGTTCATTATTTTTTTTTAAATTATCAAAATTAATTTCAGTTTCTGAGATAGGTTTATATGTTTTCAGTATCCCCATGTTTACGATGCCTCGGATTTGTTGTTTCCTGCCCTGTTACAATTTTTCAATATTTACCAGCATTTTCCCCGTCATGGTCACAGTGTTTGACCAATGTTCAGTAATGCCTAAAATTTTGAGTATTGCTCTACGCTTTGAATCTCTGTTTTCAATAATAATAAAAATAATAATAAATCACATTTGCTTTGTCTCAGCAGATTACAGTGATGTGCACTTTTTTCATTTCAATGATTACTATAACCCAAATTTTTTTTTTTTGCATTGTTTAGCTGTTTCGGAGTCTATTTTTCATTATTTTATCCATTGATTATTTTAGGATAACTCTCTACCAGTGTTAATGTCTTCCCTTTCTCTGTAGACTTTTAGGCGAAATTTCAAAAAGATCAAAGAAACAAGCAATCTATTTTGTAAAGGGGTAACATGAATTTTGTATAGCTAGAATATATTACAAGAAGCTGGTTCAAATTTTCTCAATCATGTTTGCCATCAATTGATCCTCAGAGACCAAAATCACGTGACTTATCGTTTGGTGGATTATAATCAGATTGTTGCACAATTTCAATAATTGACTTCATTCCCTCTAGTCGTCGAAGCAATGCTGCTTGTATGGTAGTAGCAGTAGTAGTCGTAGTAGTAGTAGTAGTAGTGGCGGTGGTTCTAGCAGTAGAGGAACTAAAATATGAAGAAGGAGTACTGGTTGTGGAAGAAGTGTCTGTGGTTGTTTTTGTAGAGTAGTAAAGTCAGTGGTTGTATTAGTTGTTTCAGTGGTTGATGTAGTAGAGGCGGTGGTTAAGAAGTAGTGTCAATGGTTGTTGTAGTAGCGGGGATGGTAGGCGTCTGTGGTTGTAGAAGTGGTGTCAGTGGTTGTAGTAGTGGTGTCAGTGGTTTTTGTAGTAGTTGTGTCAGTGGTTGTAGTAGTGGTGGCCTCAGTTGTTTTAGAAGTAGTGGTGTCGGTGGTTGTAGTAGTGGTGTCGGTGGTTGTAGTAGTGGTGGTGTCAGTTGTTGTAGAAGTGGTGTCAGTGGTTGTAGTAGTGGTGTCAGTTGTTGTAGTAGTAGTGTCAGTGGTTGAAGTAGTAGAGGTGTCAGTTGTTGTAGTAGTGGTGTCAGTTGTTGTAGTAGTGGTGGCGTCTGTGGTTGTAGAAGTAGCGGTGTCAGTGGTTGAATTAGTAGTGATGTCAGTGGTTGAAGTAGTAATGGTGTCAGTGGTTATAGTAGTGATGTCAGTGGTTGAAGAAGTTGTGTCAGTGGTTGAAGTAGTAGTGATGTCAGTCGTTATAGTAGTGGTGGTGTCCGTGGTTATAGTAGTAGTGGTGTCAGTGGTTATAGTAGTGGTGGTGTCCGTGGTTATAGTAGTGGTGGTGTCAGTGGTTATAATAGTAGTTTTATCAGTTGTTGAAAAAGCAGTGGTGTCAGTGGTTATAGTAGTGGTGGTGTCCGTGGTTATAGTAGTAGTGGTGTCAGTGGTTATAGTAGTAGTGGTGTCAGTGGTTATAGTAGTAGTGGTATCAGTTGTTATATTAGTAGTGGTGTCAGTGGTTATAGTAGTGGTGGTGTCCGTGGTTATAGTAGTAGTGGTGTCAGTGGTTATAGTAGAAGTTGTATCAGTTGTTGAAAAAGCAGTGGTGTCAGTGGTTATAGTAGTGGTATCAGTGGTTGAAAAACCAGTGGTGTCAGTGGTTATAGTAGTGGTATCAGTGGTTGAAAAAGCAGTGGTGTCAGTGGTTATTGTACTAGTTGTGTCACTGGTTGAAGTAGTAGTGGTGTCAGTGGTTATAGTAGTAGTTGTGTCAGTGGTTGAAGTTGCAGTGGTGTCAGTGGTAATAGTAGTAGTATTATCAGTGGTTGAAGTAGCATTGGTGTCAGTGGTTACAGTAGTAGTTGTGTCATTGGTTGAAGTAGTAGTGGTGTCACTTGTTGTAGTAGTAGTTGCGTCAGTGGTTATAGTAGTGGTGGTGTCAGTAGTTGTAGTAATGATGTCAGTGGTTGTTGTAGCATTGTCAGTGGTTATAGTAGTAGTGGTATCAGTGGTTGAAGAAGATGTGGCGTCAGTGGTTGAAGTAGTGGTGTCAGTGGTTGTTGTAGCATTGTCAGTGGTTGAAGTAGTAGTGGTATCAGTGGTTGAAGTAGTAGTGGTGTCAGTGGTTGAAGTAGTGGTGTCAGTGGTTGTATTAGAAGTATTGGTGCAGAAAGTTGTTGTTGAAATACTGGTTATAGTGGTGGTATTAGAAGTATTGGTGCAGAAAGTTGTTGTTGAAGTACTGGTTATAGTGGTGGTATTATAAGTAGCGGTGCATAAAAGTCTTCTTTTAGTACTGGTTGTTGTTATAGTGGTGGTATTAGAAGTAGCGGTGCAGAAAAGTGTTGTTGAAGTACTGGTTATAGTGGTGGTATTAGAAGTAGCGGTGCAGAAAAGTGTTGTTGAAGTACTGGCTGTAGTTATAGTGGTGGTATTAGAAGTAGCGGTGCAGAAAAGTATTGTTGTAGTACTGGTTGTAGTTATAGTGGTGGTATTAGAAGTATTGGTGCAGAAAGTTGTTGTTATAGTACTGGTTGTAGTTATAGGGGTGGTATTAGAAGTAGCGGTGCAGAAAGTTGTTGTTGTTGTACTGGTTGTAGTTATAGTGGTGGTATTAGATGTAGCGGTGCAGAAAGTTGTTGTTGTAGTACTGGTTGTAGTTATAGTGGTGGTATTAGAAGTAGCGGTGCAGAAAAGTGTTGTTGAAGTACTGGTTGTAGTTATAGTGGTGGTATTAGAAGTAGCGGTGCAGAAAAGTGTTGTTGAAGTACTGGTTGTAATTATAGTGGTGGTATTAGAAGTAGCGGTGCAGAAAAATATTGTTGAAGTACTGGTTGTAGTTATAGGGGTGATATTAGAAGTAGCGGTGCAGAAAGTTGTTGTTGTAGTACTGGTTGTAGTTATAGTGGTGGTATTAGAAGTAGCGGTGCAGAAAAATATTGTTGAAGTACTGGTTGTAGTTATAGGGGTGATATTAGAAGTAGCGGTGCAGAAAGTTGTTGTTGAAGTACTGGTTGTAGTTATAGGGGTGATATTAGAAGTAGCGGTGCAGAAAGTTGTTGTTGTAGTACTGGTTGTAGTTATAGTGGTGGTATTAGAAGTAGCGGTGCAGAAAGTTGTTGTTGAAGTACTGGTTGTAGTTATAGTGGTGGTATTAGAAGTAGCGGTGCAGAAAGTTGTTGTTGTAGTACTGGTTGTAGTTATAGTGGTGGTATTAGAAGTAGCGGTGCAGAAAAGTGTTGTTGTAGTACTGGTTGTAGTTATAGTGGTGGTATTAGAAGTAGCGGTGCAGAAAGTTGTTGTTGAAGTACTGGTTGTAGTTATAGTGGTGGTATTAGAAGTAGCGGTGCAGAAAAGTGTTGTTGTAGTACTGGTTGTAGTTATAGTAGTGGTATTAGAAGTAGCGGTGCAGAAAGTTGTTGTTGTAGTACTGGTTGTAGTTATAGAAGTAGCGGTGCAGAAAGTTGTTGTTGAAGTACTGGTTGTTGTTATAGTGGTGGTATTAGAAGTAGCGGTGCAGAAAAGTGTTGTTGAAGTACTGGTTATAGTGGTGGTATTAGAAGTAGCGGTGCAGAAAAGTGTTGTTGAAGTACTGGTTGTAGTTATAGTGGTGGTATTAGAAGTAGCGGTGCAGAAAGTTGTTGTTGTAGTACTGGTTGTAGTTATAGTGGTGGTATTAGAAGTAGCGGTGCAGAAAAGTGTTGTTGAAGTACTGGTTGTAGTTATAGTGGTGGTATTAGAAGTAGCAGTGCAGAAAAGTGTTGTTAAAGTATTGGTTGTAGCTATAGGGGTGGTATTAGAAGTAGCGGTGCAGAAAGTTGTTGTTGAAGTACTGGTTGTAGTTATAGTGGTGGTATTAGGAGTATTGGTGCAGAAAGTTGTTGTTATAGTACTGGTTGTAGTTATAGGGGTGGTATTAGAAGTAGCGGTGCAGAAAAGTGTTGTTGAAGTACTGGTTGTAGTTATAGTGGTGGTATTAGAAGTAGCGGTGCAGAAAGTTTTTGTTGAAGTACTGGTTGTAGTTATAGGGGTGGTATTAGAAGTAGCGGTGCAGAAAGTTTTTGTTGAAGTACTGGTTGTAGTTATAGGGGTGGTATTAGAAGTAGCGGTGCAGAAAGTTTTTGTTGAAGTACTGGTTGTAGTTATAGGGGTGATATTAGAAGTAGCGGTGCAGAAAGTTGTTGTTGAAGTACTGGTTGTAGTTATAGTGGTGGTATTAGAAGTAGCGGTGCAGAAAGTTTTTGTTGAAGTACTGGTTGTAGTTATAGGGGTGGTATTAGAAGTAGCGGTGCAGAAAGTTGTTGTTGAAGTACTGGTTGTAGTTATAGTGGTGGTATTAGAAGTAGCGGTGCAGAAAGTTGTTGTTGAATAGGGGTGGTATTAGAAGTAGCGGTGCAGAAAGTTGTTGTTGAAGTACTGGTTGTAGTTATAGTGGTGGTATTAGAAGTAGCGGTGCAGAAAAGTGTTGTTGAAGTACTGGTTGTAGTTATAGTGGTGGTATTAGAAGTAGCGGTGCAGAAAGTTGTTGTTGAAGTACTGGTTGTAGTTATAGTGGTGGTATTAGAAGTAGTGATACAGAAAGTTGTTGTTGAAGTACTGGTTGTAGTTATAGTGGTGGTTGTTTTAGTTTGGGTATATACTAAAGGTTTTGCTAGTTTACTTTTACCATTTTACATTTATATTTGAATAATATCGAGCTTCTTGAGCATTAGACATAGGCAACATGTTGATTGTTGAAGACGAACCTAGAATTTTTAAATACATAATATACATAAATGTTTTGTCACAGACAATAAATGAAGCATTCTACAAATATTTGACTGTCATTTTATACACTTGTTTCAAACAGTAGGAAATAAAATGCGAAATACCAGACAATAAACAAACAAGTATAGTATGTACACAAGGAGATCACAAGGTTAAAACAGATGTTTTCCAGTATGAGACATCACATGGGTTGGTCAAAATTTACTTTTACTGTTCTATATAATGTTTTCAAATTATAATAAGAAATTTATTGTCGCGGTTAGTGAACGGATAAAATGTGTGATAAAATTATCAGTTTTTCGATTGCTCTAATTCTGCAAGATTTTCAATTTTCAGTATTTTGGCGGTATTGAAATGTTTCTTTTTAAGGCGATAAGTTTCAATCCGTTTGTAGTATAATCTGAAGGAAGTCATCGTATTTGACATTTACAATACAAGAATTTTATAGTTAACAAAAGTGTTTTTTGACACCATATTTTAAATTTCTTTGATAGTTATAAAACAGTACTGTTTCTTATTTTTAAAACTTATTATTTTATTTCCTTACCATAGTTGTTGAATACTTATTTTTTATCATTTACGAGGTTAAAATTTAATTGTGATACATACATTTTCCAACAAGCATTTAGCTTTGAGGACGGGTTAAGCGTAATAAGCGTAATTGTATTTGCCATGTTGGGATGGAAAACGACTCACTCTTCTGTCGCTTTTGACATGGTACATGTTTTACTGACGTTTATCCATTAAAGCTAGTCGCTCACGTTTCATTAGAATATTCATTTTTCTTTAAAACCGTCTAATTGCATTTTACTATTGGGGTGTCTTAAGTGTCCACTCTTTCTGTTAGATTTATTTAAAAGTTTTCAAAATATTGAAAAGCTTTGTAAATTCGTTTGATAAATATACACGTTTAACGCATTTTAATTTATTTTCACAAAACATCTTTAAGATTTAACATGTTTCGTCGATTCTTGTTTCATTCACATATAACAGATGTTACAAATGAACTATTCAAGGAAGGAAAGTGGGCCTATTTAATCTGTCTTTTTTTTGTACGGATAACGTTTTCAAAGAAAACATTTGAGACTATATAGTGACTTGCATCGAAAGTCAATACAACAGTCTCTTGGTATATGCTTGAACATTATATTTATTGCTGTTTATATATGTTTCTCTGTCAAATATGTAAAACACCTCGATCTGTTACAAGTATGGAACTAATTTCACAGTCCTTTTATTATCTGCATAATTTCCATTGCTATATCGCAGCTGTTACGTGTTTTTAAGAGGCGAACAAAGCTTAAATGTGATCCCCGATATAACCTTTACATATTTAAGTTCTTTGCTTTCACGTTTTTAAAGTAGTAAAATTTGAATTATACTCTAGAGAGCCTAAACAAATTTGATTTATATATATTGTTCAATTTCTTGTTTACCAAAGTGCTTATGTTCCTTTCCTAACGAACGCAACGGTACATACATAAGGTGTAAAGTTTATAATAAAGGTAAATGAATGGCAGCTTTTTGTTTCAAATGTTTATGCACATTTTTTTAAGCAATCGATGCGTTTACCCAAAGAAATATCATCCGTTGTTTTGTTGAATATTAAAGATTTTAGACTTTTTGTCTTGGTAAGTTTTTTGTTAGTATGCTTTATATGCCACAGGGATATGTTTAGTAATAAGTATTAAATAATTGTTTAATAACAACATTTAGGTTATTTTAATCAGGTGTAATATAACGTTAATATATCATGTCTAATATTGGGAAATATTTTCTTGATCCCTTTCTTGACCTGAATTTATTTCATCAGTGGGTCTCTAGTTTTGTAATTTATTTCATCAGTGGGTCTCTAGTTTTGTAATTCGTCATGTTTGTTATTTCATCAGTGGGTCTCTAGTTTTGTAATTCGGCATGTTTGTTATTTCATCAGTGGGTCTCTAGTTTTGTAATTCGGCATGTTTGTTATTTCATCAGTGGGTCTCTAGTTTTGTAATTCGTCATGTTTGTTATTTCATCAGTGGGTCTCTAGTTTTGTAATTCGGCATGTTTGTTATTTCAATTCCGTTATTACTGTATCATTTTTTTTGTTTGATTAAAGGTATTTTTATATAATTTTAAAAAGGGCAGTTCTAGAGTTTTTCTAAAACGCTGTAGTAAAGCGAGTTTTAAATGAAAAGTCTGAAACATTTATAACGCATTAAAAGTGTAATAAATGCAAATGGGCAAAAAGCATGACACTGACAAAAGGAATGACATATATGAAGACCCCACAACAACTGAAGTTGTATTTCAAGTGTTGACTGTTAACTTTTATATTTTATTTTAGATATATAACTGGTCTCCTGGTGAACAGTTGATTTATCGTATTATGTTGACATGTCATAATTTAAAGCGTTTTAATGTTATATGCTAAATCTTTATTTTTGAAACTGAAATATCCAGGAAATATTTACATTTTGATTTTAATTTTTGTCGGCAGACATGTAGATTGCATATTTCGAAGAATATCAGAGTGGTCTTTTTCCATTATGTTACAATCTGTTATCTTCAGTAGTAAAAAGATAATTTCTATTTCTTAACGTTCAAAGTGTTATTTAGTCATACAAATAATTTAAGGCACCCTCGTCTCGTTGAGGTGAGCTTTTTATATGCGCCTGGTTTTTCTTTTTAAATGATTCGTTAGTTCGTTGGTTAAAGCACTATTTTCCTACTTTTTTGTTAACAGGCGATAAGACCTTCTAAAGTTAAGTAATATTTTTTTTATTATTTTAGGGAGGTCTGGCTGTACGTTTTACTAAAATCTGGTTTAGATTTTACTTTGATTAAACGACAAATTCCTGTTTACATGTATTGAATCCAGCAGACATTGATCACGTGATTTTTTATGGACCAGTTGAATTAATAGAAGATCGAAATTTAGAATAATACTTGATTTATATTTGTTTTTAAAAAAAATCAACGGAAACGCGTTTAGTGATTACAACGTGCTGTTGAATACGCAGCTACAACTAAAACTGCTTAAAGATAAAACAAGAAATTTAATCGTGTAGTTGGCAATTTGCAAGTCAGTAGATTTTGTCATCTGATCAAAGGGGAAAAAAAAGAAGAAAATTATATTTTGTTGCTACTCGTTCCTGCTTTTAAAGTGGAAAAAAACAACATATCTCCTCAGTTCTACTTTATAGCTGTTCACGCAGTGAATAATATATATATATATATATATGTAAATCATTTTAGAGCCCCAACATTAAACAAATCCGAAACATTGACTTTGACACCAAATTTTTAGATTATGTAAAAATATAATATTATTATGTAATCCTTTTCATGCAATCCTGTTTGTTAATTTAACAATATCCTTGTACATTGACAAGTTTCAGTTTTTAAAAATAAAGGTATTTGTTTCCTGATCACGTGTCTTTCATGAATAAAGATGTCGTCTAGACAAATATGTTATTTCAGTTTTCAGTGTTAAATTTCTTCTTACATTTTTTGCAATTCTTGTAACTGTTTTTTATGCTTTTAAGTTTTGATTACATGTCAAGTCTTCGTAATCTGACATTATGTGTTAAAACGCTTAAATAGTTCCCATGCCAATGTCAGCAATTGATTTTGTTTTAATGTAACTTGGGTTTGTTTGTAAACTGATGCATACTGGGTGTCAAAATACATTTTCTTGCTTCATTATCAATGCAATTCGAATTTCCAATTAAACCTGTTGCCTCTGTACACCTGCAATGTGCAAAGGTTTTACAGTGAATCATTTCTCTTTGAGTTAATATATCGTCGGTACTGAATGCACATACGTCCGAAACACCATAGAGAGTTTAATAATTCAAGGTTGTGTGGTATACTGCAAGGTAAAGAAAGCATTGCATTCAAGGATCACTATGGTATTTTTATGCTCTGTAAGGGACCTCGGTTTAAAGTCTCATCAGAAGAACCGTTTGACTTGTTTTAGAAGAGAAAGGACCACTGATCTACCTCTTTCATTTATATTAAAAAGTTTGGTTGATTTTACTTGGTAGTGACGTAATAATTCAGAGTATAAGGCTATATAGTTAATTTAGTGAAAGAATTATTGCTTATTATACATAATAAAATAAATATATTCACAATATTTATCCATTTAAAACACTTATAATTGTCTACAGATGCCAAAGTCGCAAGTCTTTTTTTCGTAAACACCTGTATTGATCATTGAGTTTTCAGTTAATATATTTGCTTAATAGGCACAAAGCTACTTTTTGAAACATTTATTATTAATAAAACAATAGCGCAATAAGGATTCAAAGTGGCGGATTTCTGATTTAGAATAGTAAACTTTATCTCTCCGAGAGTAAAAGCATACGCCTTGTTGACTTATAGAGTTGACACATGTCTTAGTGATGACTGTTTCAAGCCATACTCAAGACAGCTCTATGTCTATACAAGTATTTTATCCGTGTAAACATAATTATAGAAAATTAAATTCTAAATTGATATTCAATTGATGACCTGGTTACTTGATTCACATGAGGTGATTTACTGAATCTATTGCCTCTAACAGCAAAACATTTCAAAATCATCGACCTAGCAGTTAAAAGAAATCTGGTATTGGAAACAAATTTTACCCTTGTATATTTTCTCGAAAATATCTTTCTATTCTAATCACAACAAAATGTGATCAACGTTTGATAGAACGCCGACCTTTGTAATGTTTCCTAAAGATCTTTTACTGCTCATTGATGTTAACCGTGTTGTTTTTATTAAAGAACTTCTTTGATCTCTTTTGTACGTGCTTCGAATGATAAGAAAAGTTTAAGCAGAAGATATCACGGAGATCTTCTCTGCATATTTTCATTTCAGTTTTGAAAAGGAATTTAGGTACAAGATAAGAGACAGTGCCACATAATTTCTCGAAACTGGAGTATTATCACTTACTGTACAGCAGAACACAATGTGTGTTTGCTTTACAAACTGGAATGTCCATGGGCAGCATGTTGAGCCCGACAATGGAAAGCCGCCTATGGGGATGGGACAGTGAAATGGAAACTGTGGAAAGATGATGATGGAAGGAGGCTGGCCTATATGATGTTATATGATGTCTCTTTCAGGAAGCATAAAATATGAATCACGGTATTTTCAAATTCTTCCATGCATGGAGAAGTTATGGCCCGGAAAAGGTCTAGAATCAACATTTTAGACCTTTGAGCTTTCACTGTGACCTTTACCTTTGAGCTGGGAACCTTTGGTTTTCACGCGACACACCATCTCATCAATGTGAACAAACGTTCCAAGGTATTTAAAAATCATTCCATGCACAGAGAAGTAATGGCCCAAACAAGGTCAATCATCATTTTATACATTTGAGCTGTCATTGTGACCTTGACCTCTGAGTTTGTAATATGGGTCTTCCACGCGACACACCACCTCATCAAGGTGAACAAATGTGCCAAGATATGTTTTAAATCCTTCCATGCAGGTAGAAGTTATGGCCTGGACAAGGTCTAGAATCAACATTTTTGACCTTAGAGCTTTCATTGTGACCTTGACCTTTGAGTTGGGAACCTTGGTCTTGCACGCGACACACCGTCTCATCAATGTGAACAAATGGCCAAGGTATTTCAAAATCCTTCCATCCAGGAAGAATTATGGCCTGGACAAAGTCTAGAATCAACATTTTAACATTTGAGCTTTCACTGTGACCTTGACCTTTGAGCTGGGAACCTCGGTCTTGCACACAACACACCGTCTCATCAATGTGAACAAATGTGCCAAGGTTTTTCAAAATCCTTCCATGCACAGAGAAGCAATGGCCTGGAGAAGGTCTAGAATCAACAATTTAGACCTTTGAGCTGGCACTTTGACCTTATCCTTTGAACTGGGAACCTTGGTCTTGCACACAACACACCATCTCATCAATGTGAACAAATATTTCAAGGTATTTCAAAATCCATTCATGCAGGGAGAAGTTATGGCCCGGACAAGGTCTATAATCACAGTTTAGATATTGAGCTTTCACTGTGACCTTGACTTTTGAGCTGGGAACCTTGGTCATGCACGCGTCTCATCAATGTGAACAAACGTTCAAAGGTATTTCAAAATCCTTCCATGCACAGAGAAGTTATGCCCGGACGAGGCAATCTGGACGGACGCACGCACGCACGCACGTACATACTCCGAACTGTGGTACCAAATGTAACGACTATGTTGAGCTCCCCCAAAGCAAGCGGGCTCGACAAAAATCATCTTCTGCCAGTGATTTTATATAATCTTCCAGGTTAAAATATTTGACACTACAGTAAAATGTATACTTGATTGATACCAAATTGTTTCCTACTCACCTGCCTCTGTCTAGCACAAAACAAGATGCCCCATGTCTAGCAAATTGCTGATACAGATACCGTGGGAACAAATCATTCATGTGAGATGTCAGTAAAGGTTTTCATTAGGGGTAACATCTTAAGCGTTATTGTTTGATGATAGATGCAAAAGACAGAGTTATTTTATTTTCAAATCGCCAGAACTTCTTAGTATGTAACGATTTTAAATAAGTTAGGTAGTTGTGATGCAATTTTAACGATTTTAAGATAAGTTAGGTAGTTGTGATGCAGTTTAACGACTTTAAGATAAGTTAGGTAGTTGTGATGCAATTTTAACGATTTTAAGATAAGTTAGGTAGTTGTGATGCAGTTTAACAACTTTAAGATAAGTTAGGTAGTTGTGATGCAATTTTAACGATTTTAAGATAAGTTAGGTAGTTGTGATGCAGTTTAACGATTTTAAGATAAGTTAGGTAGTTGTGATGCAGTTTAACGATTTTAAGGTAAGTTAGGTAGTTGTGATGCAGTATAATTTATTCGATATGCGTTAGCTGAGTATACGAAAAGTACAACTACTTTTTAGTATTTGATTCATGATTAAACATTCCTTTTTTTCTTATAAAACATCGGTTTTTGCGTAATGTCATTATGTATTTTAATGAAAATATTCAAGGTTCATTGTCGTGTAAGAAAGTTTATAGTAAGTAATAGTTTTAGACATATTTAGTTATGTAGTTTTAGAGACGTGACAAAAAAATCTCTCGCCTGTTGCACTTGATAAGAAGCACAACACTAAGATGTTTTGCTGACGTATATATATTAAAGCTATTCACTCACAGTTTCTCTTAAATCATATTTGAAATCTTTAAATGTTTTAGGAATAATTTTGATAAATCTATGTTAACACAAGTGTTAAGTTTACATATTTTTAACGTATCATAATCGAACGTAAATGCAACCGGAAATTGAAGAGTGCTGGAAACGTTATTTTATGAACGTAACAAATCTAGGTTCCTCTGGTATTTTCGTGCAAGACTACGTGAATGTCTTTTATGCTTTTCAATGTTTGGCTCTAACTTAAGCACGTTTCTTTTTTCTTTCTTCTAAAATATATTGTTTCGAAAATGGATAAACTTCACGTCTTGTATGAGGTTTTTAGAGTAAATAACATAAATCAAGCTGCTTTTATTAACTCAAAATCGAATAAAACAGCATTATGGTGTTTTTCAAATACAAAATAATGTCACTATAGGGCATGAACAAATAACAAAGGCTAATAAAACGGTCTGCCTTTACAGAATTTAGGAACAAAGACTTTAAAGAACAGACTTTAAAGAACAAAACTTGATATATTTATAGAACTAAATACGAACAAGCAATCAATTCAAACAAGCATAGGCTTTTACGTGTTACGTGTTTTAATTGATTTCTTTTAACATTATCCTAAATACATCGCTTCTTTTCATAGAGTCGCAATCAATGACAATGTCATTTGGGGATCTGTAATGTTCTGTAATAGTGTCTTCTTATTCTAAGGAGTTGATCAAAACAGTCATGTCTTTTATCTCAGGACACACGTGCCTATCATAGACATGTTGGTGTTTAACTAGTTGGTGTGTATCAATTATACCTGCGTATGTTGCAATATCTTTTGGAAATAAAATATGTTTAAACTAAAACTATAAACATGTGTATCTTATAGGTAGGAAACGTTATTTTATAAGAATGTTAATTGCAGTAAATACTTTAAATACCCTTTTGAAGTTTAAACAGAAAGCGATTCCGTCAATGAATGTTAGTTGTATAAATATTTCAAATGCCCTTTTAAAGTTTTAACCAGAGAGCTATATTCCGTCCATGACATATTATTCTTTTATCTAAGCAATGATATGTTTTACACTCGTTTGATTTGCATCGATATTTAAAATTTTGATTTACATTTGTATATTCTGGAGCCTATAAAAATTTGATACAGAGTTCTTAATTCCGTTTACCGAAAAGTTTTTATTCCGTATCTAACAATTAATGGAAGGCGGACATGCATAATATTTTTTTATGTTAATTTTAACAAGTTCAAGTAAATGTAACATTATACATTTCTTGCGCCAATGGAATTGGTCTCAAGACGGACAATTTGAAACCCAGAAAAAGCCAGTGATGACAGACCAAATCACCTGACATATCTGTTACTTGATCGGAAATAAATTGTTAGGTATTTAGAATAAAAGACTTGATTTCTTTGTTTCTTTGTTGATAAGCTTCAAAGTACTGGTCATTTGATGGACGAAACCATTTTTGATTAACTCTTGTCGTTTTCGCATTGTGACAAAACTACATTTGCTTCGTCGCTATAAAAATTTTCATTGTATATTTAACTTGTCTATCTTAAACAGAAAAAAACCCCACTGTTTTACAATTTTGCAAATGGCTTACATCATCCCGTTTGGTCGTGTAGGAAGAGAGTGGGAAAATAGATGAAGAGAAAAAGTATATTATGATAAACTCTCACACGTAAAAATTTACTATCAAATTTTCGGTTGGGGTATAGTCTAGTTAGTGTTTGCTAGAACAATAAGAACGTTACTAAAAGTGTCCAAAACTTTATCACTTTATGTAATGTTTCTATCATACATTTCAAATTTTCTTTCTGCGGCTTGATAATTTATATCAAAGTGACATGTTAAAAAGGCAGTATAGAATAGCAATCAATTTTTCTTTCTTACGAAGGAAGTGAGCATATATTTATTAATCTGCTATCCTAAAATTTATTTTGAATATGATGCAAAACAGATGTATCAAATGATTGTTTACGCCAAAACTACTGGCAGTCGAATTATAAAGAAGACTTCAGTATATTATAACTAAAAAAACAACAATCCAGGTTCAATTAGAGAAATGGCAAACGTTTAATTTTATAAACTTTAACGTTTAAAATGTTGCAAATGAATTGGCTTAAATATAACTTAACTGTTACAATCATATTTTTATATATAATTAAGATAAATGTATAACAAAAATTCAAGCAGAATATTGACATTGTTGGACATGAAGATTACACAAGACTGTTCACTTTAGTAGGCAGTAAGCCCGTGATAGCCTAAGTACGTGCTCAGAATGATACCTACTTAATTTTGTAAAAGAGGTCACAAAGATCTATTTTCGTATTCAGTTAATAAAGTTTTGATGAGGATAATGCTTAAAGAATTTAATCGGCTTCAAAAGTCACTGTGGGATACTTATTAATTTTGATCATTATCATTGCTTATCTGTTTGACCTCCCAAATGTGAAATGACTTCTGTTAGCTTAGCACATATACCCAGCAGTGTATCATTTATACTTAAGATCATCTATCATCTAAAAAATTAAGGTATGATTTCTGCTTTGATTTTGTTCGTAAGTACAACATTACATTTATTTGATGGGTAACAAGTTTGTTTGTAGTATTCACTAATGTGTTAAAACTCAGTTATATGCAGAGACAGGTTACTGTTAATATTCGAATCGTTTATTCAACCGAGAAATAAACAACAGTTTTCATTACTGGTAAAAGGTTAAGACCGAATGAGTTAAGGTACCAATGGTTTAGGTACGTGTGGCAGAAGATGTGTTTCTCGAGTGCCTTCGAAGTGGTTAACCTTCGGAGATATCCTGGTTTTACAGACACTAAATAGTCTATAAATTGATTATAGACTACACATGAATTAGTCTTACGCTGCTTGATAATTATTCTGTTTCTTATTTTATCGTTGTGGAAGATAATTGGTAGAGCTCGAGAAAAGTCGTAACAGGCGTATTTTAGTTTAAATGGTTAAGTGGACCAATTGAAAGCACAGAAAAATTAATAGATTTAAACTTAATTCCATCAGATTTCGGACAGGGAAAGGAATAAAATTTATTATCAACTTAACCAATTTCACTATTCAAATTTATCTTGCGAATAAATTATTAAATGTCCATTTTTACCGACCATATGTTGCAACATTTTTCACCAAAGTAATGGTTTGATGTCGTTTTAACGAATGATTTTATGGGGGCAGGGGACATAAAAATGAGCAATTTCTAAGGTCCGAGTGGCCGTGAATACCATTCTTATTATTTCGAAACATTCTACACAAGCAACAAACCTGTCACTTTGCATTATTCAAGCATATATAACATACATTTAAGAAAGTAACAGTTTCCATTCATTGTTCCTGATAATAAAATCTGATAGGAATATATATTTTCCCCAACCCACCCAAAATCACAGTGGAAAAAGCTGAATATGGCCAAACTTCATGAAGATGTACAACATTCAAAATAGCCCCAATTGTTTTAATGTTAATATTTATCTGCAGTACAGTTATTGAAAACTTCAAAAATGCCCAATAAAGTAGCGGTCATACATTTAGATTTTTCACAAAATAAAATCAAAGTCCCTCGCCGGTTTTGCAGCAGCAGTCAATGTTTACATTTTCAGTTTCCATACCTCCTTTTGAAGAGTCAAAAATGCATACAAAGCTACCAAATGTTTAGTTTCGTGCACAAATCCAGAAATATTGCTCATTTCCTACACACAAATGACAAAGAATTACACTGACAAAACATTCTCAATAATTTTCAATACCTTCAAAACACCAAGTCTGTTTTATTAAGAAATTTCACCAGGGCCAAAGTTCGAATATGTCCCCTGCCCCCTTAAAGTAGAATTCTTTTCGTATATTTCTCCGTAGTGTTATGATACTACTTTTATATAGAGTTTCAGTCGATGCACATACGTGTAAGAACTATGCACTCCTATTATTCAACCATCTAAACACAACTTCATATCAATAAATTTGCATGTGATACATCAATTTGCAGGTGATACATAAATTTAATGCAAAGTAGGTAGTCATGAGACCATAGGTAGTCATGAGACAATAGGTAGTCATGAGACCATAGGTTGTCATGAGACCATAGGTAGTCATGAGACCATAGGTTGTAATGAGACCATAGGTAGTCATGAGACAATAGGTTGTCATGAGACCATAGGTAGTCATGAGACCATAGGTTGTCATGAGACCATAGGTAGTCATGAGACCATAGGTTGTCATGAGACCATAGGTAGTCATGAGACAATAGGTTGATCACAAGTTATTACAAACATAATGTATTTAAATGTTTGTTATAAATGTAGACGTTTGTCAGAATTAAGTTGTAACACATTCCTGTTATTTTAGTTTATTTTATCTTCGTAAATGAAACTGGATCTTTTAGTAATTTATTCCTTTTATTAACGAAAATACCTTAACAATAGTTGTAATTTATTTATCATATAGCTTTATAGATATCGCAGAGAGAGCTACCTGTCAACTGATACGAACAAAAAAAAAAAAAAACTTGGTCGCCAGTTGCTCTGACATAACTGACTGTAACATGTTCTATAGACGTTAAAGGCCTTTCACAGTTGAATCTGAAGGACTTTACCATGAAACGTTTAAATCATTTTGATTACAATATAGGACAAATCTTGAAGTAGAGTTACGATTGTTTGTTGTGTCATATATAAGATACAAATAGGGTGACATTATAGAAATTTGACGTATTGCTCATGTCTTATTGGACATTACTTTTAACATAGATATTTTTTATGAAATTTAAACCTTTGCTTCAAATACACAGTCTCTTCTTACTGAAACAAAGCCTTCGATCTTTCTTTTCATTATTCCATAGTATGTATTACATTTTGCTATCTGCTAAGTATCATGTTTGTAGAAACCCTTCATTTCTTGCTATCTTTATTCATGATATTTTTTATCTTCTGGAATATTTCTTATGAAATGTTTGCTTTAAATAAGCGCCAAAAATTAAATCTTTAGTAATAATTATCATTCCTTAACTTTCCTATGCTTTTATTTACAGCAATACAAAGCAGGATTTTTTCTCTGTCATCTCATTAGCATTATGTTTTACAATATGTGTTTTAACGGATTTTAAGTGGTAAATTCTGAATCGTGTGCAAACATGATTTATATATGATATTCCATGTTTTATTTATCAAGGTACTTATCATCCCCTTTTCAAAAGTGACATGTACATAAGGTGTAATAATTAGAGTAAATAAATCGAAAGGAAGCCATTATATTCTAATTATTTTGCACGTTCTCTTTCAATCTAATCAGTTCGATGCTAAAACGAATGCTATATGTCTGTTGTCTCTTTATGTATCTCATTTTGTTACACTGAATCAGGAGTATGTGGTGATTTTCTTCTTTTGTCAGGTGTCTATGGACCAAGATAGAGTGTTTGTATATAACGTGTCAGGTGTCTATGGACCAAGATAGGGTATTTGTATATAACGTGTCAGGTGTCTAGGGACCAAGATATTGTATTTGTATATGTAGCCGGGTGCAGGTTTATAGGTGATAAATCGATGAGGCAGAACCGTGTGGCTTGGTAGCTCAGTTGGTAGAGTGTCCGCCCTGTAAGCGGAAGGCCCTGGGTTCGAGTCCCGGTCGAGCGACGATTTTTCACCACCTGTTACATATATAACGTGTCAGGTGTCTAATGGACCAAGATAGGGTATTTGTATATAACGTGTCAAGGGGAGTTTCATTACTTTCAAACTGTAAGATATACTGTTGTCATAATGAGACGATACAATCTTAGTACTTTTTGGCACGGACAGACTTTTGATAACAAAATTCAAGTGAAACTTAATATTTTTTCCTCAGTGTTTAAATCGGCTGAATTCCTTTAATGAACGAGTGTGTATTTGTTCAGTGATATTACTCTGCGTTTTTTACTACAGGTTTTCTTTGTTCTGAAGTGTTTAATTACAGATTTTGTTTCAGTATATGCGTCTCAAGATGCAGATAAAGATGTAAAAAGCCTATCTTTTGCAAAAGAGTAGTTCTAGATTTCAATAAGATCTTTTACAGGCTATTTACAGCCACAGTAAATAAAGATTCGTATTTTGTAAAACAGTTGTACCTTCAATGTTAAGCAGTGCAATAATTTTTAATGAGAATTTACTTTCAATGTAGTGAAGTTAGTGGCGAAAATAAGAAACAAAAACAATCCCCTTAGGTATGTCCAGTGACTGTTTGAAGTATATTTAACTTTACGCTAGTGCGTTGAACTGCAATATGTGTTATGAAAAGAAAATTTTCGTAAATATTCTTACGAACATGAAAGTCCATAACAGAAAGATGCAATGCATCTTAAAATACACAACCCAGAGCAGGATTCGAACTCCGATCTCCCGCGTGACAGGCCAACGCTCTAACCACTGAGCCAAAGAATGCATTAATTGATTCCGGCAGACCAAGAACACGTAACCTATCAGTTGGCCGATCTGAATTAATTGTGGCAGAAGTTAAATGATATTGATTTGATTTTACATTGAACTATGTCTAGAGAGAAAAGATATTACTTTTTTGCGTTGTTTGTTTGGACTTAAATCGACTTTAATTTTCTCATTACTAGAAGGGGCACCTTCTTTAAAATCATCGGATCTGAAGGCACTTTTTTATTCTTATAGCTAAGGTTCATATCAAACTGGTAATTTGTCCAAAAGGCATTTGTGATTAATTCTATTGACCGAATGAATAATTTAAATTTGTTACCGATGTAAGAGATTAATTGACAAAAAATTATAATGATAGAGATGCAGTTCATATTGTATTCAAAATACATGTCAAGAACATGTTGCTATTCTGGTTGCAATAGCTCAAATAACTGTGTACACACGTCAGTTTATTGTTAAATACAAAAAAAATATGTTTCGTTAAGTTAATGTCAAATTTAGAGAGTTGTACAAAATCTTGATTTATTTCGTAGTTGTGCCTAGTGATACGTCTTTTCCATAATCTTTTACTTGGTATTTAATTGTCCTTTACTAAAACAGATGGTGTGTACACGAAGGAAAAGATTAAACTTAAAGAGATAGAAATGGTTTGGCGTAGTAATTGAATTAGTTCAATTATTGGTTAGATAATTATATTTGCGTTTACTGTTAATTTGGAGAACGGGCGCTATCGTCGCCTGTTTCTTTTGATCTTGTCTTTTTCCTGACAATCAATTCTGAAAGCAGTCAGAGGATAAATTTATTGATTGAAGTTAAATTTCTTGTTAATTACCATTTACGTGTTTGTTTGCATGTGTGTCTTAGTTGAGTTGTAATAAATCTAATGTAAATAAGAATATGTATATTAATTTACTTCCGTTACCAAATTTGCAAAATGGATAATGGAGAACACATTCAAGGAATATTTAAGTACTTTTAGAAAACCAGTTATTTGTTTAAGATATGTTAAGTAACATAATTTAAAACGGTAGCAGTATGATTTGATCAGAATGTAACAAGTAAGCAAACAATGAGAAACTATTAACGTTTTGCTCATTTATTGTTAAGTAATGAAATGGACTATTTATAGACACATCGATAGCCGATTTTGTTATTTAAATGCAGAAAATGTTCTTAAATTTTCTTGTCAGTTTTTCAGATAAATGTTTAATACATATAATAGTAATAATAATATTAGTCCATATTTTACTAACTTAGGATATTGAGTAATGGTTTGGATTTTGGATGAAAGGTACTTGTGTATTTATATTTATTCCAAAGTGCCTATAATGTCAATTGACTAAAATGTTTGAATACCTCTAAGTAAGTAAGTAAGTAAGTATAAATTAAATATACAAGTTATTTTCATAACTATTGAGAAAAAAAATCATTCCACAGTCGATGTTGACAAGTAACATTGATAAATGACCATGTTCATTATAAAAAATACTACAGTGACAAGTTTAAGCGTTTAATGTCTAAAATGTATTTAAGGTATTAGATTCCTAATACCCAACCTCCCCTCCGAAGAGTATTTAATTCCATTAATTTGGGTAGGATTGAGACATTTTCACTGAAGGGCATGGGTTCAAACCCCACTCAAACCAAATTTTTTTCTCTAGTTTTCGGCAGTTTTACATTTTTATGGCTTTATAACGATAACTTTTATAAACTTCAAATTAAATTTCTTTCGTTTAAAAGATATTTCAATTGTAACAAAGCTTTTGAACTTGGTAATCAATGAAAATTTGGCATCTGTGATTTCAGTTATTAATTTCTCAAAAACTAGACGGTAAAAGAATTTGATATTTTGGCAATTTGTTAACAGTAGTACATGAATAAAAATAATTATAACTTATTTGAGGCCCCGAAGATTTATGTTGAATTTTACTTTGATATCATTCCCTCATAATAAAGCGGGTGGGGTAAATTCTTGCTATGATTATCATCACATTTCTATTCGCATTTCATTTTGTTTGTTATCCCTTGCCAATAGAATCGGGAGGGGGGTAATTGTTTTGGCGTTGTCCGCCCACCATTCCATCCTTCCTTCCGTTCGTCCGTCCTTTCGTGCGTCCAAATTTCGTTTCCGCGCTATTTCTTGACAACGACTGACTGGATTTCAATGAAACCTTGTGGAAACTATCAATACCAAAAGGAGATGCTCATATCCTCGGCATGATCTAATTGGACCCTTCAAAACAGAGTTATGACCCTTGGTTAGTTATGCAGTATGTATACAGAGTATCATTCGTTTCCGAACTATTTCTCGGCAACTTCTTACTGGATTTCAACGAAACTTTATGGGAACCATCAATACCAAAAGGAGATGCGCATGTCATTGGCATGTCTTAGTTAGAGCATTTAACACAACGTTTTGGCCTCTGAATAGTATTTTGTTTCCGCGCTATTTCTCTGAAACTACTGAAAGGATTTCAACGATACTTTGTGGGAACTTTCAATACCAAAAGGTAATGCGGAAGTCGTTGGCATGTCTCGGTCAGACAATTTAACACAGAGTTATGGCCTCTGAATAGTTATTCCATATGTATAAAGAATACATTTTTTCCGTGCATTTTTGATCAAGAAGATAACCACAAAGTTATTCTTTGAAAAACCTATTTCTGTTTTTCCCAAGTTTCTTTATATGAAAATTCTGACTTAAACCGTTTCTTCCGAGAAGCACCAATCGGCGAGGGATATACTGTCTGTGACAGAGTCTTGTTTTCTGTCAGCAGTCAGTAGGTCTTCATAATGTGAATGATTACATACCAATTAACAGTTGTTTTATGGTCAGTCTTAGAAAAAAAAAACATTGTGTTTCTCTATACCTTATAAACCCATTAAGTCGGGTGAGGTTTGAAGTTAATATGAGCCTTTTAGTGAAACTCCCACAGTAAAAGTGTCTTATATAGTCTATATTTTGTCCTAGATTAGTATATTTTTTAAAGCACAATTTCATTAGGGACAAAATGTTTATCAGTCACAATTACACTAGTAGGTCTTGCCTTTTTTTCTTAAATCTTTAAGAATCTCTGTTTTCATTTTAAACGACACACGTTATAATTCATAAGGGTAAACTTACAAATGACTGCCATGTTCTGTGTCTAAAACATTTAGCATTGCATGTAATAAAGTTAATTGATTTTATTCAACAAGGTTGTAACTTTTAGAACATGTTCTATTAAAAATAGTCACCAGACTATAAACCTTGCATGACGAAAGGGTTTAAGATAATCCAATAAAAGTTTTGTAATTTTTTATGCTATGACAAAAAATATTCTGTGTATTTTAAAACATGCATCGAGCGATATGGTACAGTGTAACAAGAACTTTTAATACATTTTTGTTAATTTTTCAAAAGTTAAACTGTTTAGAAATATTGTTGGTTAGGTACATTATTAATATGATCGATTCAACAGTTATGTTTGACTTTTTAAAAGAAAAAAAGTGCAATCAGGTTTGTTTTTCTTTGTAAATAGACAATTATGCTTATTTTGTGTGTTTGGTTTTTCTGCTTCTCAGAATAAATAAACTTTTTACAAGTCAGATTTTGAAACATGAAAGTGAATTGCTTAAGCCATAGGGATCCACATGCCAAAGTTTTTTCTTACATTTTATTTATTTACCTTAATGTCGATTTAGCGTGAAACATGTTATATAATATATGTTTATAACCGACTTTCAGCATCTCAAGCAACAACATCTACAAACATCAAAAATAATATTTTGCCGTCAGTTAACACCGATCAAGCCAGTTAACGTTGCCCTATTTCATTTATAAAGGATTATTTTTTGGTTTTAAAAGATTACTCGTTTTGGTCAGTGTCCCTTCTGTTTTGTACTTACTTTATAACCAAGATGCATGAGATACAAGATAAAAGTCGAAAACAGTGAATGTTTAGAAATCGAGTGAAGTAAAAGTAACAAAGACTTTTTCACTAAAAAAATAAAACAGTAATGATAGTTAATGTATATTTCTTCTATGTGTACTCATTAGTGCAAACTTATAAACTTAAATTACCGTGTTTTGTTATAAAACACACATTATTATACTTACGGTTTTTACTGTATTTTCCTAAATACTTTTTTTGCATTCTATATTTAAAAGATATTCTTCATCTTTTTGTGCTTTCATTTTATATGCGTTTTAATATTATAAATGAATAACAGAGAGACAGCTACTTTGAAGAATCAATCCAGACCGCTTTTTAAAGACATAGGAAGGTGAGCCAACAATCCGTCATATCATTTATATTTCCATTGATAAGTTTTATGATTGTTGGATTTTCACCGTTTTCAAGCGAAACGTTTTAAGTACGAGATATTTCCGCTTTTGTTTGTACACAAAAATGTTACAAGTTTATATAGAACAGAACAGAACAGAACAATCATTTTATTTAGGACTTAAACATTTACAGTTCCTCGTCCATAAAATCAATTACTCATATACATACAAGGTCAAAATTCAGTATATATTCGTCCCGAGGATGATATTTAAACGACTATTTATCAAGCAAGATGCATCTATTGTTTGACATTAACATCTATTGAGAATTGAATATATACTAATATATACTTCAGACTGGAACTAACAATTTCACTTAGCTTCATAAAACATGTTTTTTGGTCTATCTTCATTTTTGTTCGCCTACACTTTTAAGTTACTAATATTCTTTTCCCATTAATGTTCATTTTAACGCAGACTTACTATTGTAACAAAGCTTTTTTTTTTTTGGTATTTACACTAAACAGCACAGTAAGCGGATATCGGACAATATTTTGAATCACAACCGTCGATATCCATATACTTCGTATATTAAGTGTATTCAGTGTAGGAACTGAGCAGTACACAGCAGTGGGAAAACTTGAAGTGGGCAGTAGCAGTAGGAGCAGTAACAGTAGGAAAACGTGAAGTTAGCAGTAGCTCTAAGAGCAGTAACAGTAGGAAAAAAACGTGAAGTTGGCAGTAGCAGTACAGCAGTAGCAGTAGGAAAAACGTCGATCTCCATATACTTCGTATATTAAGTGTATTCAGTGTAGGAACTGAGCAGTACACAGCAGTGGGAAAACGTGAAGTTGGCAGTAGCAGTACAGCAGTAGCAGTAGGAAAAACGTGAAGTTGGCAGTAGCAGTACAGCAGTAGCAGTAGGAAAGCCTTAACAGTCTGGAAAGTCTTAATGAAATTAAGACATGTTTTAACATCTAGAGAATCTCCCGAGTCGATTTAAGCTGCTGTGACTATTTCTGACACTGTCGCAGACTTTCAGGAAGTTTGGTGCCAATCGAGAAAATGTAATTTTTGATGTAAAGGGTCCCTCCGGAGGCCATTGTTACGGTCTGCAACTGTTTCTGACATTCTTGCAGACTTTCAGGAATTTTAGTGCCAGTCAATAAAATCTTATTTTTGATGTCTAGGGGCCCTCCAGGTTCGATTGCACTGGTCTGCTAGTGTTTCAGACACTCTCGCAGACTTTTAGAGTTTCGTACTTCTACTGCTCGTACTGCTACTGCCAACTTCACGTTTTATCTACTGTTACTGCTCTTACTGCTACTGCCACATTCACGTTTTCCTACTACTACTGCTCTTACTGTTTCTGCCAATTTCACGTTTTTCCTACTGCTACTGCTGGTACTGCTACTGCCAACTACACGTTTGATTTAATTTCTACTGCCAACTGTTACTGCGTACTGCTACTGCTAACTTCCTACTAGTTGTATTCAGTCGATACTTTTAGTTTGATTTAAAGCTCTTAAACGTCTTCAAATTGTTGAGTCTATCGTTAGAACAATTGTAACATGGAAAACTGTTCTTTCAAAATATGATTTTACTTGTATCTGCGACCAGTGAGCAAACTTACTTTATATAATTAACATACATTACCTGTCGATTATTTGAAACCAAGAAAGAATGAATCCTGACATACAAGAAGCACTTGTGATGCATCTTTTAACTGATCCAGTTATTATAGTACTTGTAAATAGTTTGTTTAATTTTGTCATGAATGCTGTTTGAGGACAAAGCTACAAAAGACAATTTGTTTTAAACATACCTTTTAAATAACTGCATTGATAAAAAAATCTTTTCGGAAGTCTAATTTTCTTCATTCTAAATTATGTGTAGAATCGTTGAGCCTTATTAATTTCAGAAACTGTTGTTGTTTTAAGGTTTTACAGAATGTTTGTGAACGTGAGAGGTGTATTTTGATTTTATCAATGTCAAAATAGGATTCTCCCTGTTAAACACTGCTTCAATAATTATTTATTTTATGCCAAGTGTCAAGATTGTTTTATCAGATAATCTTCACAGAACGATTCTCTACAAGAAAGAAGTGTGATTTAATCAGGTGAAGTCAAAGTCAAGTGATTTGGTTCTTTGATTTTAGAAAAGGAAGACATCGGTTTCCACTCTTTGTCTTGAATAATAGTTTTTTTTATTTAATATACGATATTTTTGTTTCGAACTGCCTATAGGTGACCGTTATTGACAAGCAAGTAGGAAAATTAGTTGACATTAAGTCCAATCACACAAATGACAAACGAAAGTGTTTGCTATCTAATACTGCAGATCTCTTAGGATAACCATTAATGCGTGACGTAAAATATCTTAAAACTATTTACAGTGTAGCAGATGGTGACCGAGTTGCTATCACAAGGCGAGTAATATGAACAGAAGGGAACAGAACATATATTTTATTTTCAGACTTGAAAATAATATTGCAAGGATGTGCTTTACATAATAGCATGACTATGTTCTTGGTTTGTAAAAGAGATTATAAAGATTTTCTCATAAATTTCTAGTTCCGCATGAGAAACGTTAAATGGTTACATTTTTCGGTTAGAAACTAATCAGCATGCTCATTCTCGCTAATTATCTGTTCGCATTTATACCTGCAATTAATTTTGTAAACTTTTGATCATTTATCATCTGAATAGTAGAATTTCATATTCGTTGTTGAGTTAGTGGTATCTTTTTGAGTCATTCTCGTGTATGTACGTGTCTATACTATTAACAATATAATGTTGGTTGACCTTATAATTTGCAAAATGTATTTATAGGCAAGGAGCTAATAAGCTCAAGTCTGAAAATAAAATATATGTTCTCTTCTCTACTGTTCATATTTCTCGTCAAAATTCTTTTCACATTCAGACAGAACTTACGGTTTATATGTTTGTGCTCTAACGTTTCATAGGTCATATCTTAGCTTCAGGGAGAGAATTAAGGACCGCTCCAGTTGTAACAACGCTTTCATGCAAGAATCACGCGCTGTATCTTGTCCAGTCCCGTCCCGCTCAACTTGTAAAAATCTTAAAAGAAGACAGCTTTTGAAACTTTGTTCACTTGAAGAAAGCAATGTCAGCATTATGCATCGGCAGTCATAATACCATAAAACTCACTGTAAAGCTCCCACTGAAAAAAAACTTTTGCCATTAAACCCATTTCATAACGGAGAATAATTCTTTTCATGTCATCTACTTATGTAAAAGACCATGTATTTATTATATATAAGCACAGAAATGACCTTTTAGGTCTAGGTCAGGTCACATGGATTAAAAATTGAAGTAAGATCTTAACCACCCTGAGTTACTAATTACTTTAATCTCTACTAAAGTTGCACATCTAGCAACTACCAGGAAATAATGAAAAATGATTAAGAGCAATGTACAAATAAAATTTGGTCAAGGTCACAGTAATTTCAAATTACCTTTGCTTTTCATTGTTCTGACAATTTTAAAGACAGCCAACTGAAACCGTGGATACCGATAAATCAACGTGTAGATTATGTATGAGCAATATTCATGAATTTGAGATCAAAGTCTTGGTGAGAATGACTAGACATAAAAATTGATCGTTCTTACACTACACTACTTGGAAGAGTCACTTTATTTTGTACATAAATATAATAATAATAGAACAATGAAGTTTATGTGCATACAAAGAGGTGACATTAAAGATAAACAAGAACTGTTACTGAAAAATGACTATGTTCCCGAAGTGGTGCTGAGCAGATAAAGAAAAAATTTAGATCCTTCAATAGTAGCTGAGTTTTTTTTACAAATTGGCCTCGAGGTCAAAGTCATTTTGTGGCCAAGGTAAAAAAATGTGTCATCTCTCCAAAAAGGTAGTTGTGGGCAAACTTGAGAAAAATCTGTTTAGACTGTCGATTTAAAAGAAGTGGGTTTTTTGGACATTTGATCTCAAGGTTAAGGTCTTTTAGGGGTCAAGTAAAAAAGGCGTTTGGAAGTTCTCTCCCAAATGGTTGTTTTGTGCAAACATGAACCCAATCTGTAGAGTAATAAGGAAATTATGGCCAATATTTAGTATTTTTGACAGTTGGACTTCAAGGTCAGGATTATGTATGGATTAAAGAAATGGTTGTTTTGTGCAAACATGAACTCAATCTGTTGAGTTATATGGGAGTTATGGTCAATATTAATTAGAGGTAAAAGGTTTGTTATTTGCAAACATGAACTAAAACTGTTTAGTAATAAGGGATTTTGGCCAATATCGTGTATTTTTGACATTTTTGACAATCCAGGTCAAGGTCATTCAGGTGTCAAGGCCATTTAAATATAATATCATAGGAAATGTCTTGTCCAAAGGGGTGTTGTGTTCAAATACGAAGTAAATCCACATGCTAAAAAGGAAGTACTGGGCAATGTTAAAGTTTTCGGTATGACGGGCGGTCGGACAGACAGTTAAAAAACTATATGCCCTCCTTCGGTGAAGTGAGGGTATAATATAGTTATGATAATTGCGTCCATATCTCAGAAAGTCTAAGAAAATGATAAAGTAATCACAAAAAGGTCCATTTGTTTTACATACTACACTCATGTTCATCAGGCAGTTTAGTTTTCAAAGCTTTACGTAGATGGCAATCAGATTGAACTTGTGTCTCCCTGATAAATTGTAAAATAATGTCATACATAAAACTACCCCATAGCTTTAGGATATGTTGGCAATTAGTTCATTTTATAGATATCAAACATTTATAAACACCATATTTTTTCATTACTGTCCTGTATTGTTTTTATTTAAGAAAAAAACATTTGTCAGCATGCATTATGTGCAGTGCAATGCAGCACCTACGAAAACTATACATCCTTTCACGTACCAAAACATTGCCTGTGTCAAGGCATTGTGCGATTTTATTCGACATATTTTTTGTTATTTGAAAATTGGTTATCTGGCACTAGAAAACCTGCTCTGATACGTAACTCTTTATCGAAAAAAAATGTTTCATTTTAAAAAGAGCCAGCAGTTTTCATTACTAGTAACAGGTTTTAGCTGAGTGGATTTAGATAGATATGTGTGGCAACATATTTAAAGTCTCACAAAGGTTATGCTATAGTGTATGATTGATAAAGTAACTTTTCTACGTTAGTTGAACACTGAAAAGAATCTGTGTTTCTTCTTATGATAGATTTTAGATAGCTTAACTTGCCATAGTTTTATAGCTGACGCCGGATTTGGTTGGAGAAGTTGGATCGCCTGTTGCAAAAATCTGTTGGAATCTTGGAAACTTAAAAAAGTAAACTATCTAAATGTCCGACGATGATAATCTCGAGAAAGACAATATCCGATATTTTGCTAAGTTCCGCACCTTATTAGATGTAGGTATTTTTAACTGAACATTTTACTGAGCAATAAATTAAAGAAAGCTGTCAGTATGTAAATTTACGATGCCAACAGGTAAAATGAATTTGTTAAAATAGATGTTATTAGTGTTAGGACTTTTAAAATAGTGTCTAATGAATTGTCAATAAAACTTTATTTTTCATAGGATATCGTTTCTTTCGGCACCCAGTGAAAATGAAAATTATTTGTGCAAATTTATTATTTTTTATCCTATTATATTTTCTCCATTGTTGCTATGTAGAGAAATCTCGATTTTTTTGACAGCTGTTTGACTTTATTGCTGTTATTTTCACATCTGTTTGTGAGAAGTAACATCTATAGAATGTTTCTTGGGATACAGGTTGCGTGTGCATTTAAATGCACAAAAGTATGTTTAATGTCCATTTAGTTGCTCATTCCTCGTGTTATTCATAAAGTTGAAATTATTAAAAAAAACAACTACACAGTGTAAATTTACTTTATATAATTTGTATTTACTACGTTGTTCATCTCCTGTATCTCTAAAAGGTGTTGTTGTGCACATTTGTAGATAGTGTGCGACAGGGGTAGTTTACAGCGCAAAGTTCCTTTAAGTAATATATGAATATCTAATACCAAAGGGCAGTAAACTCCGGAATACAACGTCAAAATCGCAAAAAATCATGTCGAGAACATCTGCTCTTCATGTAGATCATGTATAGCAAGTTTCATTCCGACCGGATGAAAAATGCAGGAGGAACAATCAGCAAAGGGAACAGATTCCCTGCGAAAATTTGTCATACGCACGTACTTTTCGTGTAGATAGTGTGTGACAACTGACATGTCAATTGGATGTAAACTAGCCGCACAAGACTTTGGTAACATATATGTTCAAGTCCGGATAACTCATGGGTCAACGTTCGTGAAAAGGTGCCTTACATATTTAACCTCATTGGAGATAATAAACTATATTTCAGTCAGAAGAAAACTCTTTGAGGAGTTATTAGCACAAGCAATGTTTTCCTTACAATTATTTTTAAGGGAAATAACTCCAGAAACAAATGGCATACATATCTATTTCCTCTGGAAATAATATATAGCAATATTCAATTCAATCGGATGAAAACGGTAGGATAAGTTATCTGCACAAGAAATTATTCACGGACAGACGGACAGCCATACATTAGAAAGGTTTAACTTGGCCATTACCTTTCCTAGAATATACTTTTATAAACACTGGGCCAAAGATAAAAATAATAATTTTAACA
The DNA here is from genome assembly GCA_012932295.1 of Cyclina sinensis. NCBI lineage: Eukaryota > Metazoa > Mollusca > Bivalvia > Venerida > Veneridae > Cyclina > Cyclina sinensis. The sequence goes on along the minus strand of JAAONU010000011.1, from coordinate 30,742,613 downwards.
TTACACAGGATATAAATACAAATAAAGAAAATACAATATAAGATTTGAAAAGAAAAAAAAACAAACTTTTTTTTAAAAGATGAGGTAACTCCTATACATTTTTTTCAATCAAATTACACTTTCGAGAAAAAGAAGATACAAATCAGATATTATGGTTCTTTGACTTCGTAGCTTAGTATTCAATAAAATAGACAAAGTGATATTGTTATGTTATTTATTTTGGTAAAAGCATACACACCATGGCACTAAATGCATGATACATGTTCATACAAATAACAATTCAATTCAATCTTTATTTGCAAAATCGGCAGATGTCCTGCCTTTGGCAATACATTTCATCATATTAACATGAAATATGGCAAACATATAATCATCATGGCATATTTATATACATCAAGATTGTAAAAAAGAAGAAAAAAAACAGAAAAGAATATCGTGCTATAAATTAGACAAGCTTGTATTCGTACGACATAAAAAGCAAACTAATCATTATCTAAATATTCAAGTGATTTGTTTCGATATTCAGATGCATAATAAATTAATTTACTTATATTTAACAAAACAGTCTTTTTACTGGATGACATTAAATTCACAAATTTATTTACTGTAGGAAAAGATGCATGTTTTATGTATTTCTTTCTTATAATATTATAAAATGGACAACAAAGTAGAAAGTGATATTCAGACTCAACAGCATTCATGTTACAAAACTTACACATTCTATTTTCTCTAATAACCCCGTGGTATCTTCCAGTTTCAATTTCTAACAGATGTGAACCTAGTCTAAAACGGGACATTTGTTTGCGATGTTCATCGTTCAATATAACAGACAAGTATTGTTCATAACCAAAGACTGATTTAAAGTGTTTATAGTAATCCAATTTAGGGGATGTGTTTATAATACTATGCCAGTCTTGTAGATATTTATCTCTTAATCGCTGTTTTAACAATGAAAAATGAAAAGAAAAATCTATTGTGCTATTGTCAACATTTATAAGATATGAAAAACCAATATCATTTAGTATGTTATGTAATTGCTGTGCCCAACACTTCCCTGTTATGTTATTAAACTGATCCATATATGTGTCAAAAATCGGCGAATTTACATTTTTCTTGATTTTTAACCAACACTTAAGTGCACGTTCTTTACCTAATACGGATATAGGGAACTTTCCAATTTCTCCATAAACAGCTGCATTTGAAGTTTGTTTACGCACTCCCAAAATTTTCTTATAAAACTTGATCTGAAGTTTATCAATCTCTTTTAACGAATACACACCCCAAACCTCCGATCCATAAAGTAAAATAGGGTTAATCATGATATCAAATAAATACAGTTTGGTTTTTACATCTAATTTAATTCTGTCAAAAAGCGACATTAAGTTATAATAAGCCCTAAGTGTTTGTTCTTGAATAGTTTTGACAGCAGCATTAAAGTTACCGGTGTGAGTAAATTTTACCCCTAAGTATATAAAGTGATCAACTCTTTCAACTATTTCGCCATTAATACGGATCTCATGATTAATATTTGTTTTACGCTTTTCAAAAACACAAAATTTTGATTTATTTACATTGATTTTAAGACCCCATCTACAAGAATATTCAAAAATATTGTCAACTTGATTCTGAAGACTTGTGGGATCAGTTGTAAACAAAACAATGTCATCTGCAAATAATAAAAGATATCTGGACAAAATATTCGTATCATTTTCTGTCAAAGTATTTATCGATATACAATTTTCGATGTCATTCAGGAATAAAATAAATAACAAGGGAGATAACGGTTCACCTTGTTTAAGACCAAGAGTAACTTCAATAAAATCCGACATATTCATATCTGCATTTAACTTGACACAGGACTTAACAGAACTATACATTGCTTTAAGTATTGTCAACAACTTACAACTTAAACCGGTTTCAATTAATTTTATCCACAATGCATCTCGAATAACAGTGTCAAATGCCTTTTCATAGTCTATAAACATGCAATACAGTTTAGCATTGTTAGCAAGAACTTTTTGTATTAATGCATGGAGTATGAAAATTGCATCCACGGTCGATTTACCATCGCGGAAGCCAAACTGTGCATCAGTAAAAATATTTTCAGATGCACACCAATTATTAATTCTATTACGCAATACAAGTGAAAAAATTTTACCCATACTATTTATTAGAGTAATACCTCTATAATTTGCTGGATTTGTTAAGACTCCTTTTTTATGAATTGGGACAATAATTCCTTTACACCATGCATCCGGGTATACGCCTGATTCAAAAATATTATTGAAGATAGTACAAAGATAAGGGCTTATAAACGCTTTAGCGTCAATAAAAAAATCTGCAACAATATTAAAATAATCGGGGCTTTTATTCCTTTTCAAAGCGGAAATCGTTTTAGATATTTCATCAGTGGTAAACGGAGCGTCTAACTGTTCCACATGTACAGGTTCATCGCGGAATTGATTATAATCCGACGGATTAAAATCACTATGAGATGTATTTGAGACATTACTAAAATGATTTACAAAATCATTCATGCATAAATCACTATCAACCTTTTTCGTATGATTAAATTTTTTTATGTAATTCCAGAATTGTTTCGGAGAACATTTGCTCATATTTGATATTTTTACCTTTTCCCTATTGTAGTAGACTGTTTTAGCTTTTTTCTTTACCTTCGCGAAATAGCTACGGCTAGATAAAAAATGTAACTTTTTAAGATCAGATTTATCTATTAAATATTCACGTTTAGCTTTGCAAAATAAAACTTTCGCCTCTTTACACTTATCATCAAACCACGGTGCTTTACGATTTCTATCATAAGATTTTGATTTGAAAGTTTTACCAAAACATTGATAAGAAACATCATGTATTGTTTCCGTTAATGAATCAATGCAATTGTTAATATCTATGTTACCCGAAACAAGATTAGTTGTGACTTCATCAAAAAAGTGCCTTTTAGCTTCTAACAAAGTAATGAAATTGTTTCGATTTTCAGTATTCCATATAATCTTGTCACTCTGTGGAAACTCATTAATAACTCTACTTTTTGAATTAAAAGCCAGAGCAAAGTAAAGAGGACAATGGTCAGAAAATTCGGTCAATGATAATACTTTCATTTCACTGATAGTTGAAAAATTGCTGCAATGTGTCAACAAATAATCGACTGTACTTTGAATAGACTTATTTCTACGTAATGAGTGAAAAGTGCATTCACCCGTTTCTAAACGACCGTTAGCTATTTGAATATTGCACGTTTTACACAGATTTAAAAGTCTTAAGCCGAAAGAATTTACCTGGCAATCATGATTTATTCTAACAGGTAAGTCATCTGTCAAATAATCGTCTGGTATAACGGCATAACGATCCAAGTGAACATTTTCTACAAAATCACTTAACTCCCCTGTTCTACTGTTAAAGTCGCCCGTGCAATACACAAGGCCAAGGTCACTATATTTACGAATATCATTTTCTAAATTATCGAAAAAATCATATTCATAAAGACTAGACCTAATGTTTTTGTACAAAGCAGAATCTTCTGGTGGAATATAGCAGGTACACAAATATATATCTTTTTCGTAACCAAAATAGTTTTTCTTAAGTTTAAACCAAACAATACCTTTATCATTACAATTTAAAAGTTCTAAATTGTTTCTAAATTTTTCCTTAAAATAGATAACAATACCCCCGCTATTACGTTTAGCTCGTCTGTTACATTTCGGACGAGGGCATTTAAATGAATCATAGCCATTTATCGAGATATTCGATATTTCTGAGATCCAAGCTTCATGAAGTAAAATTAAGTCATAACTAGATATAAAATTGATAAAGTCTTGGTCATTAAGTTTCGATGTTAATCCCTGGACATTCCAAGAGAGGACACGCAAATGTTCCCATAATGCTTCCTAACTCTGAGTATTGCCCGGAGCAGTGTGTTCAATAGGAACTTGGTTTTCAGCACCTTTCTGGAGCGTAATGAGGTTATCAAGTTCTCTTATAGGTAGGGAGTCAACGGTATACATTTTGTTACCGATATATAACTTGTCAAGATGTAAACTTGTTCTAAGCCCTCCGTCGCGCGCTTTTTTGTAGGAAGGATATAGAAGCTTTCTTCTCTCTTGAATTTCTTTAGGAAATTGTTCACTGACACTGTGTGTAACTGTTTCTTTTTTTCTCATACACTTTCTGTTTTACTTGAAGTTTGTCTTGATAGAAGTTAAACTTAACTACTATTGGACGATTTTTACCAGCCGTATATCGCCCTAGTCTGTGGGCTCGGTCTATTTTTATTAAATTGTGGGCGTCTTCCATGTCGAGGTCATCTCTGCAGAAATCCAGTATCTTAGTTACACAATTTTCAGATTTTCTGTCCTCAGCAGAACTTCCTTCTGAAAAATCGTAGAAGAGCAGATTATCTCTCATTGACCTTGTTTGCAGGTCAATGATCTCTTCGGAAAGCTTCAAATTTTCTTGCTTAAGGGCCTCATAATCCTTATTAATTGCTTTCTGTGCATTCACTTGTGACGATAACTGTTTATCAATGGATACCTGTTTCGCACGGATTTCGTCACATGAGTTTGAGTCAAATGCTCGGCTATTCTCAAGGTCGTTGATTTTAGAGTTAAAATCGCTCAGTTTACATTCAAGCGAGCTTACCCTGGCGTCCATTGAGTTCATTTTTTGTGACAAGCTTACTATTTCCTTTTCAATATTTTCTAACCTTTGTAGTTTGATATCAATTGCTCCCAATTTTGAATCCAGTTTATTTTCCAATTTTTCAAATAACAACTGAAAGTCTATACTTGAAGGTGATTGCGGGGTTTGGGGTACTTGAACTTGTGTTGATTGAGGAGGTGTCATAAAAACATGTTGCGAAGGCGAAAAGAACTGTCCAGCTGAGTTTTGATAAACCGGCATTTGGGCTAAGAACCCTTGAGCATTTGAAGTGGGGGAAGTATTCTGTGCCATTCTCGTGTTCGCTTTCCTATCCACTAAAGGTCTTTTATCAGAAACTGCAATTTCTGTATCAGGGGAAGCTTGTGATTTAGTTCGTTTTTTATTCTGCTTACCCTTCATTGAGCTCCACGAAATACATCACTTTCACTATCAGACTAAAAATTTACCGTTCCCACATTATCCAGATTTTTCAGAGCATTCGACAATCGTCACACAATAATTATCTCCAATTAGAATAAAGAATTTTATCACAAATAATCCAACTGATCTCTAAACGAGCATATTTTAAAGCAAAAACTGTTCGACCTAAAATTTTCCGCCCGCCATATTTTCAGATCACGTGACAAAATTAATCAATAACAAAGCTAAATGACATGTTATTCAAAAATTGAAAAGCATGTCTAAAATCTCAAATAATTATGCAGGATAATTTCTAAATATGACGTTTGACAGACACATTGATTATAGATCAGTATTCATCGTTTGTGAAATTATATTAATAATAATACTCATAAAACCTTCTTATAATCCACACGTAATGCAATATTCTTATCAAACATCTAATTCTAATACAGAACAGTTTCTAAACGCAGCTGATATATATTCTAATTAGATTTCTATTTCCCTCCAATTACTGCAGAAAACTTTTTTCAGTTTTGCCAATTCATATTTTAAAGTGATTTTTTTTTTGTTAAACTACCATTTTCTTATTGAAATTTAATAAAATTTTGAATTAATCGACATTTATAGAATTTCTTTTTCCTCCGATGCATTGTGTTACTTGATAGACTTCTAGCAAAGTCAAAACTTTTATCATTATAATTAGTTGTTATTTGCTTTATGTTAAGAAGACCAACCGCTGTTTTCATAGATCTTAACCTTGAGAATGTTTAATTTTATCCTAGATTGTTAGTTCTTTTTTTTTTCGACTTAAAGCGACACATTAATTGCAATTATAGATTGTTTTTCGTATGTTACATACTTTTATTTACAAAAGAAGATGTTGACCAGCCAGTCAAACAAATTTAAAGTAAAAACAAAATGTTTTAATATTTCTTATTTCATATCTATATTTCATTTTTTAATCCATTCCAAAGGTGATTACACTCTCAGAAATTTTATTTGGCGATAAGTGATACAAACTTTGATATTAGACAATAGATCTATTTCTAGAAATAGAAAGCGTATTATTAATTTTCAACTGGAGGATTTCGTAAGAATCTGGTCTAAATTTTACCTAATTATACAAAACCTGTTCTCACTGCAAATGCATGTTTGGCATTAATTGATCTCGGCAGACCAAGATCATATGACTTATCAGTTGGCCGATCTACTTCAACTGTGGCAGAATTTCAATAATTGATTTGATTTTATCTTGAAGTTTCTTTTTGCACAGAAAATAGATTTTATCGAGAGGGAAATTTAATTAGACACTTTGTATAGTGTCTGTTGTTCAAGTCTTACCTCTTAAAATGTCAAAGACATTTGGGACCAGATTTTCATTGTAATGAAGAAAATATAAAAATGAAGGATGGATCAAATCATCAAATTAATCAAGTATTTATTGAAAAGAAAAATGTGTATATTACCGATATTGTATTTAAATCCAGCGTTTTCACTGTTGTATGCAACCGTTTAAAAAAAAATGCTTATACTTAATGCTGACAAAATTTGCTTAAATAGAAAATCAGATTCAAGATACGCTTTAGTTTCAGCCTTTTTTCTTTTTTATTGACTGGGCTGAGATTTAAGTGAACATTGTATTATGTAGAACGTTTAAGTAGCCTAATGGTGCATATGAAGACGGAAATAATGTGGCAAATCATTATTCGCTGCTGTACTATATCTGTACATGCTAAATGCGTATGTTAGGAGAACTGAATCAAACTAATCTTGCTGAGCAGATGCTATTTAAGTCTGCTGCTAAAGCAATCTTTGCTTACTTTTGTCCTGTATAAAATGTTACTGTCTTGATAAATATATCTTCTTTGTAATACTCATGATATTTTCTTAATGACATAGTTTGCAAGGAGCAGCTCCTTTCTATTTCTTGTTTGGAATGGGTTGAAACCATATAAATATTTGTGTATCAACAATGTCAGTAGCTGATTGTGTTTAAAATGCAATTACTGTTTGAGAGTTAATGCAAAGTCTGTTTCGGTCAAATTCATTTTGCTTTACCAAACATTGATTAGACTTGCAATTCTACTCAGTGTCAAGACTTTTTTGTTAATCAATTTCTAAAGAGTTTCGAATGATCTTATATTAAAATAGATGTTATACGCACGTGAAAAAGGAAGAAGCTTAAATGTGAGAAGAAATGCATTGAATTATTTCTGTTCTTAATGCATTGAATTATTTCTGTTCTTAATTCAACAGAACTATATTTAACAATTCGTTTCACAGTGAACAGTACAAATCGAGTTACATTTATAGACTGTATGAATACGCAGGTTGATTATGGTCTGCACTGGCCGCCAAGGGAACCAGGGCCACCATCGGGGCTGAAGATAAATATTATATATATCACCGACGTATCCTCAGTTAAAATGTACATCCGCATTACTGACAGTAACGTTTAGGATTCAGCCAGGCATAACTATTTCAAGAAGTAATTTAAATTTCATTTTACAGCGTTTTTCTTTTTTGGTTTCTGGAAATATCTTTCCAAAAGTCCATAAATTTTCAACAATAGTTACACTATGCGAGAAATAACATTGTCACCGTGTGACGTGAACATGTCTTGATAAATTTCAGTGTTGTCTATCGCTGGCTTAAAATTTCGACTGTCTAAGGTGTTAGGATGTAACAGTTTAAAAGTAGTATTGTCTTTTCTGAACCAAATGTTCTTCACAAAAACAACAAGATTTTTCGAGGAACATGAGCTAAGGGATAACCGAGGAAGAAAACATTAGCTGGTTACAAGAACTCACAATGGGATACTAATTAACTTGATCAGTCTGATTAATAATCAGGTTAATCTCCTTGTAGTGATATCACTTTTGTTTGCTTTGTACATGTTGGTACTGATTTATTTGCTATACTTTAGAGCGACTGTCAAGATTCGCCTAAGGTATTTAACAGCCATCGATGAAGATACATGGATTTACTTTCAATGTTCTCAGTCATTCTTTGTTGTAAAAAAATGAAGCAGTAATGACTCAGGAGAGAAAATGATTTTTGTAGACACGAGAACTTGTCTGCATACGTACAGGTAAGGTAGAAGAACTTTGTAATGCACTTTAATATCTTAATATGTAAACTACAATTTAATAGTATAATACGCCACATGGGCCGAATTTGGCATTATTTACGTCAGTGATCGATGTTTCCTTAAAAACAGAAATGGTTCTATGATTTAGGTCTTTTCAAAACTTTGATTTTGAAATTGGAAAAAAAACCTATCAAAATCTTTTCCAGGTCTTAAATCATACAATGGAGTTACGTAATGGTTGTTCGTACTGATTTTTTTATTTATGTTGCATGATGCTTCATCTCTTGACTTACAAAACTCTGTAAAATATGTGAATTCAAACAATCAGAAAATTTGAAGACTACCATTAGCTGCTGAATGTTTATTTTTCATTGATTATATTGTTTAAGCAGACATTTGAAACCACGTTTCATTTTTACACGGAGAGCCTTAAAATTAGGTTGAATCTTTAATAACCTGAAGAATGGTATTTCTGAAGAAAAAAGTTAAATCTTACTCTTCTGTCCTATCTAATAAGTCTTTCTCAAAGAAAATATTAACAAATACATGTAGTTGTCAAATATAAATGCACTTTGTTTATAGCACTGCTTAAGAAAATCAGGACAATTGAATATATATTTGTCTGTCTTCCTAAAAAGTAGTATCAAATTTTCAGACATATTTGCTTTCTCTAAATTCATAGGAACCGTATAGATTCTTCCTTTGTCGATTTGTGAGCCATACTTTTTTTCTTTCTGCTGTTAAATAACTAAAACATATGTAGACAAAAGACCATATTTCTTTTCCTTTGCAAAGATCTATCTGCGCGTTTTAATTTTAACCTTTTTCAAATGTAAAAAATATCTTTAAAAAAACTATTTTTGGAAACGGTGCCATCGGCTGCTCAGAGGGCTATAATTAAAATATAATAAAGTCAGGAGGATTGCATTTTGACAGCCCTGGATGGACGCCTTATCAATTATACAAAACAAGCTGTTTAATTTCACGAAAAGTTCTGCATGCAATAGCATGAAAATGATGACATGGCATTTTTGGTCGCTTTTGAAGAGAATAAAAAGCCAATGAGAAGGTATATTGTTACTACAGTTTTGTTTACTTATGAATGTTCTTCTTTTAAAATGTCCTTCTTTGCTAAAGGGCTTAGACTGGTTTTATAAATTAAGGGCTGAATAATTTAATTTCATATAAATATGTTCTTACAGTATGTATGTATGCATGTATGCAGCATTCGTGCATGATAATAATAATGATACGTACTTCAGCAATAAAGAATATACCATAAATAAAATGTTTTGCACATTTTGCTTATAGATTTTCCATTGAAATCCTATACGTTTACTGTCTAAGATCAGACAAGTACGGTGGCACAGAGGTGACATGTACAACTTTTTTTAAATGGCACTTCTCTTTTTTTATCTCGTTCCCACGAGATACTAATCCGAGGGAACGACTTAGTATCTCGTAGGAACGAGACAATAACTCGTTCCCACAATATAGCTAACTCGTTCCCACGAGTTAGTAAGTCGTTCTCTCGACCTCCCTAATATGCACTGTTCTTTTTTTTATAACACGATTCTTTTTGCATTGCGCTTCTCTTTTTTTCAAATGCAATACTTTTTTTTAGATTTGTTTTTTATCTCGTTCCCACGAGTTACTAAGTCGTGGGAACGAGATACTAAGTCGATCCCTCGAGTAAGTATTTCGTGGAAACGAGATAAAAAAAAGAGATAAAAAAGGAGAAGTGCATTTAAAAAGAAAAAGTTGTGCATGTCACCTCTGTTCCACCGTAGACAAGTCCAAAACTATATCGCCCATTTACAATTGCTAGCTGCAAATGTTTCTCGTCTGAAATCTAAAAAATCCTTTTGCAAAACAGTAATATTCCATTGAAACAATTTTAGACTTTGAGTAGGTTGCTAGAGACAACACACAAAAGCAATTAAGAACCAGTAACAGCTATTTAGAAATCGAAGCGTGTTATGATACTAAATCGTTTGTTTCTTTAATTCTTTGTTTATACGGCATTTGACAATTTCTGATAACAACTTATTACAATAATAATTATAACACAGCCATATGTATTATTTCTGTATACATGACTAACAGTTGTCTCATGAAAATTGGCTTTACCTTATAATCCATTCCTACTGACTTATATATTATATCGCTTTATACTTACAGCAGAGGTCTACGGGAAACTTAGTAGCGTCTATTGGATGTTGAGAGGCTAAGAGAAATGTTGTATATCCGCCGCTACTCCCAGTGATTGGGCTACAAGTGTCGAACAGATTGATCTTGCTGGAATGACATGGTTCAACGTAACCGATACTATACTTACAGGCTTGCAGCAAATTAAATTGACTATATCTGTGGAACGGTAGTGTAGATTTGTGAAAACAGAACTTACGGAATAACACAATCGTTGACTAAAGATTAAAAAAGAACAGTTTAAGGTAAGGATTTTCTTTCTGAAATTTTGTTTGAAATGTATTGTTAGTGGTATTGCCGCAAATTCTCTTATTTTTCTAGGTCCATGTGTGATATCTCATTATCCAATTGAGTTATTTTGTGAACTTTATTGAAAATGAATTTATACATTACATTGAATTTAAAATGAGCACTTAATGAATGCGAATCAATAGATATGATTTTTTGTTCGCTTTCTTCACAAAATATAAATGTCTTTTATGCAAATGATAATGCAAATTAAGTATGGCTTAGTCAATAGTGATGTTGTTTTTTACGGAAAAAGTCCTTCGAATCTTTCCATTCAAAAATAATTTTGAAAATATAGATGTATGTTCTTTTCTTAATTTGTCATGATGGAATTTCTAAATCTTAGCTAGGGACTCAAATTTAAACACTACAGACAAAACTTTCACATTGTTATCTTGAAATCTATGTTTGTTTATTATCTAAAATCCTGTTATAAGGTGCAAAAATGGTTTAAGAACATAAGGCAGGTTACAAATAGTTGCTTCAGGCATTTTCTAGAACAACAGACATATGTTTAACATACAGGATACCATACTATAGTTTTCGAGAGAAGGTAAACACTCGTAAAACAGGAAGATAGTATTGTCTCCGTATTTTGTTGATTCATAAAAACAGTGTGTCTTGGCACCTGCGATCCTTGTTAATAAAACCGACAATAACATCTTAGTTGGCTGTAAAAAGTAAATAAAAGTTATACTAAAGATAAAGATTTTCATTTCTTTTCATGTATAAAAAAGTAATTAACACTAGCGGATCCAGAGGGGAGCGCATCCGGCGCCCCCTCCCCCCTAAAATTCCTGGACCATAGGTGATATTGTAGGTCTATTTTGAATATGTCTTTAAATAATGTATACTTTATTGTTCAACATTGAATTGAATAATCAGAGGCCCTTGTGATATTGCCAAATCTGTGTACTCTAGCATAACCACAACCGTTGAAATGAGGTAGAAAACTGACACAAAATGGGCCGAACACTTTGCACCCCCGCCCCCAACCTGAAATCCTGGATCCGCCTCTGATTAAAGAAAGAAAACAGGAAAAATGAAAATAATTAATTAACTTAATTGATTATCATTGTTATGTGTTGTCCATAACCTGAATATTGAAAATTGATGCAAAAATAAGCTCCACTTAGCCGATTACTGAGAAATGATCAAGGTACTGTGTTACCTTTTTTATCTTGTAAATAGCAATAAAATAAATTTTGAGTAACTACAAAAACGGAGAGCAACCAAATTGATATTTGATAAAAAAGAAAGCACATAAAAAATTGTTTCTATTTATAGATTTTCATTTCTTTTTCGATGAAATACTGATTCTGGCAAGAGAAAGCTTGTGTTGTTTTGTCCTCTGTTTATAAAAGTATTTATGATACTCTAAAATGCTACTGCCATATTTCCGACAATATCGAACGTACCTTATTTTTTGTAGCTGTATATAAAAAGAGAGAAACATTATAACCAGCTTTGATGGATCGTTTTCTGAAACTATACGCTAATTTACCTTGTAAAGCAGCACTGACAGAAATAGCCGGAATACCTTTTGCTTCATCTAACTTAGACATGACATTAATATGAAGGCAAAAACTGTCCGGAGCTTATCTTAACAAATTAGTTTGACTTGCTTCCAATTTACTCCTTAATATTCTTGTTACAAAATTTTATCGAGCGCATTTTAATGCCGATATCTTTATTAATTAAATGCTTGATTTTATTTACGCATAGGAACATATGGATCCTCAATTGTACGAGAGAGACGTGGCCTTCCCGATTGTTTTGGTGCTTATTGCAAAACTCCAACAAACTTAAGGTCATCAACACTCGACACCTCATGGTATATCATGTTCACATAGTTCAAACTCAGTAGGAGAAACAAGTTTCATTGTAATTCAGCTTTTTTAAATTTTGTGGAATAGACAAATGCAGTTTATCAGCAGACCTTTAGGACCCTCACCCTAATGCTTGTAGGTGAAATCATCTCGTCAGTGGACTTTGAATGAAACATCCCAAGTACATTTTGTCGGCATACGTATATACATGTATTCCATTAAGCAGTTATCAGTATGAAAACTGAATAAATTGTTTGAACTCTAGCATACAATCAATTAAAATAAAGGAAACATAAGCCAGTTCTTGATGACCTACATTTTAGTTTTAGTATTTCCGCCTACTTGAATAGTGAAAATTTCAATAAATGATAACTGTAGCATAAATTGGAAGAGCTGGACCAACATCTGAAATCTGCCTACATAAGTTTAAATGTCATTAGGTCATACGATTAGAACAATAGATAGAAAATGAATGACAGAACCAACGATTGCATGGGGTGTCGAGTTACAACTTCATCTTATAAAGAATTATTAAGAAATATTCTACAAATATCATTTGTGTGGGTGTATAACATTTAAAACAATTCATTAAAATGGGAATTGAGTCGATCGTACTACAGATAAGGCAGTAACTATCGAGGCATAAAAGAAAATATTCAGAGAGCGTATTTTGGCGTTTAAATATAGAAGAAATGCAGGCTAGTGGACCCAACGTTTAACCTCTTATAAAAGGGAATCGAAGTAGAACAAGAATATTTATCATCATTAATCCATGCATACCTTGCTAACCGTATATCATATTGTATTGAAGCTGAAACAGTCTTTTTCTTTCTAGTTCCTTGACTGAAGAGGACAATTTGTCGATATTGCAATTAATATGATATTGTTGGCGATAAAATAGTGTGACATGCATACACTTTGATACAAGCTGAAATCCGTTTTCAAGAGACGATTTAAAAAGTCACTGGTGTAGGATCATTAGTTTCTAGTTCTATATTTCAGTGTTTTCATCGACAAGATGCTTTTCTGATAATATGTTCTGTTCAACTAAAGTAACTTTAAAACCTTTAATTTCCATTATTTGTATAGTAAATTGAGTATTTCCTTTATACAACAAAAAAGTTGTAGATACAATAGCTTTTTGATACGAAAATAAAAGAATAATTCTAAATTTTGCCTCTATGTCATGCGATGCACTGACTGACAATTATTCATCGTCCAGATTAAATTAAGATATTCTATTATCTGTAAACATTCTTCCATCAGCCCGACATGAGCGGATTGATAATTTTTCGAAGCTTTGCCTTAACTGACAGTTACATTGTATTTAAGACAGCCTGGTCTTTCTGCGTATTCTCTTTTCTGTTTGGTATTGAAATCTTGTTCATTTATTATTACGTTTAGAGAGTGTAATTATCTGAATTAAACTCGAGCACAATATGTTCAAAAATGAATGACGGTTGTGTTGCGTATCAAATATATTGTCCTGTTTTACACTTCTAATTTACACTGCTCTTGCTCATATATAGAACCTTTTATTTATGTAAATGAAAATGTCCCAACATCTGTGGTTTGTAAAACATGTTCATCGAAGTCATGCTTGTATCCTGATTAGATATTTCTTTGCCTCATTCATTTACAATTTTACTTCGAAAAAAGAATTAAACTTATTAAAGGTTGTGAAATAATAATCAGTTTTGCCTCCTTTATCTGCAATTCATCCACACAGTTGTACGTTTGTGAATATTTATCACATTTTCACCTCATCTACACTTTGTTGACGTGTGTACCTGTAATGTTGTATGACACAGCACCTCTAGCTATGCTGCTTAAGGTTAAAATAGAAATGTTGTTGTCTTGAGTATGTTACGTTGTTATCTTGTTTTTCCTAACCAGACTATACTTTATGTAGTCGTTTTGAATAACGAAGTCTTCGATAAAATTGTTTGCCTTTACACACTCCCATTACAGTACAAAGGGTTCCTTTAGCAGTCCAAATATCGCGAATTACTTTTGTTTCAGTATTTCTTCGTTTAACTATATTTTATGAATCTTTTTTGACATCCCTTGAACCTGTGGTCATTCGTAGTAAATTAATTAAAATATTGACTCCATGTAGGAAAATCACATGGAAGATGAACAAGTAGTTTAGAATCGGCACAATCATACCAACAGAGGAAATAAGCCACATCATCGCATTCATCCGATTTACAGATGTACTAGAAGTATTTTAAGGACATGCCATTTTATATGTATTGTTAAATGCAAAATGTGAATACTTAAATTAAGACATTCAACAGTTTTATATTGGCAAGTCTTTCCTTAATCTTTAACGTGTCACAATGGCAATTATTTGCCTTTATCAAGGCATGTCACAATATTGTTCACCTTAAATCTATTTGTGCTTTATTAGAAATTGTTCAAACAATTTGACGTCTGCATTGAAAAATAGCACTCACGTCTTGAAAGAGCTCTTGAATAGACCAGTTTACATTTCCTTTTCTTGCATTAAGCACATGCTTAATTTATTGTGGAAGCTGAGTATTATAAAATGCTTTCAATTGCTCCCACTTGATTTGAATATTACTTTAAACACATTAGGAGGATGGATGACGGATTGCGCTGGATTTATGGTCAATGATGAAGAGTATTGCATATGTTGTCGTTGTGCAAGACGAATACTATGTAATCTCCGCAATATATTTTGTAATCTTTTGAAAACAGAAACTAACCGATCGACTAGTATTATCAAAATGTTTCATAGCGTTGAAGCTGTTCTTAGAAGCAGACCATATAGATATATTTTTGTTTTGTAGAACTATTTTTACACAAACTGGCTTTTTCTTTCATAAGCTGACAAGTCGTAAAAAAGGCTGTAAGTTACTATGCAGAAATGTTTAACAATCGGGTGTATGGGATCATGTACAGGAAATGTTTTTCGAATCATGCTGACCTGGTTAATACATTTTGCAAGTCAGAAAATTATGTCTGAAAATGTGTCGACCTAATTAAGTAAAACAATTATAAAAAGACATTGTTCTATATAAATGTTTAGACCTTCCAAAAAAGGCACTTATCGCATATCCAATGAGTATCTGCACTTAATCTCAAAACATATCTTCTCTCAGAATATATTTTATTTTGTCTAAAGTAGTAACGAAGTATTACTAATGAAATATGATCGACTCATACTCATTGGTTACATTGATACATTGATACCTATCAAATATGTACTAAAATAGACCTTGATTGGCATGTAGGATAGATTATCATGTAGTTTTGTAATAATACTGTATGTTACAATAACTGTATACACTTTTATTCCATGACTTACCTAAGGAACAGCCAATAATGTTATGGGACGGGGGCGGGAGGGGAGGAGAAAATCAGTTATTATTTATGCAAACAGAATAAAAACACTTATCTTTTTATATAATACTTTTTCATAATAGCAGATAGGGGATTTAATGAATTATAATGGGATGATATAGAATTAGAAGTGATGTGTTTGAACTAAACTAGTTGCGTTACGGTTTTACACGACAATTTTTTTCTTGTTCGGTCCATAAAAAAGTATTTTTAGGTTAAGGACAATTCTGTAAGAAACCTAAAAAAATAAACATATCGTTTAAAAGGAATATCCTGACATAAACTCTAACTAAAAACTATATTAGTTAAAACCTATTTATTTTAACATAGGGTCACTGTGAGTTGAACTAAGCCATAGAAATTCCCTACTAAAACGATAATCAATTTTGATTGAATTAGTTTCCTATAAAATGATTGTTTTGATAAAAATGCAAAAATTGTGTCTAGCTAAGAGATTTAAAACAATTGATATGACCTCTCAATATAGCTGAAGTTTTATTACTATTCCCCATCTGATTATATTTTGCATTGTATATCAGTTTGAATATGAGTGATCCCTTTCAAAGTGTCCTAGTTTAAGACACTCGGTATGTCATAAAAACGAGATTCCGGAAAAAATGACGGTTCTAATTTCATCCAAGCATTATCAGGACAATTGCTGTAAGAAACTATAAATACTCAGACATTATATCAGAAATACTCTTTATGTGTGTCTTACTTAGCTACTTGTCGCTTTAAAAGTATTTTCTCATCTATAAATTGAACATAATCCTTAGATACGACAGTATAATTGAAACAGAAACACACATCTGTGAGTCTTACAAAGGATTTCTAGATGAAACAAAATTTCGGGGAAACATGCTGTGTTTATTCTTAATTCAAATACATCCACATCAAAGATTTTGATTTGATAGAGTATGGATTACATAGGAATTAAAAAGCTATATATTTCAAACATGGTTTGCATAAAACAGAAGACAGATAGGATCCCCCACTTTAGCATTCAGTCAATCATCTTATAATAGTTGAAATAACTTTTATTTTACTCCATATATTGTGGAGTGTTCATTTTTCAGCACATCGTTCAACAGTCATAGAGACTATTTATTGTTGCATCGGCACTTAATTTTTCTTTAAGTAGTCTATGTAAAATGCCATGGCATGTCAAACAACACTAGACAAACACGTGATCGTATATTTCAGTGTTTCAGGGTACTGTTGTTTTATCACGATAGTTTCTAAAATGGGAGTTCATAAGTGTTCATTTTCGTGCATTCTTTTCCAATTAATTGATAAAACTTCAGTAATTGTAAAATCTCAACTTTTCTCAGTTGTGTTAGTAATTTACATTTGATGTCTTTGAAAAGCGTTTGCAAGTTGTTACTTCTGAGAATCATTTTTTTTGTGTTATTAGTAATTTTCTTTTCTTTCTTTATCAAACGTCTTCTATTGCAACCTCAATACATATAGTGCACATTTCGTGTCTTCCTTTCAATCATGACTCTTTTTATCTTGTTTTATTGTGGTTTGATGAAATTTCTTTTTTCGACTGTTAGATTGATGTGCATTATCAGTCTTTTTCTCTAAGGGTTCGCTGCTCTTTAGTTCATTGGGTTTCGGTTAACTTTGTTATTGTAGCATTTAGTTACCAAACCTTTAACCTCTAAAAAAATATAGTTTACTCTAGTTCTGCTGCATGGTCAAAGTTAAGAAGCACTCTTAAAATAATTAATTTTACTGACTTAGATATGGAAACTATGCTATTGTCTCCAACAAACTTACAATACTCTTTACTATTATAATTTGTCCCCACCATGAAATTGTTTTATTCAGTTTTAAACACTCTCGTTTATTGCAATTGGTTTTAAAATGGTGATTTAAGTAGTGCGTACGTACGTACGTGCCCTTGTGTGTGTGTTTTTTTTTTTCGAGTGTTTGATACATATTTTAGTATCTAGTAGCCTGCAGTCGTTACAAGTAAATTCACTGTCTACATACAAAACAATACATTTGAATATTATGACGAAATTATTTGTTTTTTTCTAGATTAATGAAAGATTTAACACTGTTTTTAGATATAAAAAAGAATATATATAATTCGGCCCTCCCAATTACCACTTGTTTTGATGTCCTTTTTGCACAAGACTAAGTTAGTGAAAACGTATTTTGCTTGCAGGGCAAACTGTGAGTAGATTCAGTAATTACATTCATAGCAACAAGATGATACATTCAAATTATCCACCAATGTCTACAGCATATCTCAGAGAAATCCTTTAAGCTAATTTGTACTGTGAAAGAAGTCGTATTGAATTAAGATAATTAGGACTGTAAAAACGTAGAGGATGCTTAGACACGCTGCTTTTATTTATATATAAAGTTTTGGGCATGTCATATTCGTATCTGCCATAGATCAAAACAGAGACTGCTATCCTTTCTAACACCTTACTACGACAAAAGTATCAAAATACTTGTATTATTACCAATAAAATGTTAACTGAAAATTCTTCCCCTTATATTTGTTGCTTTTAAAGCCGATACTCGTTATTAATGAACATATTGCTAGCATTGCCTCAAGGGTGCTGTCAAAGTTCAAAGTTCTGGGCTTAGTTTCTTTACATCACATTTCTTAGTAAAGATTAGTGTATCTATAAATTGAAAGTAAAGTGGGTTTTCTTTCGTTGACCATCACTAAAATATGCTCCTTCCCCTATTCTATTATGCAAAAGATCCCACGCGAAAGGTTCCGTTGTTGTTTTCTAAATGACAACAACCAAAAAGATGAAACTGGATATCTTTTCCTAAAAGATTACATGTTGAAAAGGATGCTGTAAATATTGACACCATTAAATATGCTGTCTTAACGGTCGCAACTAAATAGCTTTGATAGACTGCAAGACTTTCAGACATATTTTGTTATGTTATCAAAGCAAAATTGACCTTGCTGCTTGATGAAATATTAATGCATTAAAGAAAAGTATAGGATAAAATACGACATTTGACTCTTTGGTTTCATGGACTTTCTTAATCCGTAGTAAAGTGACAACTATTAATAAATACATCTTGGTAAAATAGAACTGTTTTGTGATGTAAGTGAGTAATAATGTGTCATTACAAGGCATAATATGTAAGTGAGTAGGAATGTGTCATTACAAGGAAGACACATGTAAGTGAGTAGGAATGTGTCATTACAAGGCAGTAATATTTAGTGAGTAAGAATGTGTCATTACAAGGCGGTAACATGTAAGTGAGTAGGAATGTGTCATTACAAGACAGTTATATGCAACTGAGTAGGAATATGTATTTACAAGTTAGTAACATGTAAGTGAGTAGGAATGTGTATTTACAAGTCAGTAAAATGTAAGTTAGTAGAAATGTGTCATTACAAGGAAGACACATGTAAGTGAGTAGGAATGTGTCATTATAAGGAAGTTACATGGATATCAAGTGAATTATGCAACAGACACTATAACAGTAGAGACATTAATTCTCATTGTTTGAAGGCTTACAGACCTTAGAAAAGTACAAAACATACAGTTATATAAGAGAAAGATTGCTTTTGTTCAAGAAAGGACATTCAACAAATCTAAAGATAAAATATTAAATTGAAAGCAATTGGGAAAATTGCTGTAAGGACTTTTTTCGTCATCTTTATAAACATAGATTTAGCACCAGTTCTGAATAGTTAAAATAGATGATGTTAATATTTTTTTCAGACGAGTAACTAGTGAATAGAACAGAAGCGTGTAAGCAAGTATGTTTACAAGCCATATCTAAAATTACACAGTAGTTGAAAATGCAAATCAATAATAGTAGTAATGAATCAGTAATAAGTCAAACTACAACATTTAATTAAATGTTCATCTGTTCTTCTCAGTTTGAATTGAAACCTGATAAGAAACAATGAATGTTCTTTAGAATATTTTATTGTACTTAAATATGATTGTGCAGATTCAAAAGCTAATATTGTGAAAGACTATTAGAAACGTTAGGCACGATGAACTGATTGTCAATTATTCACTGAACAGATTGAATGGGGATATTCTATCTTCTGTATCTTCTGCTATCGAGCTGACAATAGCTGATTGATCATTTGTCTTGCTTTGACTGACAGCTACATTTTTCATGTGACATGTCTAATTCCTGTATGATATTTTACTGTTCGCTGACAAAATCCGTTTTTCATAGTGTTGATCGGGTTTTTAATTTATTCTGTGCACACGTCACTAATGTTTTGCATAATGCACCCTGTAATCCTTGATGTTTTAACAAAATTAACACAGAATGTAGATGTTCAAGTATTCAAAAGGTTGTTATCGATTTTGTTATTATGTAACATAAGCTTTGCAAGGAAAATCACCAGGACGTAACTAGACCATATTATCTGCCCTTATTCAACATCTGTGTTATCAATTCTTTTCAAAGTCAAACCTCCACAGAATGATCATTAACCAAGAAAATAAATTTGTTTTTTTTTCTATTAGGATGCTATCTATTTTATTTCAAATGTACTTCCTCTTACAGAAAAAATATGACCATGAACACATTTTCTCTACTATGGTTTGTTACATGAAGTATTTATAATTGTTTATTCAAATTTACTACACTGTTTTTCTTATCACTTTACATAAGCATATGGTAATGTTAACAATGATAACTAAGTTTTGAGCTAAATGTACTATTTCTACTTCCCTCATTTTTTTACATATTCAAAATTATTTCATTTTAATAGCAGTTCCATGCTGGTTTTGTTATAACAGGTAGATACACCTTGTTACAGTATTCATATATATTTACTCCAAACTGGGACAAATGTTTCGTGTAAAATTAAACGTAAGACTTAAAAACATGCATTTCGGAACAACTTTTACTAAGACTTGAAAAGAATAAGCTTTCACTGAAGTGAAGAAAAATGTAAATGTTATATATACAGAATGATTCGACCTTCTCAATACACGATGCACATTTTTTATTTGTTTTGGAACTTAACCTAATAAAACGCATTTAATAGCTTTCACTTGATTCTAATATAAGTTTAAACATTATGGAGGGTATATTATAGATAGAAGTTAATCATTTGACATTGATGTGGATCATTACGTATGCTGTCTCTGCTGAGTGAATAAATAGATGTGGAATTTCATTTTTTTTAAAGTTGTGTCATTTTCTTTGAATCAGAACAACTTAATGGGAGATACTCGTACATACTGGCAACCTTTATTTAAACATGATTCAATAATTATTCTTACAATGTTATTTTGTTTACATGAGCAGTAAGTATATTTTGCAATAATTTGTTTTTAACGACCAAGCTTAAGGCATAATCGAGCTTCAAACAATTTTTTTATGAAAGGCCTTAAGTTTTACCAGTTGCTCATTCCTTAGCAGACTTCTTGTACTGCGAAAGTTTAAGATTTTAAATCTGGAGTATTAAGATAAATTATTCTGTTATCTCAATCTACATTCTAACTCATTCATAAATAAAACCACTGAAATATGACATTGTTGTCTGTGTATTTTACCAGCGAGCATCTATCTCACCTGCCAATGCTTGGTCTTCAATTAATCTCGGAATATATCTACCTTCGTCTGACTGGCTAATATTGCTGTATAAAAATATTGCTAATGATCTGTAATCGATTCATTCTCTTTCATCAAATAGATAAGTTTATCCTGGATGTACGTTGTGTTACCTATTCATCGGTTTTATTCAAAAATAGATTTTTTACTGGTTTATAGAATGTGACACTTTGTTACTCTGTAAATGTCTCTACATCTTTACATATTACTGGCTTGCTAAAACAATTTATTCATACATTTTCAAAGCATGACATATAAAGATGATAGCCAATATGATTTTAAATTATTAAAAAAACGGTTGTTTTTGAGTAGCATCTATTTGTACCAAATGTAATATGATATGCTATCAGAATGCTTATTATGAAATAAAAATGGAACAGTATTAAATGCCATTTGAGATTCTATAATATCAGGGGAAAATGTGACTTAAGTGGATGAGTCCGAGTATAGGACTTTGCTACGAAAAATGCTTTAAAATTAAAAGAAAACAACATGCAAAGAAAATCATTTATGTAACTTTGAAACTTGTACTTCCTGGGATCTTTGTTTAAACCAAACAGCCTTTGTCCAGTTGGTGTCATATATCAAAAACAACTTATACCAAACAAACCCATTCTTTTATTTGTTAACGAAGCTTCTGTTTTCATCTATTCACTAAACATATCTAGGTTAACGACGAACAATCAGCTTTGAGATACAGTGTATTGTTTTCAGCTATTCACTAAACATATCTAGTTAAACGATGAACAATCAGCTTTGAGATACAGTGTATTGTTTTCAGCTATTCACTAAACATATCTAGTTAAACGACGAACAATCAGCTTTAAGATACAGTGTATTGTTTTCAGCTATTCACTAAACATATCTAGTTAAACGACGAACAATCAGCTTTGAGATACAGTGTATTGTTTTCAGATTGATTTAGTAAATAATTATTCCTTTACTGTCCTCTCATCTTCACACCACAAATTCTTATTTACTTTTCTGTGTGAATAACTGAATCGTAACTGAAAATAAATGCTTCTTTACACAACATATTCTTACAGAATAAATATTTTTTTGTGCAGTAAGGGTCCGCATTTGTAATTAGTATATTTAATTTCTTTCACTAGCGCATTTTAAACGTACAGCAGAGAATGACCTCTGTAATTCTTTTAAAAGTTCTGCCATTGTCCTAAAGACCGATACCAATCTTTTTTCTGCTCTTACATATCAATATACTTATCTGAAATGATTTACATTTTCAATAGAAATCAAACCTTTCGTTAAGAACGTGTCAGGATTGTCATAGATTTTAAGATCAAGTTTTTAATGTCTTTTTGCAGCCTTTGAAGGGAAAGTCATAATAAAACAACTTAACAGAATATTTGTTTTACATGTTTTGATTCTGCAATATTTTATTAGAAATTAATGTGCTATCTTGCAAGGCGAACTTTATTTTAATCTGGCATTTTGTCATCTTAATAAAAGACTGGTATATCTACACGAATTAGCCCGACGTGTCTCAACAGATCGAGAAAATTACCTTAAGCTAATTCACATAGTGACAAAAGTCGAATTAAATTAAGATAATTGGGATCATGATAACTCTGGGAAAGGATGGACACCTCTTTAATTGTTTTAGATGTATATGTTTGTAAAATGTTTTTACTTAATACAACCTGAAATATGTCGTCTTATCGTCGTTTTTTAAATAATATCATATTATTTACTGTATAATGTCATATTATACTTAAATAATCAATATATGTCTAATTATATCAACAAAGGAAATTTCGCATTTGTTATAAGACCTAATCATATTTCAAAGCAATTTGTTAGTAATACATTTCATCAAAAAGTGTGATGCATTTCTAAGTAAATTCTTTGTACATTTTCTTAAACGAAACACTCTAAGCCAAACAAATTTTCTTTTGTATAACAAACACCTTTTTTTTATTTTATATGTCACAATGAATTTTATTATAAAATATTTTCATTTGTTTAAGCTTATAATAATAATAATAATAATACTAATAATAATAATAATGACAACAACAACAACAATAATAACATCTTTATTTAAAGAAGGTGACATATTAAGGTTATATATGAAACATACATAGACCTTATTTACAATAGTGCCTTCTTAAACAATAGATTAAACATAGAATATAATACATGTTAATTATGCATTTAAGCTTCACAGATACACAATACACATCGAGAGACACTCAAAATTATATTCGTTATGTAATATCAATTAACATTAAACCTTTCCTGCTTAAACCAAAACCAATATGTACGGCAAAGTGATATCAGCTAAATGCAATAATTTGGTAGTGCACATTCATAATATATCAGTTAAACATTTCATTCACGCAAATATACATGAACATGGTAATATCAAACATCTTATTTGTCATCTAATATTGTTGATTACAAGTTCACGCAAATATACATGAACATGGTAATATCAAACATCTTATTTGTCATCTAATATTGTTGATTGCAATAAATGACGCTTGTATCTGTATTTAAATGAGCTAAGGGTTGGAGCCAAACGAATTGAGGTAGGATTATCATTCCAAATTTGAGCGCTATAGTACGTAAACGAGTCTTTGAAATAGTTTGTCTTGAATTTTGGTATTACAAGATCATTTCCTGATGACGACCTGAGTCCATAATTCAGGTTCTGCGAGAATGTTAAAGATTCAGACAGGTTACATGGGGCTAGCTTATTCAAATATTTAAAAACTAATACGGCAGTGTGATATTTACATCTCAGTATGAAAGGCATCCATTTTTACTCACTAAACAAATCTTTGGATGGCGTCTTTCTTGTTTTCTGTAGTATAATTCTCGCAGCTCGTTTTGGAAACTTTGTTATCTTACTTATTGTAGACTGAGTTCTTTTTTCCCTTACTGCGCAGCAGTAGTCAAATGATGACATAATAAAAGCATTGTAATACATTTGTTTCATTTCAAATGATAAATAATATATAATTTTCTTTAAAAGATACAGTTTGCGGTTTAATGTTTCGCAAATTTGTTTACTAGCGTTTTCAAATTTAATATTCTATCAATGTAAACACCTAAGAGTTTGTGGTTTAACATTTTAAATCTGTATACCATTTATATCAAGGTGTAGTTCAGAACTATTTTTAGATTGTGCTTACTGCCTAATAACATGCATTTTGTTTTGGTAGGGTGAAGAGACATATTATTTAGATTGCACCATGACAAAATACTGTTAAGTCCTTTTTGGAGATTTTTAGCTCACCTGAGCATGCTCATGTGAGCTTTTAGGATCCTTGATTGTCCGGCGTCCGTCCGTCCGTCGTCCACAATTCATTCAAACAACATCTCCTCTGAAACCACTGGGCAAAATTTAATGAAACTTGCCTAGAATGTTCCCTGCATGAAGCTCTACCAAGTTTGTTCAAATGGTTCCGGTCCATTGCATTTCTGGGTCACAGGAGCTAAAAACAGATTTTAAAAGTTGGATCTTTAAAAATCTTCTTGTCAGAAACCACAAGGCCTGGAGCTTTGATATTTGGTATAAAGCATCATCTAGAGGACCTCTACCAAGTTTGTTCAAATTATGATCCTGGGGTCAAAAATGGCCCCGCCCCAGGGGTAACTTATTTTACATAGAGTTATATAGGAAAAACTTTAAAAATCTTCTTGTCAGAAACTGCAAGGCATAGATCTTAGATATTTGGTATGTAGCATTGTCTAGTGGACCTCTCCCAAGTTTGTTCAAATTATGCCCCTGGGGTCAAATTTGGCCCCACCTTGGGGGTCATTGGTTTTACATAGGCTTATATAGGAAAAACTTCGAAAATCTTCTTGTCTGAAACCACAAGGCCATCAGCCTTAAGATTTGGTATATAGCATTGTCTAGTGGACCTCTACCAAGTTTGTTCAAATTATACCCTTGGGGTCAAATTTGGCCCCACCCCGGGGTCATTGGTTTTACATAGGCTTATATAGTGATAACTTTGAAAATCGTCTTGTAGAAGGAGAAGTAACATTTTCAGTCCAAATAATCTGGAATTTTGTCAGACAGGTTGTTTCTATGATTTCTAGCTCAAGTTCGAATATGGGTCATCTTGGTTCAAAAACTAGGTCACAGAGCCCAAAAATAGAAGAACCTTGTTAACACTCTAGAGGTTTCATTTTCAGTCAAAATATCCCAGACATTTGTCAGAAAGGTTGTTTTAATGATTTTTAGCTCAAGTTCAAAATTGGGTCATCTGGGGTCAAAAACTAGGTCACAGAGCCCAAATATGGAAAAATTTTGTAAACACTTTAGAGGTAACATTTTCAGTCCAAATACACTGTAACCGGTAATCTGTCAGAAAGGTTGTTTCAATGATTTTTAGGTTAAATTTGAATATGGGTCATCTGAAATCAAAAACTAGGTGACAGAGCCCAAAAATAGAAAAAAACTTGTTAACACTCTAGAAGCTACTTTTCAGTCCAATTATTCTCCAAATTTGTCAGAAAGGATGTTTAAATGATTTCTAGCTCAGATTCGAATAAAGGGCATCTGGGGTCAAAAAGTAGGTCACAGACCCCAAATATTGAAAAACCTTGTTAACACGCATTGAGGTAACATTTTCAGTTCAAATGACCTTGAAATTTGTCAGAAAGATTGTTTAATGATTTCCAGCTCAGATTTGAATATGGGTAATCTGGGGTCAAAAACTAGGACACAGGGCTAAAAAGTAGAAAATCCTTATTAATGCTCTAGAGGTTAGATTTTCAGTCCAAATATCCTTGAAATTTGTCAGAATGATTTCCAGCCCAGATTAGGATATGGGTCATCTGGGATCAAAAACTAGGTCACAGAGCCCTAAAATGTTAAAACCATTTTAACACTCCAGAGGTTACATTTTCAGTCCAAGTATCCTGGAAATTTGTCAGACAGGTTGTTCTGATAATTTCTAGCACAAGTACTAATATGGGTCATCTTTGATCAAAAACTAGGTCACAGAGCCCAAATATGGAAAAACCTTGTTAACACTCTAAAGTTAAGATTTTAATTCGAAATAACCTGAAAATTTGTCAGAAAGGTTGCTTCTATGATTTCCAGCTCAACTTTGAATATGGGTCATCTGGATTAAAAAACTAGGTCACAGAGCCTTAATATCGAAAAACTTTGTAAACACTCTAGAGGCTACATTTTCAGTCCAAATGTCCTGAAAATTTGTCAGAAAGGTTGTTTTGATGATTTCTAGCCCAGGTTTGGATATGGATCATCTGCGGTCAAAAACTAGGTCACAGAGCCCAAATATAGAAAAAACCTTGTTAACACTCTAGAGGCTACACTTTCAGTCCAAATAACCTTGAAATTTGCTAGAAAGATTGTTTCAATAATTTCTAGGTCAAGTTTGAATATGGGTCATCTGGGGTCAATTAACCAGGTCCATAGCAACTTTGTTAAAAGCAGTCATATTCAGGTGAGCGATATAGGGCCATCATGGCCCTCTTGTTTATTAATAACAACCAAGTCATAACCTGACTTATAGAGAGTTGAGTCATCTGCGTATAAGTCAAGGTTATTGCTATCATTAACATTTAATGGTAGGTCATTTATGTATAAAATAAAAAGTAAGGGACCTAATATTGAGCCTTGAGAAACTCCAGAGATTATAGGTAGGAGCTTAGAAGTATTGTTGCCAACCTTTACGACTTGGTGTCTGTTTGGTAAATATGATTCAAATAATTTAAACGAGATATCTGAGAAATGATATAGTTTAAGTTTATGTAATAATATCTTGTGATCTACCAAATCAAATGCTTTTCGAAGATCTAGAAACACTGTACCAACAAATTTGCCACAATCTATATCTTCTTCCAAATGTTTTTTAATGTCTGTCAGAATTTTGCAGTACTGTCAAATGCATATAATCAGGTTCTCCGACTGGATATGTGTTGTCCGCGTTTTCGTTTGTTTATTTTAAAAGTCTTTATTTTTATTCAGTATAATTCCGTTTTTAACACAGAGTCGTTTGTACCCCGTATTGAAAAACTTCAAGTATTTTCTTTAAAGTGAACCATACAGCATCGTCATCATTTCGCCGTTCAAGACAGAAGTTTTCTTTCCTGTAAGCAGGTCAGTGAACTTTCATCGATTTCATTTTCCAGGGTATATTTTAAATTTTTCACTTTAGCCATAAGAACAAAAAATGAAAACAATAACACAAATACCTTATTTTCTATTTCAATACTTTTGTCATTTCAGTGAATATATTTTTACTAATTAAATCGTCTTCATGTTACTTTATAGAATATATTTAAGCCAACTCGTCATGTCATTTCACTGCATACAACTGAGCTATTTGACTCGTTTTTACGTCATTTCATTGAATACACCTGAACTGTTTGAGTCGTTTTCAAGTCATTTCATTGAATACTACCATGCTGTTTGAGTCGTTTTCTCGTCATTTCATTGAATATATATGAACTGTTTGGATCGTTTTCTCGTCACTTCATTAAATACTACCGAAATGTTTCAGTCATAATGTCATAACACCTCTAGAGCTATAAATAGTTTTCACATTTTTCGCCTTGCGTTTTTTATTTCTTATTTTTTAAAAGACCGTCAGTTCAAAGTTCGTGTTGGTAATACACTATCTGATCCCCACGAACAGGAAATGGGTGTTCCTCAAGGTTGTATCCTTTCTGTGACTCTTTTTAATGTTAAAATCAACAGCATTATCAAAGCTGTCAACCCCGGTGTTGAGTGTTTTCTTTAAGTCGACGACTTTTGTATCTGTTACAGACCCAAACAAATGTGTACCATTGAAAGACAATTACAACAAATTTTAAATAATTTACGCAAATGGTCAAATGAGAATGGTTTTAAATTTTCAAAAACCAAAACCAAGTGTATGCATTTTTGTAAACTTTGCAAACTACATCTAGATCCTGATTTAACCCTTGATAGCACACCAATTGAAGTAGTGAAATAATTTAAATTTCTTGGTCTTATATTTGATTCAAATGTATCTTTTATTCCCTACATCAAATATCTTTCAGATAAATGCCAAAAAGCTCTTAATCTGTTAAGAGTGGTTTCCAGTATGGATTGGGGACCTGATGGTAAAGTTCTTCTGAGACTTTACAGATCTCTTATAATATCAAAACTTGACTATGGACTTGACTATAGTGTATGGTTCAGCAAGAAACTCTTACATAAAAAAATTAGACACTATTCACCATCTGGGGCTTCGACTGGCACTTGGTGCTTTCAGAACTTTCCTGGTTGCTAGCTTATATGCTGAAGCAAATGAACCATCTTTATCTTTGAGAAGACAGAAACTTGGTCTGCAGTATTTTCTTAAACTCAAATCAAATCCAAATAATCCCACTTACAAAACTGTTTTCCATCCTATGTACACAGATCTTTTTCAAAAAAGAGACAAAACCATTCCTCCATTTAGCTTACGAAACAGTCCAGTCCTTGAATGTCTAGACATAGACTTAGATGACATAGCAATAACTAAAATACCAAACACTCCACCATAGACTTGGAAATCTTCACAATTTATTTATGATCTTGCTAAAGATAAGAAAGATACAACCAGTCCTGAAATATTCAAAATTGAATACAATGAAATCAAACAACAATATTATAATTATGAAAACATTTACACAGATAGCTCCAAATAAAACAGCAGTGTAGCTGCTGCAGCTGTAATAGAAGATGAAACTTTTTTCTTTTCGTCTTCCTGATAATTGTTCTATCGTTTCTGCTGAACTTAAAGCAATTGGACTAGCTTTGGATTATTTTGAAACTGATGATCATTTTATATATCTTATTTTCACTGACTCTTTATCAGCTATGCAAGCCCTTGATCATGAAAATACTGACAATCCTCTTGTTGTTGATTTGTTACAACAACTTTCTCATCTTCTTCAGGAGTCTGAGATAATATTTTGTTGGCTCGCTAACCATATTGGAATTCAGGGCAATGAGGCAGCCGATAAAGCTGCCAGAACAGCTCTAAGTACTGAGGTTTTACCTTTCCGTGTTCCTTACTGTGATTGGTACCCTTTGTCAATAGTTTTATACAAAAGGTCTGGCAGACAACTTGGGAAGTTCCTATGAATCAAACAAATAAATTGTTTTCTATTAAACCAGTCCTAGGAGAGTGGTTGTTATCTTCTAGACCATCACGCAGAGAAAAAATTGTCCTTTGTCGTCTTCGTATTGGACATTCTTACCTTACACACTCTCATCTTTTGAAAGGGGAACCAGTCCCACAGTGTGTTCCTTGTTTTACAGATCTTACAGTTAAACACATTTTTATTGACTGTGTGGACTTTGCTCCAATACGCAATAAACATTTCAATGTACAAAGCATGCATAAACTGTTTAATTCTGTTTGGCCAGACTTAATCTTTCAATTTTTAAAAGATATCAACATTTTTAACAAGATATAATCATTTTATTTTTTACATTTAGAACTTTTTACTACATCATATTTTACATACTATCGACAACTTTTAAACTTTACATCATTGCAACTTTTTAACAAAATAGTCCCTTTATACAGTATTATTTGCGCCCAAAATGATGGTAGTTGTCGACGGGCCATAAAACTCAATTCATTTATTCATTCATTCATTCACACTTTTCGTTTTGATTGTTCGAGTTGTTCCTTTAAAAGGATGCTGATCATTACGTAATGACCTACTTCAGTGTTTTGCATGATAAACTAACCAATAGACATATCAAAATGGGAAATCAGTTTCACTTCGGTTTATTCGATTCTTTTTACAGATAAGAACTCAGTCATTAGAAAGACGTTGATAGTCAAAGTATACTTTTCACATTACTTTCTTGTGCTGAACTTTCTTTCCTACCATATTGAGATTCATTAATTTGGACATTTTCTCTTATCTGCAAATAAATTTCTTTCTTATCTTTTTTGTGGAATGCAGTTCAGGAGAAACAGTGCTGATTTTGGTGACTTTCCGTACATTATTACTCTCATAACTCTTATACAAAATCTTTATTGTGTTTTGATAAAATTATGTATATCCAAGATATATTCGTAATAAAACTACGGGTTTTCTGAGCGTTTAAAAAGAGATTTTGCCTAGTTCCATCATTTGGAGTGTCGATTTAACATGTTTAAATGTCTTTTAATGAAGGTCAACTAGACCCTTTATTGTTCGAAACAGCAATGCCATTGCATAGCGAGATACTGACACTTTTCTTCGTCATCTTTCCATAAAGATAACAGTTTAAAGCTATGTCGCATTCTGTAAATCTGACAGTATGATCTCACATTCTTTACACGATTGTCTCGAAATTTATGTTCATCCCGAGTTCATAATTTGGTTAGTTACTTTTGTGATAATGTATTAACAGGTTTGATATACACTTCTGATAGTTCAATTACTTAGGAAATAGATTTTAAGTTTGAGTGATATACCGTCTGATATAGCACGGTGTCGAGTTCAGATGCGTAGTAATTTAATCACGAAGGCCGTAGGCCTGAGTGATTAAATAACTACGCATATGAACGAGAAACCGTGATATATACGACGGTAGATCACGAAAATGTTAAAATCTATTTCCATTCTAACACGTAGATATATTTATAAGGGGCGCAAGTATGTGCACTACTTAACAGTAATGTTCGCAGTGACGTCAGCGGGCGCGCGCTTGTGTTCAGCGTGCTATACTGCCTATGATATATCACGCTCAATTCCTTCTTTGTTTATTGTCGGCGAATTGCAGATAGTGTTAGAATTTAATTTATAACTCTTCACGAGCCTTGTTACACATATTTGTGAGTTCCATTTGCCGTTCTTAAAAAGTTCCTTTTTCTTAAAAGGAATTTTAATTAACCTGTGCCCACATATAATCTATTCATTTAAGCAGAAGATCAAGTATTTAGTAGGAATATTTATTATATTGAGCTCTGAGCAGTGTATACAAAGTAAATGACAGTGAAATTTTGACTTGATTTGTGTGAAAATACATATAGAAGAGGTTGTACTTTGAAATATCCACACGATCTTATTTTCTCCTTCAAGTATAATTATTTTAATACTCTGTCTCTTATTTGGTTAGCAACCTTAATGACATTCCTTTATTAAGTTTGCTCTACACTTCTGACTCTCAATTAGTTTCAGTTAGTTTTTTTGCACTTACTTATTTGGTAAACATTTTCGTCTAAAGTCAGATATATTCACGGACGGCAAGGAATATTGTTTTCACTGAGGAATATTAGCCAAGAGTGTTTTTATATAACATTTCAGCATTAAAAGACATGCAATAGATGGCAGATGTTAGTATGTTGGGACAGGTTTCTCTAAACAAACCGCTTTTCTTTGACCTTATCAAAGGAAAGAAACGGTTTGGCCTCAATTAACACCATTTTGGATCTTATGCTTCGCATAATTACATTAGCCAAACAGAAGATATAGCTTGTTAGGTATTCTTTTGTAAAACTATCTAACAGTAACATTCCCAGCAGGAGTCTGTTATACACGACCTAAGCCAAACCGTCTCAAGATATTTCATTTCGGAGAAAATTACGTTGAGCTAGTTCATAAATTTTAAGATGTTATATGAGATTATGATACTTAGGACCAGAGTGATTTTTTAACGTGTCTGTCTTAGTGTTTGATAAAATTGTTGCATATAAAAGAAGGTACCGTTATGTCGAGCTTTTCAATGCTATATCTTTTTTTCTGTAAGATACCGGGTATCATTTTACATCATATTGTAAAACATATTTTATCGTATTCCTATCATAATTCTTGTATTCCTCGGTGTTATTTAAACGAAGGGATGTTTTATTTTGAGGCAAACAAACTTGCTGCATTATTATCAGAAAAAATAGTTTGCGTTCATTAAAAAATGCTTGAAGGTATACAGGTTTCTTTTTTCCATAACGGCATTATTATTATTTCGCTAACGGCAATAATTGAAAGTCGTTTTTTTTTCTTCAATACAGTAACTCGGAGCACTTCCGACCTAATATTTATAGAGCCGTATTTAATTTGACGTCGGTTTTTATAGGAGATCTTTGTACAAATGAAATATCACGAAGTACACAAGTTAAACTTTTAACAAAGTTTCTATAAATCAGAAAGTCCCTCTACGTCTCATTTCTACAGTCAATGTAACCCACACTTGAAGCTGTCGGTATTGTTACAGAGCAGTCGTTACTACATTACATTGTGTCGTTTAATTGCGTTTAAAGAACTGTTTGAAATTTAGTCGTCAATGAAGGACTATCACTTTCTTCTCCTTATTTGAAACTCAAATATATCTTTAAGTAAGAGTTAAAAGAAATATTACAATCTGCAATCAAAACGGAAAAATGCTTGTTACATGATATCAACGCCATTGGCAACGGTGTCTTGAGCGCAACTAAGTTAGTTTGAGTTACAGCTTATATTTTATATGTATGTTTAACTGTGTAAATGTCTTATTTATTGAGTACTTTCCACTGAATTTACTCGAACCAGTTACATACCATCCAGTTTAAGATTTTACTTGTAAATGTTTATTTTAACTTTCCCCGGAACACTGCTGTCAACATTTGAAGATTTGTTATTGTGTTGTTTTCTTGGAAAGTTAAACAAAATTTTGTTTGTGTTTGTAATTTACATTTCTTGGATGTTTGCCCTGTCATTCTAAAAAGGTTTTACTCTGCAGAACTTGAATACAGTAAAAAAAAAACATACATTTTATTAAATAAGGTGCCACAGAATTCCCTTGCAAAACGTTAGACCTGCCATTTACTTTTGCCAAAGGTCTCTTGAGGTAGGTGATACAGACATGTTGTATGTCAACACAAAACTGTACTGACAGATGTTTCTGTGAAACAAGTGAAACAACCAGTTTAACAATTTTATGACTTCTCACTTACTTTAAGACTAAAATAACATTGAAGCTATAGCTTTTCGCATGCGCGTGCCACTGAAACACTATATGTAAGTCTTTATATTGTTTCGTATTTATATATTAGTTTGATTTTTCACACAACAAACTAATTTGATGTCTCGAAAGTCGAAAAGAAAACGTTTGAGCGCACGTTAGAAAGTGAAGATGCAGAATTAAATTATTTGCATTCCATAATCCTTTTCATGCAAATTTTATTAGAATATCTGTAGATCAGACTTGAAGAAAATAAAAAGGAATAAAAACACAAAGGTGTTCCGATTTTGGCGTGCTTGTGTACAATGTGAAAATATTTCGCAGAACGTAGAAGACATGGAGCAGAGCCCGGTGCCCGTCATTAGAATCCTTACAGGGGTAAGACTTTTCAAAGACTTTCTGCATTCCATACTGTTGATGCTTTAACTGTTATTTTAACCAAGAACATAGTCATCAAGCGCGATTCATTTAAGTATCAAGAACTAGTTTCCAAATCGACGTAAAAATGAAGAGGTTAAACTTGTAAATCGCGATCGACTCTTATAAGTATCCATTCTTTTTATTTCTGATAGTTAGAACATTGAAAGATCTTATCATCAGGGCATATTTTTGACTGACATGTTATTGTCTTTAAGAAAAGTAAAATAATACTAAATGCGTAGTTTTCATAAACACACACGTCTATCAAGTATATAACAAACCTGCAACAAAATGAGTTTTAACAATTTTTGCTGCTATAAACCAGCTCGTATAAAACGATTGAAATTCTTGACTAATGCAGTTCTAGGTACAGCCAGAAACTTTATTTTGTATGAAATCAGTTTCAGCATCAGTGATCCTAAAAAATATTTTAGGGCTGTTCTGACAGGAGTGATACACTTAGACGAGGAACAAGGCAAACATTTTTTTTAAAATTAAACATTCATTAAAAGTAAACGAACAGCTTTACTCATTTTGTTCAGTTAAATAGACCGTTTGTTTATTTACAATGAGGTCTGTTGGGCGACTGAAATGGAAATTTACGACGTTACCACGTGCTCAGTTTTTGTTTACGAGCATTTCATAGATCTCATTAGAATTTTTAGTCTTACTGACCTGCGAAATTGTCAAATTGAATTATATGCATATCAATTGCTTACACTTACTCTTTAATTTTCGAGCAAATCTCGAAAAAGTGACTTACTCGAAATCAACTTATAGACTCAAAGCTTATACACTTAGCTGTTATCACGTTATGGCACTCAGGTTCTTAAATAAAATATGTGCCCAGCCGAAACGGATTTCAGGTAAAAGGGTAGCCGTAAATCATTTTGTCCTCTTAATGACGGTTTCCCGTGCAAAGTTCTCTGAAATACTAAATATTGAGCCATAAAGAAAATTTGTAGGATTAGTATTTATAGTTATAAACCAATTTGACCTTATATTTTAATGATTTTCTAGCGTTTTCATATTTTGTAAGCTTATCTTAGGTCTTTTTAAAAATTGATTTCTTAATTTTCTTTCAAAATTTTTGAAGTGTAAAGAATAAAGTCTATGGTTACAATAACGCCAGGGAATAATTAGCCCAAATTATATCTTTATATCAATTTTCAGTTAGAAGGGTTGACGGATTCATTTGACCTAGTTTTACCTGCTGGACTTACTCTAGGCTATTAGGTATTGATTGATACTACCATGAATTATAGGGAAAATCGGAATGTCACTGTTACTTTTGTTAGATGACATTTAAACATTTTCTCACCAATGTCTAAATTACCAATTAACTTTTTGTACGGATTTTGGGGGTTTTTTTAATTTCAAAAACTAGTTTAACAGGTATCTCACAGAATGATTGAAAATGGCAAAAAAAAAAAATGTTTATAACGACATAAAATCTTGTTAATTATCTACATAAATCAATATGTAATAATAAAACATTTATTTGGCCTCTTGAATATCGTTCAAACGTTTAAATGTATACCGATTCTAGTAAAAACTCTTGCAATGTAAACTTCTCTAAGTGTAGACTTCTTCGTCTAAGAAGTGTAGACTTCTTCGTCAGTACTCTAAATTAAGGAGGTCTGTAAAAGTCAAGGTCAATGTCCGCAGAGGGTCTTTCCCTATTCAACAAATTATCGTCTTTTCGTCGTATGTATCAGGTATGTAAGTCAAGTAGGTCAAAGAACATTCACCCCCGCCATACCTTGATAAACCGTAGTATCCAGAATTTTTCCTGTATATTAATAACACTCCTGCGAGAAAGCATACGCTGTTGGTATAAATTTTAGTGCGGAAGGGGCAGGTACTTTCAATTGGTTGTACTAAAGAGGTCGTAAACTGTTAATTAAGACCTTTGCCAATCGCTCGATTAAAAGCATTTGTTCCACATCTTGGTGCATTAGCAACGTAATATAAACATCTAACATCCACATGTTGCTTTTCATGACCTCTCGAGACAAACTATCAGGAAACATGTTCGTGAATCACGTAGAAATTTGTGTGCTTAATTCTCGTAGGTATTTCCCGAGGTATTCATAATGATAATTTACTATAGGTCAACATCACTAAAAGATTATAATTCGCATATTTTTACGGTTTAGCCACAAATGTTTACAATAACAGGACACAAAACACATGTACAATACATATTCGTAAAGCATTACAAGTGTGTACTGTTGCATGATTTATAAACATGTATTAGTGAATTATTTCATTTGTACCAATGTCCTTCCGTTAGAAGGCTGCACTGCATCGGAAAAATACCACACTTACATGTAAGATTAGAACTAAGGCCGCGGGGAAATGAGTAGTATGGACCAGCGCCCAAGAACTTTGAGTAAAACAGTTTTTGAAGTAATTATCAGAGGTTGAATTAATACAAATCAAGCCAGGGATGCAAGTGACCGTGTCAACATACAATATCTTGTCAAATTCAAATTTTGAAAAAAGTTTACATATTACATGTCTCTTAACATCTTATTAGACATTTTCAAATTATCGAAAACTATAGGCTTGAAGAATTTGTAGGTATTGTTTTGCTAACAGCTTTAGAAACACAAATTTTATTAAAAAATAAAGAATGCATTTTCTCTTCAAATGTTTACGTTTCCATTTTACACAAAGATGCTTCATATCTATAGATATGTAAACTAATTGAAGTTGTTATTCAATAGTTTACAATAGAGGCAAACATGCAACTTAACAAGAGACTGGAAAGAATAAGAAGTATGTGCAATGCCCAGCTGCAGGCAATGTCGGCCTGACATCGATTATTTGATATGGCTAGAAAGATAGCAAAAATAATTGTGCTAATTAAATCAGCAAAAGATCTTACTGACCCGAGTGTAAGAATTTTTCGTATCAGTTCTTCAATGAACAAAGAACTTTGAAAACCCTTAGGGCAAATTCAGGAAGTAAATATCTCGGAGCATTTAGAAAACTTCTGCTAGTTTATTTAGATGCAAATTATTACGAATGGCAATATTGTTTGAGATCGACTGACAACTTGCCTTACTCATACGGGGACCTGCATATATCACATATTAATACAACAACTTGAGACATATTTTTGCCTGTCTCCCCGACTTTCCGCCTCTCATCATGGCATGTCGGCACGATTATAGGAAACAAGCATGCTAATAAATGTCTCATTTGTAGAATCAACATTTCTGACATTTTGTTGTGCTTGCAACGCGCCGAAACTTCAGACAGAAATGACAGTAATTGGCAACCATACCAAACATATTTAAAATTAGTATGGTTAAATACACTAAACTATTCTTTAATTAAAGCTATGGGTTTGACAATAGTCGTTGGATGACTTGGACACTGACAGTTGTACTTACTGTTTTAAGTTGCCTCCAACTAGCCGCGCCGCACTACCCCTTAAAAGAAGTGGAGTGTTTAACTTTGCTCATAAATCCTATTGATTTTATGCTCACTGTATCAAATCTCAAGTTCAGAAGTGTCTGCATTTCATAAGTGGTATTCGATCATTTATTCGAGAACGAGTATATTGCATTCCATGTATTTCAAACAAAATTCAACTTTATCAATAGATAACTCCGGATCCTGATCACCGTGTTGTCTACATCCCTTTTTGACCTTTGACATTTCTGACGAGGCTAAGGGGGATGTATCGGTGTTATTTTGACAGTTCTTGTTGATTCATGTGTTTTCTCTTACCTATAAGAATCTTTATGTTTATACAATCAATACATCTATTACAATTGCTACTTTTCAAGGGTCGCCATGCTTTAGTGGTATGAAACACAGACACTTGGGGTAAAGAAATAATACTTGTTTCACAAATGCGAAGACATAAGGCACTCATATACCAAGTTTGATGCCTGTCTGAGAACGTTTCAAAAATTGCTAAAATTCACAAATTTGCATTATAAATATAAAGATATAAATGTTTGTCACATGTAAACATTCAACACGCGTTGATTTACATCGCGTATTTTTCTCGTTCAGTGGATATCATGTACATTACTGATGTCATGCGACGCAGAAATGATTTATCTTCACGTTCATGTAACTCAAAATACCTGTTATCC
Organism: Cyclina sinensis; assembly: GCA_012932295.1. NCBI lineage: Eukaryota > Metazoa > Mollusca > Bivalvia > Venerida > Veneridae > Cyclina > Cyclina sinensis. Next base: position 30,704,738 of record JAAONU010000011.1, on the reverse strand, counting down.
TTGTTGGCCAACAAAATTCGTAACGAAACTCCAAAATTTCACAAAATTTCCTGATTTTACACAATCTTTCGAGAATTAGTCTGCTTGAAGAGAATTATAACCAAAGAGAACATATTCTGTGAGAAAACTGTCAAGTGTGCAGAGTTAAAAATCACTTTAAACGTCATAAAAAATATCACAAAATAAAACGAGAGTATTGTTTTTTTAAAAATCAAAGTCAGTGTTAATTGGTGAACATTTTTTTGTTTTAATTTTTAAATGTCAGTGCGAGGAAGAAAAAAAATCGATTTACATAGTGATTACCGCATGGGTTCTTCTAGTTCCTACGTGTACCGCGCTGTGTATTATAGAACTGAGCAAGTTAGGGACCAGCAGAGTACCTGTCGAAAGATTGTGTAAATTGATGAAAAAACGTTGAAATTCGAAAGAAATTCGATGTTTTCTCTTGGCTAATTCTCACAGCGGGTCTTTTCGTGTACATAATCCTGAAGATAAATCATTTCTGCGTCGAAGGACACCAGCGATGAGTGTGAATAATGCTGAACGAGTAAAATACGCGGTGTAAATCGACGCGTGTTGACAATTTTCGAAAGACAAACATTTATATCTTTATATTTATAATGCAAATTCGTGAATTTTTAGCAATTTTTGAAACGTTCTCAGACAGGCACCAAACTTGGTATATGAGTGCCTTATGTCTTCGCATTTGTGAAACATGTACTATTTCTTTACCCCAAGTGTCTGTGGTATGAAAGTGAGAACAACGTACCAAATTATCTCATTTAAAGCACAAAATACACGAGGATTCAGTGCAAAGCTATTGCATCTATGTATGGCACAAGACGAAAATGCCATAGTTTTACCCTGAATCCTCCTATAGTGGTAAATGTATTTCAAGTATTACTTTTAAAAAGGATAAAACAAATTGAACGTTTTCTTATATGTCATAGCTGAATACTAGTCAAACTTATTTGGTGCATTTGAAAATTAATAATGAGCTAATTTTGTTTATAAATTTATAACATCTATCCTCTCCTGAATATCATGCATAAGACAGAGCAGTGACGACTTTATCTACACGTTAATACACCAAAATATAAACGCACTTACACAAAACTTTAAAGGGACGAAGAAAAGGCCATGTATCTGTTTAGAAGTATTCAAAGCCAACTAGTGACTCTCAACAATGCGCAGTAGTGCGACATAGAAAATCAAGTTTTTTTTATTCGGAATTGTTATTCCTGACTTCTTAGAACTTTATATCACCACGAATACTGGTAAATTTTGCAGCGTTTTGCTTTTCTAGAACCTGATTTTCTTGAAAAATATGTGCATGACATTTAAATAATGAATGTGAGGACAAAAATGATCAAAGATACAAACGAACCATCTGATCTGAAGTTATTTACGTGTCCACGACAAAGGTTTCTACTGTGTTCTAGTTCTTTTACGCTTTGATGTTTTTTTTTCGGCCTTTCACTTTTTCGCGTTCATTTGTCATCTTTGTTGCTAAAGAAAAAAAAACAAACAAAAAAACAACGACGACATGAAAACCACGCCTATTGGCGACTTTTTGAAGCACTAGCGAGCCGGCACGCACCTAGCAAAATCACGCACCATAAGATTGTCAACACGTGCATCACGTAGTCAGTCCAAAATCTGTTATTTCAACGGTTGGTGTTTACTTTATTTTCCACCATCAGCCGAACAAAACAAGAACATAATTTGATCCCAACTAAAAAGTGGATTGCCGTTTTGAATCAGCAATAGCAATAGATTTTTTTCCTATTCACAAAACTAAGCTTAAAGAAGCTCATTAAGGATCAACGAAAGTTTAATTTCGTTTATTTAAAAATAACTGTATTATTTATTTCTTTAGATTTCAAAATTGTATATTTTTGTAAGACACTATTTCCGGCTCAGATTTGTGCATTGTTTGCTGTTTCCAAAGGAAGTCGGTGATGGACAGCAATGGATTGTAGCATTTTCATTTGCAGCAAACTGAATAAAATCAAGTAATTTAATCATTGTACATCAAAGTCGTAGCTACTCGGTTTTACCAAGTATGAAAAGAGCTTAAGATCTGTACTGAAGTAAAATTATTGATACATTTTACATTCGTAGAGCGAACTTTTTCAACAGGAGGACAAGTATCAGGAGTAATATTAAAACTTCATTTGTGATTGTAACCGAATGATTTTTCTCAAAATTGAAAACATTTATAGTTTTGCTCTGATTTACGTCATTCAATAGCATTTACAGAATGCAGCTGAACATTTTTCTTAATCTCACAAACAGGCATATTTTACAGAAATTATAATTTACAGTCTATATGACGTCTGCGGTGAGAGATTTTAATGCGTCTAGATATTACAAGCATTTAGAAATTTTGACCACAGAGATCCACCAGTGCATAAAGCCATCGTAAGCTTACACACTAAAATCATGAAAATAATTCATGTTAAAATGATTAAAGTAAACGTAAATATGTGACTGTATTATAAGCTCGAAATCAAGGCATTGAAGGAACGTATATTTCTTCCTAATACAATTTTCTAAGTGTACTTGTCATCCAATGACAGTGGTCGATGTGCGGCAATTATATTCATTACGTTTTGATGATTGTCAGAACTGCCTAGAGCACAATATTGATTTGAAAACATCACAGTGGATCGAAAATAATTTGATTATTTTCACACATCTTTTTGAAGATTTGATCATGTGCCTTCATGCAAAAAGAAAACTGTCTGAAATACTTAACCTAATCAACAAACTCTGTACAGTTGTAAATTTATGAAATGATGAAATGAAAATAAAGAAAATAAAGTAATATTTTATTGGCTACGTCTTACGGTTTCTGATAAGTTTCGTCTGGACCACAAAGATAGTCCTTTAAAAGATATTTCTTTAGAGAAGAATGAAATACCAGGAGCCTTTATTGGTTTGATAAAGTAATTCTAGGCTGGAAAATTGTATTTAATCATGATTGAATAAAAAAGGAAATTCCAGACGTTGCCGGGGTGAATTCAAAATACGTAGCATATTCATCATTTTCGAAAAAAAAGTTAAGTGTATTGGAAAGTTATTGGGAAAAAAGAAAGATTGATGAAAGAAGTTTTCAGGGGAAATAGAATTGTTTTCCAGCAAATTATTTTCCAAATACAAATTTAATTTTAAAAACGTCTTACGTTAAGAACTAAATGAATGAAAGATACTCATATATTGGTCTTTACTTGAGTAACTTTATTTCAATTAATACAAATCTGATCCAGATACACAACTCATTTTTTGTCGAGTGTCAGTGTAGTTCAGTAGAGTATCAATATACTAACATACATGAGAAAAAATAACGCTATGCATATTTAACCATAAAGTAATAACGTGAAAAGTCACTTTATCACCTTACCTAAATAGTATAAAATAAAAACGAAGAAGGATTTAGGTGGTTGGCAAAAGAATGTGATATGTCTATTCAGTTTGAAAGATACCATAAGCACTCAGTTACATTGACAGAGAGGTATTCATACTAGCATTCTTTATGCATGCAGAGCTAAATAACATCTTGAAATATATCACACTTTTTGAATCTTGTTCAGTTTCATGGGGTTTTTTTTTGGTCTTGGCTATACAAGAATGGTTAGCTACATTTTGCGACCTTTAATGCAGCAGACAAAATTTACCATAAGTTACAACAGTGCAGTTGAACATCACATTTATTACTTACTAAAGCATTTGCCTTTAAGTGCAGAAGTTTCGCACATGGCTCAGTGCAAATGCACGGTTTCGTAAAAAGATAAAATACACACTTATTGTGACTAAGAAAAATCGCGTTTGATCATCGCGCTATATCTCATTGCATCGATCGATACCATTTTATTTTATTACTTTCAATAGAATCGTATCGTTTACATAACAGTAATTACCAACATGCTATGAACTAGTCAAGATCCCAAATATTTTATTATGTGAAAGATACTTATATCCAATCAACAAAACAATATTATATAAGAAAGGTAAATATTGTCAAAGAATATAAGCTATAATCGATGTAATACGTCAGTTTAATCAAGTCCAGCATGTATTTAGATGGAGGTAAGAAGACCTACATAGGATAAACTAATCTGCTGAATCAACGAGTATAGACTGAGTACAGTTCATTAGCAATATTTCCGTACGGCAGAATTAGCAAGTTGGACTGGGTAAGACGTATTCTAAGATTAATTGCTGATCAACCATTGGCAGATCAGATAAGAGCTCATTGATAAAATGTTGATACACATAACAGTGTCATATCTAATCTTTGTTATGAATGAGGTTGAATATAAGTAGATATGACTGAATTTCCAGACTTGCCTTTGGTTAAAAATCTGGAATCGGAAACTATACTGTGCAAGATGCAAAACACTCGATGGATTTATTGGCCTAGTGGTTGCCACGGATACTAGGAATATAATAATTTGTGAATGAAAATATCTACGAAAAACTATGTAAGAAGGTAAATAAATTTTCACACCGACCTCGTTTCCAAGTCTTTACATTAAATTGTTACCATGCATTAATAAAAATGTATGCATACCAGGCCTAAATGTTTATTCTTTAAAAAAAACTTTACTTCATACCTTGGGCCCAAATAGTTTAGAAACAGCTATGGATTGTTTCCAAAATTTCTGTAATCTTTCACGAAGTGGAAAAAAAATTGCCAAAATGTTTCCTTAAATCGTACGTCCTTGCTCTGAAACTTAAACTACAAGACTTGTCAGTGTTTGGAGAAGACATCCAATAGACACCCGAATAGATTGAAACAAAATCGATATTGTAATATGGAAGCTTTTAAAGGAGTTGGGAACATAATCACACCTAGGAAATATGAAATAAGGCTTAATTTTCACAAACAACATCGACTCTAAAGTTTATCAAAAAAAAATTCTATTTATTTATTTAAAAGATGCAAAACAACTAAAGGTGTTCCTTATCAGATTCATCATTGAAATTATTCACTGTATAATGAAAAGCAGATGCAACTATTTCCAGCAAAGCTTACACATCCACTATAATCCAACTTTCTTATTTCTTTAAATTGATATTCAAAGAAGTGGAAGCAAGCTGAAAGCGTTTTAAGGCGCCAAGTTTCTACAATAAATGATAGCATGTGATATGTACTTCATGCAAGAAAAAGGAATGTAAACTGGTCCGTTCATGTGCTCTTTGCAGGACTAGTGTTGTTTAATACAGAGACAAAAACAATCTGTCAACTGTTTCCAATTTAGCATGAAAATTTCGTGACAACAATAAAACCACGAAGAAAACCGCTTCAGCTAAGGTGTGTTTTTATTCTGTTAAAGGCTAGAATTTGCTACATATTCGTTGTAGTTTTTATTATTATTATTGATTTATTGAATAATTGCCTGTACATGTATCAATCAATATCGGTGTAAAGCATTATATAATAGGCATAGCTGTATTAAAATGGATTTGACCTACATCTGTAAACGAATGAAACTGTTGAATACAAAATCTTCGGCTGAAGAAGGAAGTTTGCCATTGGTTAAAAAGGGTTGCTGTTTTGAAGTTTTAGGGCAGAATTGCCTCTGGACATAATATAATAATAACATTAATACAGCCGTAAATTAAACATGAAAACAATACAATGAAAAATTATACTAAATGGTAAATATATAATGAATTTGACCTAATATTGATTTATTTTGAAAAATAGGATTTTCTTAATATAAAACCTTTGTTTTACTCTTGTTCAGAGGACTTATTTATTAATAATAACAGTAAAAAATTTAATCAAGTATGTTGTTGATCTTAAGATTTCCATAAGATACATGTAATTAAGTAAAAAGACGTTTTTACGAAATAAAACACCATGTCCTTAATTTGACGAAAATGAAGTTTGATATATCGTACATGCTAGGAATGAGTAAGCGGACTTTTACTTATTTAGACACAGTTGATGGTATTCAGAAAAATCTCTCTTTTTTTGTCGATGAATTTGTAGAAATAAATAAAAGTTTGCTATAAGATGAAGGAAAGAAAGAGAAAAATAACCTTTACAACCAAATGTCCAACGAAAGTTTCGTTTTAGGAAGATATAAGAAAAATAGACCTTTGCAATACTACAACTTAATTATTTATCGAGAAACTATATGCTGTCGTTCGTTGACCAAAAAAAATGCGTAAAGGTATAAACTGTACTTAACAATAAGGTTTCTTTCCAAATGGGTAAGTAAATGATTTACATGCAATGTCAGGCGACCGTTTAAGTATGCACAAAAATAAGGTGTAAATGAGCATCAGAGAGGTCAAATATAGAAATTTTAATCAAATGCTGTAGATAAGAAGACAATAAAGAGAGGGTCACAGTTAATGGTTTGTAGAAATAAACTATAATAGGCGTTATTGTATACTTGTCTTAATTGTCTGTCGCCAGTAATGGCTATCATTAAATTTAAGAGAAAATCACACTTGATTGTTGAGTATTGTTACGGTGCATTAAATGGAATATATACAGGTGCACTTGTACTTGCTGCGTAAATATTTTTCGTGGCCGTTTAATTCGAAGAAAAGAAAATCAGTCCAAAACATAAAATGGATGCCCCCCCTCCCCCCACAAAACAGAGAAAAAAATGCACATTGCATGCATATATATAAGATTTATTAATACTTTTTTACCCAGGAACAAATGATAAAAGCTGAAAGACTGCAAAAGGAGGGGAACATAAACAAATATTCAGCTTGTTCGTAAGAGCATACGATGATTCATATTACTGTCAGTCAACTCACGTGAGTTACCTCCCGTTAATAAAACAAATGATCAGCAGCCGGATAAACTGAACAAAAGACAATCAAATTATGAATTTATTTCAAAAGTAAGAATATAAACATATATATCGATTTACAATCAATAAAACAAAACACTTTGACATAGTAATAAAGGTCTTCTTAATCGTCGATTATTTCAAGCATATTAAAGTAGTATAGTATTCGACCTAATCAATTTCGGATACTACGTAAAAGAGAAATATTGGAACAACTTTTATAAAAAAAAAAACGAATATTCGAATTTATTCGAACATGGAAAACGAATATTCGATCATCAAATTCCTTATTCGTGCCCTAATTAATAGACACTTTACATAAAATAAAGAATATAGCGGTTTAGTTGGGAGACATAAACTGTACCAAAATGTTTTAGCACGTTTTTCACAATAATATACAGGATAAAATACTTGTGTACAACAGATGAGTGTATGATTTGTGTACCGTACTGACAGATGAGATAGAAAACCAGACCATTATATAGAAACAGTGTAGCTGTCAGTCAGGTCTAGCTTTGGAAAATTATCAATCAATTCTTCTCAGGCCAACAGAAGTATGTTTACAGAAGATAGAATATCTTCATTCAATCTGGTCAATGAAATATTGACAATCAGTATCGTGCCTGACATAAGGACAAAATGTAGAATTATTCTTTCATAAAAATGTTATTTCATCAGGCGTGTTGCATTGTATAGCAAATATCAGCATTATTATATGAAAGATTAATGGAATAAATCACAAATGAAATGAAATCAAGTACTAGAAAAAAAAATGCGACGGAAAAGCTGCAAGCACATGAAGCAATTGAACGGCTTGGAAACGATTAAGTGAATTAAGGTTTTCAGTTATTTTTTTTTTATTTTTAAACATAATTAATTTATAAGTGTGTTCGTCCTTTAATATACAATCCTCAAGAAAAAATGACAAAATATTAAATCTTAACCCTTAACCTGCTGAATTTTTGTAATGGATTTGCCTAGCTTTGAATTTAAAACAGTCCATTCAAAATCTAAGGGTTTTCAATGTCCAAATACAGACATTGAGTCACCAACAGTATGGAGCCTGGCCAGACTGCACGGATGTGCAGGCTGGACTGGCTCTATACTGATAGCAAAGGCTAATCACTTTCGATTCCAGTAGGTTTGGGGTTAAGGCTAGAATTATAACATCAATATTTGGTAAAAATGGCTTAAATGACACACGTAAAAGCAGATTGTTTCAATTACATCGATCGAATACGGCTATTTCTTCTCATACATTCTTAGGCCTCAGGAATAATTGCCCATTTATGTTTAATCAACGTAATTTAATGATAACATTCAAACATTTTCACATGGACATCAGGTGTTTATTTCTTACGTACTTCTGTCCGTAGCACAGAGACAATGCTATAGAAAAAAAGGTTATGTGGAATTCGACCACATGCTTGCTAGATCAAGTGAACATATTAACAAGAAACTCAATTCAAAAAGTCTAGGAGCCGGCTTCTGATAAAAAAAAACTTCCATTTTTATTTTATCTTTGCAAGTGAGACTGGATCTTGAAGTAGGACTGTTGCAATGTCAAATATTTTAATAAAACAATAGAGCACATTCTCTCCGTCCAGAGAGCTGTCCTATAACCGAGTCCTTAATTTGTAACTCTTTCGCAACGTCTGTTATATCATCTTTTCAATGGAGCAAACCTAGGTGCCATTTACAAATGGCAGATAACGGCAATTTATCTTTGACTTTTCACTATGTTGTTACAGCTGCGGTCATCTGAAGTTAATACGAATGGGTGTCATTTCGATAATTATATCTTTAGTGATAGGTGTCACTTTATTCAACATATAGGTTATATTTCCTTTCATGTTTACATAACTAATGCGTCATAGTCCATTGTATTGTTGTATTGATTGAAAAAAAAAAGTTTGCATCAGCAAAATAAATCAGATTTCATATTTTAATCTATGAATTTATCTTACTTTAATTCAAAAGGCTATTAATTCAACCAAATCTGAACCTTTTAACTTTTTTTATTGTTAATGGACTCGTCCTTCTTACCACCGGCTCTACATGGGATCTCCTCAACAAGGTAGTCTCTCTTTTACTTTTCTGTAACCTTCGTTGTTATTGTTGTCGTCATGTTAAGAGAGAACAGTTCACATAGGCCCGGGATAGAGCGCAGGGCTCCTGATCCGGAGGTCGCGGGTTCGAATCCCGTCAGAGGCTAGATTCTCTCACGATCTTCATATTCCTCCACACTGCGCGATTACTGGTATGCAACCCAGGAAGCAGTCATCGAGCGTGATGATTATAAGTTGTGAGAACTTGTATCGCAATCGATGTAAAATAAATGAGTGTAAACTAAACAGTTCACAGAAGAATTTTCTGACAAAATCACCTGTTGCAAAATATTTGTTGCTCTGCTTTGCTCTGCAAAAAGGGAGTTTAGAGACATTTGAATAAGTATGAACATCTTGAAGAAAATCCTGCGACTAGAATTTGAATCATTTAACTTTAGTATATATAACATATCGTCTGCAAATCAATTTTGCAATCCCAAAAAGTAATTAAAACAGTGTTTAAAATTAGGAAACAATGTTAAAGAAATTGCAAGGTATAGAACGTTATTTCCGTACACAGAGCACTTTAGCTTTCGAAAACACCAGCAAATTCCAAAGGAAGTTCTAATTTAGACAGTCTTAGGCGTTAATCTTGGCACAGTGGAGTAAGCGCTACCACCCGCGAAGCAATAAAATAGCAAAAGTTCACTGATCATTTCTTAGAAGTATCGAAAGGTATAGTAGATATGCGATTTAATTTATTGTGCGTTCTTGTATTAAAGATAACACATGGCATTTCCCATGCAGTGTTATAAAGAAGTATACGGCTCTTGAAGATGGCTCGGGAAAATGCTCGTGAAATATTTATCTGTTTCTTTCAGTTTTTGTTGAGCATTATGCAGACAACAACAAAAACCATATGTTTTTATATAGATTTTTTTTCCTACAATGCACATACATTTTTGTTGATCATTACAATTTTTAACAATTCTGCTACGGAATTCTCGAAGCTGAGTCGTTGTAAATAATTTTCAAGAAGCACTTCAATTGAATTGTAGCCTACTGGTTTGAAATTGTTATCTGTTCTTTGTAAGTAAGAGACGAAATGAGTTATTTATTGTCTAGAGGAAGTAACAGTGTAAAGATATATTCGAACAATTCAACAGTAATTAATGCTAATGCTTTTTATAATCAAGATAATTATGTAAACCAATTTATTTGTTTACTTTGTAAATAAGTGGGATTTATATGTGCCAGTCAGTTTGGAGCATTATACGAAGTATATAATATAAAATCAAAGCGCTGAAAGCACCAGATGGAAAATTCTCTTTAGTGGTATATGTTTTTTATAAAGAAGCAAATGCGTGCTTCTCGCTGTTATAATCAGGATAAACATGCAGTTTAGAATTTAAATACGCGCATTTTGCATCAGTGAAATCAAGAGAAATACCTTTTTGTCTTTAAAAATTGTACAAACAATATTTGTGACAAAATCAAAAGGTTGGAACATGTTTTATCGAAATGTTTTAAGATTTTCTAAATGAAAAGATACTGGGACAAAAATAATGATGCAAGGAGTTCAGTGCCTCCCAACAGCTGAATGAACTGATACCTGCAGTTTTTCCTTAAAAATGAAAATAAACTATGAACATATGTCAGTCTGTTCTCTTTAGTTTCAGCAAAAAATAGATTCCAATGTTCATTTAAAAGATTTTCGACTTTCTTTCAGACATTTAAACACAAAACACTCTTCGTTTGCTGTTCTGCTTGTAAATGGAATTACTAGTTTTTTACCCTTATTTTACAGGTTTTCTCATATTGTGTGAAATGACCTATTAATTTGATTGCTGAATGACATCTTTATAGCTGCGCAAGATAGTGAAAGAGTTTTAAAACAATAAAAGATATACCCTCTTTAAAGAAAAAGCCAATTTGTGTATTTTGACTTTCACGAAGTAATTGCACGTTAGTGATTTATTTATCAATTATCAGAGGAAGAAAGAAGAGTTTTTACCCGCTACAAAGTTATTAACGTTTATATTGTTTTTTATGAATATCACAAAATGTAGGTTATTTGCAAATAACGGCAAACTAAGTTTACGTGAGGAAACAAATCAAACATATTTTTTTCTCTTTTGCTGTCCTAAATTCAATATTTCACGCTCGCAACTGACTATAATACATTACTGACTCTTGTTTCTTAAAGGAGTGTAAAAGCTTCTCGTTATTACGAAGTACCCTCCTGACAATCATCATCAATTCGAAAAGTGTTCAATCACCTGTAGTAATATCACTTTTTCTAGCAACGACAGCATAATTCAATTTGTTGTAATCATATAATTCAATTTACTGTAGACTGCCCTAAGAAGCACATGCATCATAAAGGAAATAACACTGATTGACAGGTCATTTTCATATATCTTCCTTAAGCATCCAGAACGCCATGCAGTTAATGCTCTGATTCACCTTCTTCCTAGACAAATGAGTTATTACGTTCCGACATAACTATTATTTAGGTGAAAGAGATGTAGTAGTATGTATTATAACAAAAAAGAAACACGTAGAGATGTCATAAATTGTTCTTTCTGTGAGGTATTCTTGAAATCGACATCTTGTTTTGCAGTGGGTATATAATTCATGCAATAAAATAGCTTTATTGTGCATAAACAGGACATCATGTAATAATTCATTTGCTTGGCTGAATGTTCTTATGCCACCGTCCGTTTGTCTTTTCGTCCGTGTGCCCGTCCTTCAATTTCTAGCTCGCCTGAGCACAATTACAAGTTAACAGGGGCCTGTATTTTATAAGTGGTTATCAGTTGCTCAAAGATGAGAGTATCCAAGAATTTAAAATACAGAGTTTAGCTTTATGAGTAGAAAACCCCGTATCTAGTTGTACTAAGATCACTGTGCTGAGTGGACATTAGTTATTGATTTTGGAGATTTCTTATTGGTGTAAGAGGGGTCGGGGGGCATCAGTGTCATTCTGACAGCTCTTATTATTTCTAATTCTTCCTATTTTTCAATAGGTTTTTTGTCTGACTTCTTAGTTTCTTTCTTGCATTCATGTTCGACATTTGAAAAACTAATATGAGATTCCAAAATGATCAAGATGCAGATCAGTCAAGAAGACACAGGTAATACCGAGAAATCATGTAAATTTGAAGTAACGAAGACTTTTTTAGCTTCTAAGAGATATATAAATGAAAATAGTCCTTTTAATAGATAAAAAAGAGTGGTCATATTTTTCTTTTGTATTTTCTTTATTTCTTTTTCATTTTTCAGGGTCACTTTGACTACTGATATGAATTTAAAGGATCGTGGTGTATTTTGTCTGGTAGCTTGGTAATTTCTGAACAGTGGAAATCAATTGTTTGATATATCTGATAAATTATCGTCTAGCTCTTCATAGCACGACCTGTCTAGCAGAGATTGGGGGAAGAATTTACTGATACAACATAAACAATTGAAAGAAACAAATCATCATAAACTATTATGATAAATGTTTATTATTACTGTTGTCTATGCGCTAATGGTATGATGGTTTATTGCGCTATATATTAGCTGTAATAATAGCCCGATCAATGTGTTTGATTGATGTTGACCTCTGAGAGGTAAAGATATGATAAACAATACTGATGTAAGTAATGGTTGTTACTTGGTTTCTCAGTGTTATGTACATCAATGCTATATAATAAATATAAGTTTTATGTTACACTCACTCACTCACTCACTCCGCTTGACAATGGATCCACTTGACGCAGCTGACCGACCGATGCATCGCCCCCGCCCCTTTCACTAATTCAGTGTCTGCTTAATATTTCGTGTGATAAAATTCATGATTTAGACTATTACAATTATATAGCTCATACAGCTTTCGTGATTTGCGATTTTACCAAACTTTTTTGTCTAACATTGACTAATAGAAAAACAAATATATCTCAAATTGTTTGTAGGCTGGGATGTCGTGCTTTTAAGATAATTTTGTATTTTCTATAGACTACAATATTCTCCTGATCATATTTTTTCATTCATGTCAAAAAGACGCATTAATGACTAGAACATGAATAGAACATACGAGTGTTTCAGTGCAGTATATAGAAACTTGTCAAACAACAACAACAACAGAGCGAGCAAAACATTAAAAATGACTTGAAATTACAGGTTGTTGGTGGTTTTATTTACTGGTCTTTTACAATGTTCGACGTCAAATTAAAACGATCAGAGATAGATAGCCTTAAGTGTTTTTTTTTTCTTTTCTAGATAATTAAGCTAAATTCAGAAAACTTTGCATCTGTTTGTTTGTTTTTCGTTTCAATAATTTATTCAACATCGATCTGTAAACAAGTTGTTGCAGTTTATGTTTATTCCGCTCCATAACTAAACCATACCAGAATTCGCACCCTGAGTAAGGAATATGGAAAGTCACCGGAGGCTCTTACACCTGATTAGAACCTGAGAAGCAGTCTTTCTAACTTCCTTCCACTGCGTTATGCCTCTTTAAAGTTATGTCTAAAAGGAGCTTACTTAATTTTTTTGCTATAAGTAAGTGTTTCAATTTTACCATTTGCTGTAAAAGTACTCTAAACAAAGCACAGTATGAAATGAAGACCTTGAATTCAGATACTTCTAGTCCGAAGAAAAAGATATCAATATTACGTGATTTTGGAGTAACTACTCTATGTTAACTTTGGATCTGATTTACAGATTTTATAATCACTTTGTCACTTATTGCGATTGCACAATTTTTGAATGAGTTATTGCTCTTTTATCAAGATACTTACCACACAGTTATTCTTTGAAAAACCTATTATTGATTTATTTTCCCATTTTCTTTATATGCAAATTCTGACTTTACCCTTTCTTCAAACCAGCCGATCGGCGGGGGATATACTGTCTGTGACAGAGTCTTGTTTATATTATAGTGCAGTTTTCTTGTATTATTTGTTAAATTTTCATACGAGTTGCTTGGTTTTGTTACATAAAAGGAAACCGCGTAATACATACATTTAAACTGTCATATTCCTTTTATCATACATTATTATTCACATTTTTCGCCATTTTAAAAAGATAATAAATGTTACTAGACCTACGTAAACATTGTACGTTAGTGTTATATACGCCAGCAGGTGTGCAAACTTATTAATTCACCATGGAATACATTGAATTAATTTTAAGTGGTTATTTTTTCATCTATTGACATCTTTTTTCCTTTAAGTTATTCAGTTACAGAAATGGCATGGGAGTATGTGAACTTATTCATTTGTTAAGAGGGTAGCATTATTGTTTTTGCATTACGCATTGCAAATTTCAGGCGCATACAGTCTCATTTGACGGGGTTAGAATGTAAAGACAAAATACGAAAGAAAAAGTACCGGTAGGTCGTATTTCGCCTCCGACGACTACTGGGCGAAAACACGAAAACATAGGGCCCCATACGGCAATCATTACACGCTAGCGCGCCGAAAACGTTCGTAGTACTTTAAATTTGGACTTTTTGCAATTTCGCCATGCAAGTCTTCGGTGCGACAAAAAAAACACAAGTAAGTATGTATGTGTGTGTGTGTGTGTGTGTGTGCGCGCGGGAGGAGTGGGGAGTGCGGTTCCTCCTTTAAGTATCGTTGAGTGTCCGGTTCCGTCGTCCAGAATTGGTTCGTTAACACTCTAGAGGCTACATTTTACCTAATTAAAATGAAACTTGATCAGAATGATTGTTTCAGTAAAATCTTGGACAAGATTGAATACGGGTCATATCGGACTGAAAACTAAGTCACATGGCCAAAAATCAAAGTAAAACTTTGTTGACACATCTAGAAGCCACTTGTTTTGTTCAAATGCAATGAAAACCTGTCAGAATGTTTGTCTTGACAATATTTAGATCAGGTTTGACTATGGGCCATCTTGCCACAGGGTCAAAACATAGAAACGCCTTGTTACGCTCAAATGACATAAAAACAAGTCAGAGTGTTTATCATAATGATATCTAGGTCAAATTTGAATATGAGTTATCTTGGGTCAAAAACAAGGTCACAGGGTAAGAACATGAAAAAACATTTTTAACGCTCTAGAGGCTACATTTTTATTCCAAATATCATGGAAATTTGTCAGAATGTTAGTCTTGATTACATCAAGGTCAGGTTTAAATAAGAATTATCCTGGTGTAAAAACAAGGTCACAGGGTAAAAAGATAGCAAAACTTTGTTAACGCTCTAGAGGCTACATTTTCTGTCCAAATGTCATGAACATTTGTCAGAATGGTTGCCTTATGATATTTAGGTCAAGTTGGAATATGGGTCATCTAGAGGCTACATTTTACTGCTAACTGTCATGAAAATTTGTTAGAATCTTTGTCTTGATATCATCAAGACAAACTTTGAATATGGGTCGTCTGGGTAGAAAACTAGTTCACGGGGTCACAGAAAAACTTGTTAACAATCTAGAGGTTGCATTTTCTTTCCAAATGTCATGAAAATTTGCAGAATGTTTATCTTGATGATATGTAGGCCAGATTTTAATATGGGTCATATGGGGTGAAAACCTAAGTCACAGGGTCAAAACATAGAAAACAATTGTTAAAACTCTAGAGGCTAGATTGTATTTCTTAATGTGATGAAATTTTGTCAGAATCTTTGTCTTGATGATATCTAGGTCAGATTTGAATATGGATTATCGGGGTCGATAACTAGGTGATGGGGTCAAAACACAGGAAAACGTTGTTAACAATCTAGAGGCTACATTTCTTTTCCAAATGTCATAAAAATTGGTCAGAATATTTGTCTTGATGATATCTGGGTCATGTTTGAATATATGTCATCAGGTGTCAAAAACTAAGTCATCGGGTCAAAAGACAGATTTACCTTGTTAACACTCTAGAGGCATTTTTTGTCTAAATGTCAAGAAAACCTTTAAGAATGTTTGTCTTGATGATCTCTAGGTCGGGTGTGAATATGGGTCATCTCGTTTCCCGAACCAACCTCATCCTATCAATGGTTTCAAAGTCATGGCTCCTTAGCAATATGATTCAGGTGAGAATTGAGGGCCATCATAGCCGAATTGTTAGTTCTCCTTTGCATTTTCGCAAAACGCGTAGGAGAAATTTCCGCATTTTCTACTGGCAGGCAAAGTCAAAAGTCACAGTAGGCGTGTTGTCTTGCCTTTGATGTAACAAAATGTAAAGTTTAGAAACTGAAGTAACGCGCTTTAATTTTGCAAGACGTAAATACTTCTATAAATGAGCACTAGTGCAAACGGCGTTCTATACACTGCGTCGACTCTTGCTGTATTCTAGTCTTGTCGCACGTGGGCGATAAGAGAAATCTGCTCTAGAGAAAGTAATGTATAGTGATCAGATTTCATTCAGATGAAATTACTTTTGTTTCGTCTGCAATTTCTACATCTGCATTTCTGCAGCTTGTACTAAACTTTCGTTCGACTGATTGAACAAAACACATACCAACTTGCATTCAAGCACAAGAAATGATACAGATATGGATATATGATACGGGATGCTTCTGCTCGAATGTTAGTAAAATTACTTCTTTTTAATGAACAATAATATTACTTACAGTTACATTTTAAAGATATTTTTAAGTTCAAAATTGCGAAGATGCATGATGGTCAAGGTAGATGGTGAAACACATGGAATGTTCAGAAATCCTCTTAGATGTAGTTATAATGGCTTTTTAACGTCTTAATTGGATATCAATAAAAACAGGGCTTCCTGTTTTTCTGAAAGACCGATTAAGACAGATTTTTTCAATACCCATATTTACTAACCGGTACGAAACTTTTTATTCACAATAAATACATATTTACCTTTAAACATGGCTTATGTTTTGATCTTTTTTTGAAGAGTACACAGTGCAAATTGTATTTTTTTAAACTTTTATGGTCACTTAGAACATAACTGAATTTCGATTTTTTAGTTATTCTTTATAACTCTTTTGATATACAAGTATTTAGAAAAACGCCCTTTTCAACAGCGTTCTTAAGATCAAGGAGAAACATATCACTTGAGAGAAGAGATTGCGACTCATTGGTACATACAGCTGTGTGGACTAAGCCAAATGTGACATAAAGTTACCTGGTTATGCTTCAGAAAAAGAAATGCATTAGAAATGTATTACAATTTACATTGTGTATTGTAAAGTTTCATATGTGCTCAGACAAAGTTTTGTCAAAGAAGTATAGTTTTAACAAGAAAATCTTATTTTCTAAGTCAAGAAGCACTTCTCTCCGTAAAGCAATGAAAGGCAAAAGTCTATTCCATATTCTTAAAAATATAAATTTGAAGCAGAATGTTTGGATGTAGATGGGTTTGTGCATTTTAGAAATTTAGTAGCTGAATTAACTATTCATTGTTGATGTAGGATTTTTTAAAAGATAATAAACAAGATGACGATGGATAACGAGGACTTCGTCAATCAGGAGCGTTTTTTTTATTTATCGAAAGACGGAAAAACAATTTATTTTAAGTTCAATATCTAGTATGTGACCCACGACTATAAATTGCAGCTGGGCAGCACGTCCTTATGCTGGCGATCAAGTTCTGGACGGCTCTTTTAGACACTCCGTTCTATTCTTGGACAAGCACGGCACCAAGCTCCTGTATAGCTCATGGCTGGACTTGACGTACTGAAACTGTTAGCTGTAAGTCATTCAAAAGGTATCATCGGGTTCAAATCCGGAGAGCTTGCTGGTCACTTCGATCCCCTCCCAGTAAAGTACTCTCATACCATGGCAGTGTGTGGGCGGACGTTATCGTCCATAAGGAAGAAACTGTCGCCTAGACAGCCAGCATATGGTCGTAGATAGGCATCCAAGATGGAATTTCTAAACCACTGAACAGTCACATACTCCGATTAAGGGCACATTAGTTGCCTCAGACTATTAACGAGCTCGCGCCGTACCGGTTCTGTTCCGCTATGATAGATGAATAAAACCTCTCTTCTGGTCTTTGCCACGCGCTAGCACTCCCATCCGTAAACTCAAGACAGTAACAAACTCGTCTGTAGAAATGGACTTATCTCCATTGTTGTTTCCAGTGTTCACTTATAACCTTCCTGGCGGACATTGGTCTTCTAAACCGGAGACCACTGAAGCCTGGACCAGGTAGTGGTGATAGTTACCTCAGGTGCATTTAGAATGTCTCATCGAAGCTTGTTTGAAGTTGCAAAATAGTTTCTAAGTGCCTGAACTACCAGAAATCTATTATCCGACCTTCACGCAGACTTATTTCTGTTCTTACCATTGCAAACAGATGTGTCATATTGTCAATACTTGGACCACACTATGGTTATCACGGTGTAATGCAAATCCACGACCCCCCCCCCCCCAAACAAACCTCATGGTGACTGGTACCTTTTTCCACCGTCCCTACATTGTTAATTAATTGAAACAGAATAGCAATGTACCGAAAAGTGTCAAACCAAACAAAACATCGTACACCGATTATCTGGTCTTTATCAAACTCCGAGTTGTATATTTCTGCCCAAATTCAATGACAAAGTCATAAAGCCGTTTAAACACAGGAAGGTAATGAAAATTAATCATCAAATATTTCAGGTTTTAGTTTCTCCCAAACTACAAGTCTTTTGCTAAGTTGCTTAGATGTACAGAAAAGACAAGAATGAGAACGATTATAACACGTTTCAGCTTCGTTGATACATAAAGATACATGAAGTGGGTGGGGTAAATTGGTGCCATGTTTGTAATCCTATTTCAGTTGTTCTCACTGATGGATGTAATTTCTGTCTTAAGGGTTTCTTAACGGTTCAAGATTACAGACTAACCATTATTAGGACTAGACCAGGTGGTTTTGATGTTAATATTCGTCTAACCTGCTCATGTTTATGTCAGAATTGTCGAAGACTGACTTTATTTTGTCATAGTATGGTGTATTTTGAGGAAAAAAACGTCAATTCATTAAGGATTAGAAAAGTTTAATTATACCTTTAAAGTCATTATAAAAACCAAGAACAGTTAATTTCAAATAACTACATGTACTTCAAATCTACAGCGGGATACATGTTTATATTGTATAAATATGTTGAATAACTAAATAACTACATGTACTTCAAATCTACAGCGGGATACATGTTTATATTGTATAAATATGTTGAATAACTAAAGAAACTTAGAATATGTTATCTTGGTTTTATTTAAAACTATATTTGTATTAATGTATACTCATTAGTGTGATTTACTGTTGATAAAGGTTCATATATAATGCGTAATGTATATGACAGCTTGCAATGATTGTATAGTTGTTTACGAACTGTTATCCTATAGGGAAGAAGACACTGATTACAGCTGACAGTGACAGACCATCGCCAACTTGTCATTTCTGTCCGGTTCTCGTCTTTTTCCTTCTTCTGCATATTTTACTGGGGTGAAAACTATGCAAGTCCGCTTACGCTAGATGACTTTCAAATTCTATGACAGCTTTAACTAGTTAAATGTTAACCTGGTTAACTGAGAACATATATATTAAAAGTAAGTACCATTTATAGAAATACAACTGTCACTTTTATTTTACAGAATATGTATTTAACTCAACTTCAGTTGTTCATAAATTCACACTCATTTCACTTACAGTCACATTATTAAAAAGCGTCTCGAATTTGCAAGAGAGGTAACTGATACAATAGCAACAGGCAGAGTTTCTTTGAGTACAATATGGATTTGATATGGATATTTTGGATTCGGAAAATGAAAACGAGGCTTGAATGAGTACAATACAGATTGATATGGAATTTTTGGACTCGGAAAATGAAAACGAGACTAACTGATAAGATTAGATCCAATAATGATTACACTAGTTGATCACATGGTACAAGCTGGAAGACCATTTCATTTGTTACATTTTATAAGGTGTAAAATAATACTTTAATATCAATAACTTTCTTTCTGTAAATTTGGAAATGGGTAAAGTACTCGTACTTATAAATATCAAGGTTAATCAAGTATTTAAAGAATCAATGACTGTCTTTCATTTTTTATGTTCCTTGTCACTTCCAGCATTCTCAGTATAATTATGATCATGAGAAATGTGTTTCCTCTTATGGTCATTCCGTATCCGTCTGGAAAAACGACCCTTTTGTCGCGATTCATTTTCCTGTTTACTCGCGAAAACCGGTAATTCGTGCCTACTTTCGATTTTGAAGGCAAGACACCTTTACATCCGGTTGCATTTATTTTCATATTTTATTGATATTTCATGATAAAACTAAGAATTTACCGTGGAAATGTTATGATATGAAGGAATTTGGTAAGATATATAAAAAAATATTTTCAGAGTTAAAAACTGAAATTATCTAAAACACTCTTCCGAACACAGCCGACATTTATCGATCTTTACCGATCTTCGAAGAAATGGCGGGAGTTTTTTACAGTCGCTCTACCTTAAGACCGGTCATAATTATGTTCGATCCGCTAAAATTTCAGACCCAATTATCCTAAAATTTTTACACACTGACGCAAATCCTAGAAGCGAATGTATGACGTCCAATCCACTGATGAACAAAACGGTGCTCCTGAACCCGGATGCAAAGTCCGAGTATTCAACCACCTTTTCCCCGTTTATAATACCATACCTTATCGTGAACACTAGCATATATGTATCTAAAATAAACATATACATATACGTTACAACCAAAAGTCCTGCGATTCGCTTTGTGAACTTTTCAGGCTTTACGTAAGCATAAATAAACACGAATATGAAAATGAGGCTCGCACCGGTGAAACCTACCATTATAATGACCAAAAGCTTTGGCTCGTCCTCGTAAACACTATCGCCAGTCTCTCGGGTGAAATCTTCGACCACGTTTATATCTGTTTGGCTTATTATCACCCACTGTGCCGTCGTAGTGACAGCAAAAATCACAAAGCAGATAGGATGTGCAAGTGACTTCTTACAGCCACACAGGTTACAAAAGTAGTCTCTATCAAACAGAAATAATAATAGAATAACCACGAGGTCAAAAACGTTTCCTATATCACACATTATTCCTAGTTTTAATCGTTGCACAAAACACAGGTGTATGAGAACTCGGGTAAATCAATAACCCGATTCGTTCCGCAGCGCATCAAATCGATTTTAGGTCCCTGCCTTCGTTCGTGTCTGCCTTGCTGAAATAACGCCTGAAGTTGCTTTTTACATTCATCTCCTTTTCGTAAAACTTTCAACTCACCCAGCTTATTCTCTTAAATTAGAATAGTCAGGCTTCAGTGAATTCCGGCAATTTCCTAATCAATTACATTATCAAATTACACCTGAACGTGCAAGTGATAAATGTAGAACGCGCCTAGCTGTTTTGGGTTTTCAATGCAAAAATATCTTGAAACCGGTAAGGCAACTTTTCTAAGTGATACACTTATTTTAATTTTGTATTCAAAATATTTCGTTAGTGAAGCAATAATGTTTGCGTAAATTATATTGGCGGAGAAAACTGCAGGTGTATATTTTTTGTGACATTACGGTTTTAATTCACATTTAGAAGTTTTATTTGACTGAAATTAGCGGAAAGTCAACATGTGTGTACAGACTGAATTATGCATGACTTTCCTGGAATTGCGGTTGATTGATTCGATTACAGTAAAATGAATCAATACTGCCTAAGGACATTTTACGGCACTTAAATTAAAGTTTCGCCCAATGTTAAAGTTTTATGTCCCAAAATAAGTTACCTTATATAGGAAGTGTTGAAGTGGATTTTGCTAATCGAGTTACACGTGCCAGTAACAAGATGATCATGAACTTGATGAAAGAGATACATCAGTTAGACTAGGTCGTTTACCTGAAAAATCTTATTATATTAAGAAAACATAAATCATTGCATTTCTAGACTTCGACTGCACTTCTTAAGGTGAATTAAATTGTCATCATTTTTAGGCTCAGTCCTGTTTAGCTGAATTAATTAATAGCGAATTTCTCTGTGTCATACGCAACGTCATACAGCAAAATTAACTTCTGGTTACAACTGAGTTAACCACAAGCAATACAATCGCATTTGGTAACGAATATAAAACAAGGAAATTGGTAGAACCGATGGATGCTCGTAGAAGCACTACTTCAAATGTCTTTTTAGTATCTTTCTATGTATAAATTGTAGTATTAAAAATACTGCTATGTATTATAAGAGGCTTTGACTGTGCAGTACAATGAGCATACTGAAAGTGACTCATTCCCAAAGTCAACAAGGGAAAACTTAAGGTTCCTTGTTTTCAAATATCATAAATATGTTGATTTATCAATATATGAGCGATCAGTGATCACGTGTCGCCTAATGATAGCCAATTAAGCAGCTGAATGAGGGGTGGTTGGACAGTTTGTTGGAAATGTAAATTGACCCTATGGATGTTTGAGTGTTTTCTGTAATGTGGAAAAAGTAAGAATTACCTAACTGATTATGCTGAACATTGTACTTCTGGAGGATACCATTATGTTCCATGGGTGGGCACAGTTCGAAACACAGTTTTGTGGTAGCTGAAGTATGTTTCAAGTATACTGAAATTGGTTTCTTGTATATCAGTGAAGACCAAATCTAAGTTGGTGTTGTTGTTTGTTGTAGGCATGTGAATAATTTGCTGTAGCCCATATGTTTCCATGTGTGTTTCTAACTGCTGTTTCCTCTGTCCTTCACAGTTGAAATCTTCCATCACAATGACCAAACCAGTAATACCTTCCAGTGCAGAACTAATGTCTTTTGTAATGGTTTTCAGCTTTGTATTAGACTTTGCATAAACAGAGAAGACATGGATACACAGTGGTTGTGTTATGTGGATGTACACTATTTCAACTTGACTGTCAAAGTAGTCCCGACAAACGTTAAAAATAAAAATCATTAAAGGGCCATAACTCTGACAGAAATCATTGAACTGAAAAAATGCCGACGATTAGACAGCAAGACTTAGTACTGATCATTCCTGTAAAGTTTGGATGAAATTGCACCAGTAGTTTTTGAGGAGTAGTCCGGACAAGTTTTGTGACGGACGGACAGACGGACGGACGGACTGACAGACAGATGACGTAGAAGTGTGCCCTATATGTCGCAGCTACTGTGTAGCAGGCGACACCAAAATGTAAGGTAGAAATCAATAGAGAAAATAATTCTTATTCCTATAATTATAAATGTTATGTACTTTTTTGATATAGAATTTCCTCTATTTCCTCTCTATCAACATGTGTAATATCAACAAAATCCCTTGAATACTGTTGGAGCGTTATGAAATATAATGATAAAGGAAGATAATTTATAAATATGGCCAGATAAATGCTTCTTAAACTCTGCACATTCAGCCATTGTTTTGAATATCAAGCAAATACATTGAACAGTTTTAAGTAATTCACCAAATAAACGTAATATACATTAATGAAGGCTTTTTTAAAAAATGGGCAAGGTAGAGTTAAAGTTCTTTTATACTGTACTTCTTCTATTTGACCTCTATCAACATGTGACACTTAATTCCTTGAATACTTTGAAGTTAAGCTGGATAAGCAAAATAAGAAAATATAATACAGGTTTATAATTGAAAAATGGGACATGCACGGTTATTATCATTCAAAATTTCACTTCGTGTATACGCTCTCTATCAATATCTTTAATATCAACTAATCCCTTTTATAATTTTAGAGTTTTGCCCCGGACAAGCATTATAACTGTAACAAAAACTCAAAAATGGGGTCAGCCAGAGTTATATTTCTTAACCACTACACATTTTTGCTGCTCCTTTCTATGCCAAATATCAACTAAATGATTTTCATCATTTTAGAGTTATGCCCCGGACAAGCACAATATACTTAGGGTAAAAATTGAAAAAAAAAACAACAAGACAAGGTGAGTTATGGTTCGTGTACACTGCACTTACTCTTACTAACTTCTGTCATTGTATGAAGTTTGAAGTAAATCCCATCATTGGTATTAGAGTTAACTCCGGACAAACCGGACATATGGACAAGTCGCAGATTTTATGTTCTCTTGTCGGTAAGCATAAAAAGTTGTCCCAGTTTAAAGGTCAGTGAAAACCCAGTTTTTTTTCTAAATGTAATATTTATTCTTTAACAACTTTTTCAACTGTACCTACATTTATTCTGACAACGATAAACGTATTCCTGAAGGCCAATCACTTCTCTTAAGACAAAATTAAGTTTATTACTTTGTTTCTAATTAAAACCTTTTTCATTTACATATTTTAACCAGGCACGAACTATTACGACAAACACAAATACCACTGGCACCTTAAGAAATACAACTAACATTTTTCAACTTGCACTTCTCAGACAACATAAGCTGTATCATTCGACGTTGATAGGGCTTGATTTAACCATTGAATCTATTAAAATATACTTGTAGCATTGACAAAGATGCGTCGTCTTTTCAGCAATAGGCCGTTTTTACTCTAAATTTCCTACAGTTTCCATCGAAAATAAACATGCACGCTGATTACACGTTTTAGTTAACTTATAATAAATCTTCACAAACAAGTAAGGCATATTCTCCTAAATATGTGTTTGGACTGAGAAATCAGTTACAAGTCGTCAGCCAGAATCCTGATTTGGAGATGCACGCATTGTGGGTAATATACAATGACATTCAAAAGAAATGGAAATAACGAAATAGGACTAAACTTTTAAAATGATAACAATGTAGTTTATCTCAAGAGATGCAATTGCATTTGTTCATTTATACTACCTTTAAATTTTGCCACAGGAACTAGAGTATTGGAGACAATTTTGGCTTGTAAAACGTATGTTATGGTAGCGTAGGAAGTGCAGAAATGACGTCAACACTGTCTGGCAAATGTCACTTATAATTACAGTTCGTTCGCAGATTTTCATTTTAATCAGACTGACTGTATGTGAAAAGTTTTGCAGTTAATTTACTGAAAAGGTGTTTAAGTGATCTAATGTGCATAAAACTACGGTTTCATAAATTGCATAATTGTATTAAGAAATAACTTAAGAGCCTTAATCAAGAAGAAAACACACGTAATTGAGTGGCAAAAATGGACACGCACCTAGTTTGACCTAGCCATTACTGATACTATAAAGGGGTGGACTAGGAGAGATGTCTTTCAATAGTTAAATAACTTTATGTTCTTCCCTATATAAACGAGAAAGCTAGACCTTACAAAACAGGTAATTATAGAGGAGCAGGGGCGAGGGATAGAGGGCTGGACTCACAATCCGGAGGTCGCTGGTTCGAATCCTAAGGATAAGATTCTTAAGTGACTTTCTGAATTTCATACTTTTTGCATGAGCACTGGTTCAAATCCAGGCAACAGTCATCGAGCTGGATTTATATGAAGTTCAAGAACTTTTTCTCAAAGCGATGTTAAATGAATAAGTTTAAACTAAAACATTTATCTGCAGTCTTGGCTTTAGTTATAAAGTAAAGTTAGTTCAGTTAGAGTCCGAATGTTAACAGAAGGTTTGCAGTACATGCTATCTTTTTGTGCCATGAGCATGCACTTACGCTGTTAATGTATCAACGGACGTTTGCCAAACCAGTCTTAGAAAAAGACTGTTGATTCTCTGTGAATAAATTCGCATTTAACTAGCTTGATAGACCACTTGGCGCTCTTCTGTTAAAAAGTCTTTTATGAAACTAATTAAAAAATATCATATGGTGCAAATTTGATACACATATCTTCAAAAACAGAAAAAAGGTCAGTAGGTCAAGGTAGACAAAGGTCAAAGATGAACTCTTAATGGAGACTTATCAAGAAATTATAAAACTGATTTTTCTTTTTTTCCAAATCACATAAAATTAGTGGCATCCTGGTCACTTTTGGCCCAGGGGCCATGATTTAAACAACCCTGGTACAGAACCATTTGAAAATGCTACAAACCAAATATCTAGGCACTTTACCTAGGAGATTTAAAGAAGAATTAAAAACAAGACGATTTTTGAAGTATTCCCTATATCAGCTTATGAATAATCAAATGAACTACAATTTAAACCCAGTCATAATTTGAACAAATTTGGTATTTGGTAGAATTCCAGTAGGCCCTGTTTAGCACATCAAATATCTAAATATACCAAATAACTCTAGACCTTTTGGTTTCTGACGAAAGTTTTTAGCTTTTCCAATATAAATCAACATAAATAAAGTGATCCGTGGTCAGGGCTAACTTTGACCCCCAAGTTATGATTTGAACACACTTGATAGACATCCACAGCTACATAATAAATATCTTAGTTCTAGGGCGTGCGAGTTCGGAGACGAAGATTTTTGAAGTCTTCCCTAACTAAGCTTAATTTATTAAAATCAAATAAACCCGAATTTTGATCCCAGAGTAATGATCTGAACGAATTTGGTAGAGGTCTTACTCACCAAATATCTAAATATACCAAATAAGTCTAGACCATATGGTTTCTGACAAGAAAATGTTTAGTTTTTCCAATACAAATCTATACAAAATAAAGTGACCCCTTGAGCAGGGCTAATTTTGAACCGGGGGTTATGATTTGAACAAACTTGATAGAGGTCCACTAGACAATCCTACACACGAAATATGTTATCCATAAGCCCTGTGATTTCGGAGATTTTTTAAGTCTTCTCTGTTGAAATAAATTTTACCTCCTGTAACCCAGACTTACAGCGGAACTGAGCCACTTGAACAACCTTGGTAGAGCTTTAAACAAGGAACATTTCGGACAAGATTCATCAAATTTTACCATGTGGTTTCAGAGAAGATGTCCTAAGAAACAATTGTGGACGAAGACGACGAAGAGACATGGTTCCCAAAAGCTCACATAAGCAGTGCATGCTTAGATGAGCTAAATTAAATCAAACCACAACAGTCACTAGAGTTTTCACCACTATCAATGTTTTAATCTACAACTACACAATGTCGTAATATGATAAGCAAAATAAACTAAGATATCGTTCATATCTTATTTCACATAAGACTAGAAACTCTTTGAGCAGTAGCCACAAGCAATATTGCACTATAGTGTTATAACATGACCAAGTCATGACCTATGCAGATAACAATAAATGTGATATCTAAAAAAACTTTTTTGTCATTGTTGGTAGATTTTTTTTGGTAGTAAATATAACTTAGGCGGTTAATCGGGATCGATTGCATAACTGTCGGTTTTGCTGGATGTTTAAAACTGCTTTAAGCAAAGTAATTAAATCAAAACAAAAAGTATCTTTAAAAAAAGATAGACGACCGTGATACAAAGACGTATGAAAAGACGTTGGAAAGTATACACTGACAATCTGAATACAAGTACAGCACCAGTTACGTTACTTGCTTTGTTATTGGAGAAGTCATCAGACCTTTCCACAGTCACGTTGAGGATAATCCCGTGCGGCATCCATTTTTGCGTATCGAACTGAAGTTAAACATCAAGATTTAAAGCCAAATGTCTTAAGAACCAGTCTCCAATAATCTTTGTGCGCATGGTTTGCTTGAAAATACAAATTCAGGAAAAACGAAACTTTTTTTAGTGTTCGCGGGTGAACCTATCTTATGCTTTTTTAAAAGAATCTTTCTTGTGACAGAAAGAAAGCGCGCACAGGTAAGGATTTTTACATGACCGAAAGGTAAAACCAAAATTGTTGAATGCCACCTCTAAGTCATTTTCGCCGATATTTTACTATCGTTCTTTTATTTTACGAATATTAAACTCGCAAAACGTTAAGCAATTGAACATGCTTATGAAACTGATAGATTACATTTAGTTTTAGAGTCAGAAAGTCTAAATGCTAGTTTCCAAGAGTCCTTTCCTTTTCGTGGCAAGTCACCGGTAAAATGTCGATGTGTTTTGGTTCACCAATGGAATTTTAGCAGCGATCCTGTTTTCACTTTACAGTAAACCGGAAGTCAAGGTGAAAACAAAAGACCTACGACCGAAAATAATCAATTTTAATCTGTCTGTGGCGTAAAGATTTTGTGTAACTGCATCAGTGAAGGTTGTGTAGTCAGACTTTTCTTGAAAAGCAGTAAAAGCAGACATTTTAAAAAATCATGTCATTTCATTTAAATTCTAACTTTCTGTTTAACTGTAACTGCCTCTTTGAGAGAAATTATTATAAATTAACTAAAACATAATGTGTTAAATAGACCAAATTTACAACTATCTAAACCAGTGTGGTTCTCAAACATGATGTGTGGTAAAAGTGAATATATCTCTTCAGTTATTCTGAGCAAGACTATTAGGGAGCAGCTTTTTAACTTAATCTGGGTATGATTTCTTTATAAACATACAGAATCCATTGTTAATTGTTTAATTTCTTTCTAAATTAAAATGGGGCTCCTATATCATTTTTGAAATGAAAGAACTTTGCTTTAAGGCGAAGATCAAGCTCTCTGGTAAACGATGCAGGATAAAATACTGCGTTTGGTGAACAATATGGGGTGAAAATAGGTTTGAACTAATAAAAATGTTGTTTAACCAAAAGCACAGACTTTCATAAAATCAAAAAATGGTTAGTTTCGAAATTACTGAAATTCAATTTTGTTCTGATGAATTTCACTCTATTGACGTAGTCTAGCCTTCTTGTTCCGCGGACAGACATTATCTAATTTCTCAATACGCCACATCAATCTGTCATCAGTTATCTTATTTACTTGAAAATATTAGATTAAAATGACACTGTACATTTTGTAATCTATCAGAACTAGCCTAATCATTTAGCACCAACAAAAACGATATATTCATACCTGAATGGCAAGTGCATATTATAAAATTCCAGTCCTAAAAAGCATATTTACTAGAAGCAATACAAAAGCAAAGAGAAACTCTCAGATTAAAAAGTAAAAATTAAAACAGAAGCAATTTTGTTTTCAAATTTAAAAGGTTTGGTTGGTTAGGTTTATATCAGATTAAAAGCTGAGAAATTTCTTTTGAGGTTTACCAAAGCGCTGAGATTCATGTCTTAAGCTGATATTTAAGACGGTGCTATCACATGTACATATAAAGTGGTCATTTTAAAACATGATACGACAAGTGGATATTTAGAAGTTTGCCTCAGCTGAAAAATAGATTTAATTATAGTTTTCACATGTACTAGTAGACTACACATAGTCAAAGAATGGTTCATGTCAATGTTTCTATGTGGATGTCTTCGGTTTAATGTGAGTGTTCAGAAAACTGTCTTGGCTGCTGTAACACCACAAGTATTGTGTAACAGAATGTTATAGCAATTTGTTCTGAAAAAATCACTTAAATGTCTTGAGTTATTTTCCTAAAGTATTTGAATAAGATTCAAAACGACAGTCTTGTAAATTATCAGAAGTTTAGCAATTCCACATATTCAGTCAATGGTGGTATTAAACTGAATGACACTAAAGGCAGCAGATAAAAAATGTTAGATCCTACAGGTAAGAAAGTAAGAAGGTAAAACCAAATATTAGAAAGCAAAACAAAACTGAAACCAAATATTAGAAAGCAAAACAAAACTGAAACCAAATATTAGAAAGCAAAACAAAACTGAAAGCAAATATCAAAAAGCAAAACAAAACTGAAAGCAAATATCAGAAAACAAAACAAAACTGAAAGCAAATATCAGAAAGCAAAACAAAACTAAAAGCAAATACCAGAAAGCAAAACAAAAATGAAAGCAAATATCAGAAAGCAAAACAAAAATGAAAGCAAATATTAGAAAGCAAAACAAAACGGAAAGCAAATATTAGAAAGCAAAACAAAACTGAAAGAAGATATTATTACCTGAAAAAAACATCTTTTTCTTTCACACTGATTAAATTGGAATATGTGTGACTATTTTGATGAAATGTTGCCAGATCCATTTAGCGCTGATATCAGTTTTGGCCACGCCAACATTCAGACTACTTTAAGTTGTGTGGTCAGGTAGGTCTGAACCCCACATTAAACTATCGATATGGACGCGTAAACACTAATGACTGCATATTTTCAGTATTTAAGTCAGAATTAAATCATTTCCGTAGGATATATCAAATTGACTCCAGCTTAAATGTTATAAAAAATAATCACAACTAGATAAACTTGAAAATATACATGTCACAAAAAGCAAAAAAGAACAATTATAATTGGAGGGTTTGTTTAGATTTTAGATTATATTCTTATAAATGTAGCTTTTTTTTAATTTTCTCTTACGAAACCTTTTAATGTCTTTTCTATGTTTGTTTTTCTGTGATATTTTATCCTTAAACTTCTTCCTCGCACGTATATGTTAAAAATTGATCTGTTGCAAAATAACTGAAAGTTTCAGCTTCGAATAATTAAATGTAAACCTGTTATCTTCACTATGTACCAGCTAAACTTTTTAGATCTATGTAACATTAATCTTTGTCTTGAACATAGGTAACAGACAGCGTGTGTAAAAACTGTAACAGAAGTACTCGTATATTACGGAACTTAACTACCCCCTTACCTATCGGGTAGCCTTCATGGCAGCATGGTAGAGTGCATTGTTGGGCTAGGTTCCTGGAATTGGCACCTTTATTCATATGTAGGATCTAAATAATTCAGCTGACATCCTCGCTAATAGGTAAAACCCACTATAAATATTATTGTCCCATATATCCAAATATCATTTCTGTTACAGGTACGCTGTCAAGTCAACGAATCCCACGAGAGTTCAAAGAAAAGCAACTATGTGTTCTCTTTTGTCCTATACCTAATACTCAGTTTGGTTTATCCTAAATTATATAATGCAATAATAATGAGTAGCCTTGATTTTGAAATTCAGTATCATGGACGACAAAGTTTCTGCAGACAAGTATTTGATCAACTTATTCTGGGGAAAAAAACTTTTCTCGAATGAAATTCTTCCTAGACGGGAATCATTGCAATATATTAAACATGAATTTTGTTCATATGTATACTTAGGTACCTCAAAACGCGTCTAGAAAAAAAGCATAATATTCAGTCTAATCCCATTAGACATTTGCAACAGCAGACCGGAAGGTCTAACGTCATAGTGATGTAAATACCTGACTGATTGGTAGATCGTTGTCATCAATCAGTCTTGGAACATATTACAGGAAATAATAACTCATCTTTATGTAATGTTTCAAATTTATCAAAGGTTTGATGTAATTGCGCAGAATCTGACATTGACGTAACTGCAAGTACAACTGACGAGTTTCTTAGATTATTTTTGACGATTTAATTATTCCTATGTATAATGAATCTATAATAGATATCAACCACTAAGATGCAGAAATTAAATAACATTAACAGAACCAGGGTCTTTCAACTAGCAATCTGATAGAACAGAATTTTTTATCAATGTTAAAAAAAAGCAGGCAATATAAGAAATATAAAGTATAGACATAACAATTGTAAACCCATAAAAAACCAATATATTTCAAAATGTACATCTTTGAGAGTATAAGATTCTTACACTGGCTGCCGGTACGGACCGAAATACCTGGCTCGAGGGTCACTGCTTACAGCGGTATCGAGGCTCTGCCACCGTTTTTTCTAGCACTGGTGTAAACAGTAGAAAGTCCTGTCTAATATGCAAGAAATTAAACATCCGGTGTTTTCAGAGAAGCAATGGAAAGGTTACAATGCAATCTCAAGTCTAATATTTCCGAAGGCAGTTCTTTTGTCACTGGGTAGTTGTAGTATTGTGAAAACACACATTTTACTGTCATTGAGTAGAACATTTTACTTTCTCCTGCATATATTCGGCGTTTCGTTTTGACTGAATAGTATAAAGTCGACATATATGTGTGCAGACTGAATTATGCATGACTTTTTCGGGACTGCAGTTGATTGATTGTTTAAGGTAAAATAATTCGACCAAGTTAAGGAAATTTACGGCACTTAAAGATTCGTCCCGTATTAAAGTTTTTTGTCCCTAAATAAGCTTTCTTATAACGGGAGTGTTGGTAATCGAGTTACACGTGCCAGGAAAATGGAATAGTTTAGATATTGTAAGAGCTTGACAACATAGATGTATCAGCTCGACCAGGCAATGCGGGACCGTTTACCCACAGAGAATCTCATATAAAATGAACAGTAACAAGTACAAAATGCGGTCACGGTTTTAAGTCGCGCTTTCTACTTACAGGACTAGTATATGACAACAAAAACTTTATAAAGTTACTCAGTTGTACTTATCTTTATTCTGACAAAATTTACCATATTGCTTTAACAACCATCACTAGTCTGAAACAGATGCAAATGAAATTAATTAGGTTGTGTTTAATTACTCCTATTTTTATTTGCATCATTTAATGAGACACGAGCGTTACAAGAATAGTCTAGTTGAAATACCACTGGGAGTGCTGACTTTAGTGCGACCCTTATAAAGGATACAAACACATCATGTGCTAAATATTCCCATTAACTCAATTCTGAAAATTGCATGAATGACTCAAGAGGCTCATTCAAATCGTTCAAGTTTGATACAATTTTAGTGAACAAGTTAATAGTATTGTCAATTCTAAATATACAATGGCAAATGCAACTTTTTTCAGTTACTAGTTTATAAAGGACTTGTAATACTGTTAACAGACTTCCAATTCTGCTTGCAGAGAACTTGCAATAATGCTTGCAGCGAGTATTTTTTACGTTTTTATTGATTTTTTTTTCTGATTAGAAGCGTCGGTTACCGTGGGCAAATTGTCAGACATGCGACAAGTAAAAAGTCGGATTTGATTGGTACAGAATAAAAACAATTTTGAAAAGACGAATGTTAGTATCTGATATGCTATTTTCGATACCGACATGGTGTCATTCAAGTTGGTTATGTTTCAAAATTAATAGATAGATATTTTTGTATCCCATTATAAGATGAGACAAGTATTAGCATTTCCAAAAATGCTTGAAATCGCCTTTCAGCCACGTATGACGTCTTATCCATAGATGCATGAATTTCATGCTCGTCATTCATTAATTTGATAATTTTATAGCATGCTTTGCAGTGAAAAGAATATAAGAATATTACATGTGCAAATTAAACAGAATAAATTTAAGGTAAAAAATACGATATTGCCCTGACTCTTATCAAGCATATATAAAACTAGGATATATCCTGATCAAACTCCTCGCACTGGTTTCGTCACGCTTTGCTACTGTTTCTGTACTGATCAGGGGAAGTAACCGCTGCGGGGAGTTTGTGTCCTGATTAGAATCGCCCGGAAGCATGCATTTATTTTTTTCTAGAAGTGCAAGTTTTGGAAAAACAAACAAAACATACTCTTATTTAGACTACATTCTCTAGTTAGAAATGACATGTAGTCAAAAATATTGCGATTATCCTGTGTTTATCTTGCAAGAGCCTGAAGACTGGTACTGAGTTCGTAAATTGTTCATGGTATTTTTCAGTTGTACGAATAAGTAACCCGACAAACATGGCGGTTGGGCGAGTCCATTTACGCACCCCTTTCTGAAGTTTTTTGAGGTCCATTTTGATATCATGTGATGTGTATTAATCGCTTTGATTGGCCAAAGGCAGGCGGTGTACAGGCAAAACTGTTCAAATCTTGTTAATTGTATATATCGCCGTCCAGGAACGGCGATAATTACGACTTAACTCATCCACAAAATTGTGAAAATCTATTTTCAAGTAAAAAAAAAATACACAAAATATTAGAAAATGAGAACATTGATAAGTATGCAATATCAATTGTCCTTAATTTTACTACTCGAAAAAAAAATTACATTTTATTTCAAATGTACACAATAATGACATTGAATACATGAAAATGTTTTTACAGAAAAGTAATAATTATAGCTGTCCTCGATGTTTACAATATTATCAAAATGAAGTTATAGCCATATTAATTATTGAGCCACTATGACACCCATGAATGATTTGAATTTGATATGTACGAAAATTCTCAGATATGCGCCAAGTAAAAATGTGGATTTGATTGGTACAGAATAAGAATATTTTTGAAGTTATTATTGTTAGTGTCAGATATGCTGTATTCTATACTGGCATGATACTGACATGATGGGACTCAAGTTGGTGGTGTTTAAAGCTTATATTAAATTTTTAAAGTGTACTTCTTTTACAAGTGTAAATCCATGTTAAATATTTGAGCATAAACGATTGCTTTCTACTTAAAATATCAATTCAGTTTCTGATTTGCACAATACGATACATATCAAATCATCACATAAAACACGCGAAAGGAACCACAATGGCCACATTCGGACATAATTATACTGACAGTATGTTGGGAGAATAAAGTTTGATTAATCTGAGGTACAATATCCCATGTATGCATGAGGGCTACGTGTATTGCATGTTGATTGGTCGTTTCATGACACGATACACGGCAACGGAAACGGACGTGTAGAAATTCGGCTAGAGATTCACAGCAGTTAAATATTATAAACAAAATGATTAACGAAGAAATGTGATACATAATTGGAAAAAAAAGTTGGTTTCTATGTTGATTTCCTCGGTTTTATGTGGGTGTTCTGAAAATTGTCTATCCTGGTATATCATGGATAATTATTATGTTTAAGATTATATTATAGCTTTTTAAAAATCGCACTGGCGAAGTTCTACACGCTAAAGGAATATCAATTTGTTAGTAAATTGAATGAAAATGCACAAGAAAGAAAGTCAAGATTCTACAGGTAAGACGATAGTGAAACTAAAGCTAATACAAATTAGAATCTGAGAGCAAACAATTTTATCTGAAAGGCAAATGTCTCTGTATTGTCAGTTATATTAATTAGTGATATAACTCACCAATTAAGGTGTTATCACTATTTAGCCACACCCATTAGCGGACCATATGAATATGATATCGCCTGGCGTTAACGCTGATAAAAATGATGAAAAGTATACTGAAATATTTTTTATTGTTTATGATAATTGTATCTGTAACATTTTTTTCTAAATGGTAGGAGAATCTTTTTCCGTATGTACTTCTATTTTATGGACTCGCAGTTGATATAAGACATAGATATAATTGTCAAAGACTAAAACTGCAGATCAAAATATAACAGACATTAGTTGTTGGAAATGGTATATCTATTCTCCAAAGTGCTACGTTGTAGGAAAAATGTAGGCAGCTAACACGTACAGAAAAGATGCCGAGCCTAGAAGGAACAATGTCTAATAGTAAATTACGTTACATCAAACATTGAATCTTTCCCCCATCCAAAATCTTAAACTGTTCAGTCTTCAAAACTTTCATGATTCAAAGCATTGACGCAATATTGTGAAATTCTGAAAACTTGATAAATGTCATGTAGCCGTTATATTAATGTTACCAAAAAAGAGAAAAAAGCTGCATGTAATCCCTCACGATTCATCAGAAAATAACCTCAAGTATTCCTCAGGGTATTAGATAACTGATTTTAATCATATTATACTGCATTATATCATAGGGAGACTTAACAATGTAATACGGGTATTTAGACGTGTTTGTTAAACATAAAAACCCCACTCGATGACAGCTTCCTGGATTCAAACCAGTACTCGTGCCTGAATACTGAGTAAAATGGTGAAATGGAGAAAGTCACTTTAAACTATCACCCAGAAAAACAGAAGGTATTCAAGACTAGTGCGGTCTCTTCCTTTTCATTTGACTCTTTTTCAGTGTCTTTTTTTTATAATTATGAAGAACAAATATTCACATATAAAAACATTTCATTTTTCGCTGAAACGCAATAGTTGATAGCCAAAATACTGTTCGTCTGTTTACGCTTTATAACTTCTCTAACTGGGTCAGACTTTAAGAGTATCAGAACAGTATTTTCATTGAGATCATCAAGTTTATTTTTTACGGGTAATTCACGTTCAAAATTTTCATTATACAAGCCGGAAGTAAAGGTTTCCTACACATGTTATTTCTATACATTATTCCTCACATGTCTCAGCCATTTCCTGTGAAGACCTACAAAGAAAAATACTACCGGGTTTCAACTATAAAACATAATAATAAATAGGAAATAATGTCTTGATATAGTAAACAATACTGATAAACAATACATTAAATTGCTGAACAATTTCTGGAAACGATTTTGTTATTTTGTACCAAGCGACGACACATTGCTCATACAATAAATGATTCTGTTATTCCTCACCAAGCGAATGTACATCGTTAGATCTGTATATCGACCGTCGTACTTAGTGTAGTTGTACGGAAAAAGTACCGGGGGTAACCGACGATGTTTTAATCGTATTGCCAGCTTCATGTTTTCCTAATGATACTGTTCGTATTGCTAATGCAGCTTCACGTTTTCCTACCCCTGCTGCTCGTATTGCTACTGCCAACTTCATGTTTTCCTACTGCTACTGTTCGTATTGCTACTGCCAGCTTCATGTTTACCTACTGCTACTGTTCGTATTGCTACTGCCAGCTTCACGTTTTCCCTACTGCTACTGTTCGTATTGCTACTGCCAGCTTCACGTTTTCCCTACTGCTGCTGTTTGTATTTCTACTGCCAGCTTCACGTTTTCCCTACTGCTACTGTTCGTACTGCTACTGCCAGCTTTACGTTTTTCCTACTGCTACTGCACGTACTGCTGTTGCCAACATCATGTTTTTCTACTGCTGTGTATTGCTACTGCTAAGTTCTTATACATTCATTTCTAACATGTATTTAATATAAAAACGTTTTTGCAATCATTGCAACTATTTTTTTCCTGAATGCTTAGACTTGCTTTTAGCTTTTCACCTACTTTACTCGTTCTGAATTACTTGCAGCCACCCTACATCTTTGTGTCTGCTGACAAATTTAACATTTCTGGAGCCTGAAAAATTACACTGTCGTCTCTAATTTAGGTCCAATTTCTTTAATAGGGTAATTTTAGCTACTTTTTTGTCTAGAAAGATTGCTATTAAATGATTTTTTCTTTGGCTTTACAAAAGGCTTGTCTGTTTTCATTGTCATAAAATGTAGGAAGATTATTAGATCTTGAAAATTGTCTATTTAAATTGAATATTACTACATGTCGTTGTGTAACTGTATTTCGTTCAAGGTCAAGTTACTAGATATATGGAAAGTGTAAGAAGATGTATAAATCCTTCTGTAGTTACTCTTACCTATAGCAAAATATATACAGTAAAGTACTGTTATAAGGCACAGACAAGACACAAACATTTACTATCTACTTCATAGGTCCGGCGGGTGTTTTGCGAGTAAAGTACTATAGCAAACTAAAGCAAAATGTTTGAATTCCACTAAACTCCACGAAAAATAAATGCAAAATAATGACAACAGCTTTAATTGTTACGTAAAAATGTCGACCTAAATAATGAAAGCTTGTAGTTGACATCCACTGCAGTCGTATAATTGGTGAACAATGGGGGCTGGCACAATGCTGTGGTCGATTGTGGTCAAAATTTATCAGAAATATCTGTCACTGACACCTTTGACCATTATAGACAAGGGCTATGACTTAGACTCCGCTATCTTTTGTATGTCTTACAGTTATTACATTGTCCTTCCAAATAGATAATTCATAATTCGCCGAATCATTTACTATAAGGCACAGACAAGACACAAACTTTTACCATCTGCTTCATAAGTCCGGCGAGTGTTTTGCGAGTAAAGTACTGTTTTAAGGCACAGACAAGACACAAACTTTTACCATCTACTTCATAAGTCCGGCGAAGGTTTTGCGAGTAAAGACTGTTTTAAGGCACAGACAAGACACAAACATTTACCATCAGCATCATAAGTCTGGCGAGTGTTTTGCGAGTAAAGTACTGTTTTGAGGCACAGACAAGACACAAACATGTACCATCTGCTTCATAAGTCCGGCGAGTGTTTTGCGAGTAAAGTACTGTTTTAAGGCAAAGACAAGACACAAACATTTACCATCTGCTTCATAAGTCCGGCGAGTGTTTTGCGAGTAAAGTACTGTTTTAAGGCACAGACAATACACAAACATTTACCATCTGCTTCTTAAGTCCGGCGGGTGTTTTGCGAGTAAAGTACTGTTATAAGGCACAGACAAGACACAAACATTAACCATCAGATTCATTAGTCCGGGGAGTGTTTTGCGAGTAAAGTACTGTTTTAAGGCACAGACAAGACACAAACATTTACCATCTGCTTCATAACTCCGGCGGGTGTTTTGCGAGTAAAGTACTGTTTAAGGCACAGACAAGACACAAACATTTGCCATCTGCTTCATAAGTCCGGCGAGTGTTTTGCGAGTAAAGTACTGTTTTAAGGCACAGACAAGACACAAACATTAACCATCTGCTTAATAAGTCCGGCGGGTGTTTTGAGAGTAAAGTACTGTTATAAGGCACAGACAAGACACAAACATTAACCATCAGATTCATAAGTCCGGCGAGTGTTTTGCGAGTAAAGTACTGTTTTCAGGCACAGACAAGACACAAACATTTACCATCTGCTTCATAAGTCCGGCGGGTGTTTTGCGAGTAAAGTACTGTTTAAGGCACAGACAAGACACAAACATTTGCCATCTGCTTCATAAGTCCGGCGAGTGTTTTGCGAGTAAAGTACTGTTATAAGGCACAGACAAGACACAAACATTAACCATCTGCTTCATAAGTCCGGCGAGTGTTTTGCGAGTAAAGTACTGTTAAAAGGCACAGACAAGACACAAACATTTATCATCTGCTTCATAAGTCCGGCGGATGTTTTGCGAGTAAAGTACTGTTTAAAGGCACA
Source organism: Cyclina sinensis (assembly GCA_012932295.1). Lineage (NCBI taxonomy): Eukaryota > Metazoa > Mollusca > Bivalvia > Venerida > Veneridae > Cyclina > Cyclina sinensis. Next base: position 30,666,299 of record JAAONU010000011.1, on the reverse strand, counting down.
GACAAGACACAAACATTTATCGTCTGCTTCGTAAGTCCGGCGGATGTTTTGCGAGTAAAGTACTGTTTTTAGGCACAGACAAGACACAAACATTAACCATCTGCTTGATAAGTCCGGCGAAAGTTTTGTGAGTAAAGTACTGTTTTAAGGCACAGACAAGACACAAATATGTACCATCTGCTTCATAAGTCCGGCGGGTGTTTTGCGAGTAAAGTACTGTTTTAAGGCACAGACAAGACACAAACATTAACCGTCTGCTTCATAAGTCCGGCGAAGGTTTTGCGAGTAAAGTACTGTTTTAAGGCACAGACAAGACACAAACATTTATCATCTGCTTCATAAGTCCGGCGGGTGTTTTGCAAGTAAAGTACTTTTATAAGGCACAGACAAGACACAAACATTAACCATCTGCTTCATAAGTCCGGCGAGTGTCTTGCGAGTAAAGTAATGTTTTTAGGCACAGACAAGACACAAACATTTATCATCTGCTTCATAAGTCCGGCGGATGTTTTGCGAGTAAAGTACTGTTTTTAGGCACAGACAAGACACAAACATTTACCATCTGCTTGATAAGTCCGGCGAAGGTTTTGTGAGTAAAGTACTGTTTTAAAGCACAGACAAGACACAAATATGTACCATCTGCTTCATAAGTCCGGCGGGTGTTTTGCGAGTAAAGTACTGTTTTAAGGCACAGACAAGACACAAACATTTACCATCAGCATCATAAGTCTGGCGAGTGTTTTGCGAGTAAAGTACTGTTTTGAGGCACAGACAAGACACAAACATGTACCATCTGCTTCATAAGTCCGGCGAGTGTTTTGCGAGTAAAGTACTGTTTTAAGGCAAAGACAAGTCACAAACATTTACCATCTGCTTCATAAGTCCGGCGAAAGTTTTGCGAGTAAAGACTGTTTTAAAGCACAGACAAGACACAAACATTTACAATCAGCATCATAAGTCTGGCGAGTGTTTTGCGAGTAAAGTACTGTTTTGAGGCACAGACAAGACACAAACATGTACCATCTGCTTCATAAGTCCGGCGAGTGTTTTGCGAGTAAAGTACTGTTTTAAGGCAAAGACAAGTCACAAACATTTACCATCTGCTTCATAAGTCCGGCGAAAGTTTTGCGAGTAAAGACTGTTTTAAAGCACAGACAAGACACAAACATTTACAATCAGCATCATAAGTCTGGCGAGTGTTTTGCGAGTAAAGTACTGTTTTGAGGCACAGACAAGACACAAACATGTACCATCTGCTTCATAAGTCCGGCGAGTGTTTTGCGAGTTAAGTACTGTTTTAAGGCAAAGACAAGACACAAACATTTACCATCTGCTTCATAAGTCCGGCGAGTGTTTTGCGAGTAAATTACTGTTTTAAGGCACAGACAAGACACAAACATTTACCATCTGCTTCTTAAGTCCGGCGGGTGTTTTGCGAGTAAAGTACTGTTATAAGGCACAGACAAGACACAAACATTAACCATCAGATTCATAAGTCCGGCGAGTGTTTTGCGAGTAAAGTACTGTTTTAAGGCACAGACAAGACACAAACATTTACCATCTGCTTCATAAGTCCGGCGGGTGTTTTGCGAGTAAAGTACTGTTTAAGGCACAGACAAGACACAAACATTTGCCATCTGCTTCAAAAGTCCGGCGAGTGTTTTGCGAGTTAAGTACTGTTTTAAGGCACAGACAAGACACAAACATTAACCATCTGCTTCATAAGTCCGGCGAGTGTTTTGCGAGTAAAGTACTGTTAAAAGGCACAGACAAGACACAAACATTTATCATCTGCTTCATAAGTCCGGCGGATGTTTTGCGAGTAAAGTACTGTTTAAAGGCACAGACAAGACACAAACATTTACCATCAGCATCATAAGTCTGGCGAGTGTTTTGCGAGTAAAGTACTGTTTTGAGGCACAGACAAGACAAAAACATGTACCATCTGCTTCATAAGTTCGGCGAGTGTTTTGCGAGTAAAGTACTGTTTTAAGGCAAAGACAAGACACAAACATTTACCATCTGCTTCATAAGTCCGGCGAGTGTTTTGCGAGTAAATTACTGTTTTAAGGCACAGACAATACACAAACATTTACCATCTGCTTCTTAAGTCCGGCGGGTGTTTTGCGAGTAAAGTACTGTTATAAGGCACAGACAAGACACAAACATTAACCATCAGATTCATAAGTCCGGCGAGTGTTTTGCGAGTAAAGTACTGTTTTAAGGCACAGACAAGACACAAACATTTACCATCTGCTTCATAAGTCCGGCGGGTGTTTTGCGAGTAAAGTACTGTTTAAGGCACAGACAAGACACAAACATTTGCCATCTGCTTCATAAGTCCGGCGAGTGTTTTGCGAGTAAAGTACTGTTATAAGGCACAGACAAGTCACAAACATTAACCATCTGCTTCATAAGTCCGGCGAGTGTTTTGCGAGTAAAGTACTGTTAAAAGGCACAGACAAGACACAAACATTTATCATCTGCTTCATAAGTCCGGCGGATGTTTTGCGAGTAAAGTACTGTTTTTAGGCACAGACAAGACACAAACATTACCCATCTGCTTGATAAGTCCGGCGAAGGTTTTGTGAGTAAAGTACTGTTTTAAGGCAAAGACAAGACACAAACATTTACCATCTGCTTCATAAGTCCGGCGAGTGTTTTGCGAGTAAAGTACTGTTATAAGGCACAGACAAGACACAAACATTAACCATCAGATTCATAAGTCCGGCGAGTGTTTTGCGAGTAAAGTACTGTTTTAAGGCACAGACAAGACACAAATATTTACCATCTGCTTCATAAGTCCGGCGAAGGTTTTGCGAGTAAAGACTGTTTTAAGGCACAGACAAGACACAAACATTTACCATCAGCATCATAAGTCTGGCGAGTGTTTTGCGAGTAAAGTACTGTTTTAAGGCACAGACAAGACACAAACATGTACCATCTGCTTCATAAGTCCGGCGAGTGTTTTGCGAGTAAAGTACTGTTTTAAGGCAAAGACAAGACACAAACATTTACCATCAGATTCATAAGTCCGGCGAGTGTTTTGCGAGTAAATTACTGTTTTAAGGCACAGACAAGACACAAACATTTACCATCTGCTTCTTAAGTCCGGCGGGTGTTTTGCGAGTAAAGTACTGTTATAAGGCACAGACAAGACACAAACATTTACCATCTGCTTCATAAGTCCGGCGGGTGTTTTGCGAGTAAAGTACTGTTTAAGGCACAGACAAGACACAAACATTTGCCATCTGCTTCATAAGTCCGGCGAGTGTTTTGCGAGTAAAGTACTGTTTTAAGGTACAGACAAGACACAAACATTAACCATCTGCTTAATAAGTCCGGCGGGTGTTTTGCGAGTAAAGTACCGTTATAAGGCACAGACAAGACACAAACATTAACCATCAGATTCATAAGTCGGGCGAGTGTTTTGCGAGTAAATTACTGTTTTAAGGCACAGACAAGACACAAACATTTACCATCTGCTTCATAAGTCCGGCGGGTTTTTTGCGAGTAAAGTACTGTTTAAGGCACAGACAAGACACAAACATTTGCCATCTGCTTCATAAGTCCGGCGAGTGTTTTGCGAGTAAAGTACTGTTATAAGGCACAGACAAGACACAAACATTAACCATCTGCTTCATAAGTCCGGCGAGTGTTTTGCGAGTAAAGTACTGTTAAAAGGCACAGACAAGACACAAACATTTATCATCTGCTTCATAAGTCCGGCGGATGTTTTGCGAGTAAAGTACTGTTTAAAGGCACAGACAAGACACAAACATTTATCGTCTGCTTCATAAGTCCGGCGGATGTTTTGCGAGTAAAGTACTGTTTTTAGGCACAGACAAGACACAAGCATTAACCATCTGCTTGATAAGTCCGGCGAAGGTTTTGTGAGTAAAGTACTGTTTTAAGGCACAGACAAGACACAAATATGTACCATCTGCTTCATAAGTCCTGCGGGTGTTTTGCGAGTAAAGTACTGTTTTAAGGCACAGACAAGACACAAACATTAACCGTCTGCTTCATAAGTCCGGCGAAGGTTTTGCGAGTAAAGTACTGTTTTAAGGCACAGACAAGACACAAACATTTACCATCTGCTTCATAAGTCCGGCTGGTGTTTTGCGAGTAAAGTACTTTTATAAGGCACAGACAAGACACAAACATTAACCATCTGCTTCATAAGTCCGGCGAGTGTCTTGCGAGTAAAGTAATGTTTTTAGGCACAGACAAGACACAAACATTTATCATCTGCTTCATAAGTCCGGCGGATGTTTTGCGAGTAAAGTACTGTTTTTAGGCACAGACAAGACACAAACATTAACCATCTGCTTGATAAGTCCGGCGAAGGTTTTGTGAGTAAAGTACTGTTTTAAAGCACAGACAAGACACAAATATGTACCATCTGCTTCATAAGTCCGGCGAGTGTTTTGCGAGTAAAGTACTGTTTTAAGGCACAGACAAGACACAAACATTTACCATCAGCATCATAAGTCTGGCGAGTGTTTTGCGAGTAAAGTACTGTTTTGAGGCACAGACAAGACACAAACATGTACCATCTGCTTCATAAGTCCGGCGAGTGTTTTGCGAGTAAAGTACTGTTTTAAGGCAAAGACAAGACACAAACATTTACCATCTGCTTCATAAGTCCGGCGAAAGTTTTGCGAGTAAAGACTGTTTTAAGGCACAGACAAGACACAAACATTTACCATCAGCATCATAAGTCTGGCGAGTGTTTTGCGAGTAAAGTACTGTTTTGAGGCACAGACAAGACACAAACATGTACCATCTGCTTCATAAGTCCGGCGAGTGTTTTGCGAGTTAAGTACTGTTTTAAGGCAAAGACAAGACACAAACATTTACCATCTGCTTCATAAGTCCGGCGAGTGTTTTGCGAGTAAATTACTGTTTTAAGGCACAGACAAGACACAAACATTAACCATCTGCTTCTTAAGTCCGGCGGGTGTTTTGCGAGTAAAGTACTGTTTTAAGGCACAGACAAGACACAAACATGTACCATCTGCTTCATAAGTCCGGCGAGTGTTTTGCGAGTAAAGTACTGTTTTAAGGCACAGACAAGACACAAACATTTACCATCTGCTTCTTAAGTCCGGCGGGTGTTTTGCGAGTAAAGTACTGTTATAAGGCACAGACAAGACACAAACATTAACCATCAGATTCATAAGTCCGGCGAGTGTTTTGCGAGTAAAGTACTGTTTTAAGGCACAGACAAGACACAAACATTTACCATCTGCTTCATAAGTCCGGCGGGTGTTTTGCGAGTAAAGTACTGTTTAAGGCACAGACAAGACACAAACATTTGCCATCTGCTTCATAAGTCCGGCGAGTGTTTTGCGAGTAAAGTACTGTTTTAAGGCACAGACAATACACAAACATTAACCATCTGCTTCATAAGTCCGGCGAGTGTTTTGCGAGTAAAGTACTGTTTTAAGGCACAGACAAGACACAAACATTTATCATCTGCTTCATAAGTCCGGCGGATGTTTTGCGAGTAAAGTACTGTTTAAAGGCACAGACAAGACACAAACATTTATCGTCTGCTTCATAAGTCCGGCGGATGTTTTGCGAGTAAAGTACTGTTTTTAGGCACAGACAAGACACAAACATTAACCATCTGCTTGATAAGTACGGCGAAGGTTTTGTGAGTGAAGTACTGTTTTAAGGCAAAGACAAGACACAAACATTTACCATCTGCTTCATAAGTCCGGCGAGTGTTTTGCGAGTAAATTACTGTTTTAAGGCACATACAAGACACAAATATTTACCATCTGCTTCTTAAGTCCGGCGGGTGTTTTGCGAGTAAAGTACTGTTATAAGGCACAGACAAGACACAAACATTAACCATCAGATTCATAAGTCCGGCGAGTGTTTTGCGAGTAAAGTACTGTTTTCAGGCACAGACAAGACACAAATATTTACCATCTGCTTCATAAGTCCGGCGAGTGTTTTGCGAGTGAAGTACTGTTTAAAGGCACAGACAAGACACAAACATTTACCATCTGCTTCATAAGTCCGGCGAGTGTTTTGCGAGTAAAGTACTGTTTTAAGGCACAGACAAGAGACAAATATTTACCATCTGCTTCATAAGTCCGGCGAGTGTTTTGCGAGTAAAGTACTGTTTTTAGGCACAGACAAGACACAAACATTTTCCATCTGCTTCATAAGTCCGGCGAGTGTTTTGCGAGTAAAGTACTGTTTTAAGGCACAGACAAGACACATACATTTACCATCTGCTTCATACGTCCGGCGAGTGTTTTGCGAGTAAAGTACTGTGTTAAGTCACAGACAAGACACAAACATTTACCATCTGCTTCATAAGTCCGGCGAAGGTTTTGCGAGTAAAGAAATGTTTTAAGGCACAGACAAGACACAAACATTTACCATCTGCTTCATAAGTCCGGCGAAGGTTTTTGCGAGTAAAGTACTGTTTTAAGGCACAGACAAGACACAAACATTTACCATCTGCTTCATAAGTCCGGCGAAGGTTTTGCGAGTGAAGTACTGTGTTAAGGCACAGACAAGACACAAACATTTACCATCTGCTTCATAAGTCCGGCGAGTGTTTTGCGAGTAAAGTACTGTGTTAAGGCACAGACAAGACACATACATTTACAATCTGCTTCATAAGTCCGGCGAGTGTTTTGCGAGTAAAGTACTGTTTTAAGGCACAGACAAGACACATACATTTACCGTTTGCTTCTTAAGTACGGCGAAGGTTTTTCGAGTAAAGTACTGTTTATGTATAGGATGGAGGCTATCAAGAGAATGTTTCAGCATTGAGAAACCAATGGGAGGGAGCATAGCGGATAAATCTATAAGAAATTTAAATATCTTTGCTTTCAGATTGGCAAGAGAAGTAGCGCAAACACTTACGAATTAAAATCACGTCATACGACATAACTTCTTACATGACAATTGAATAATGACAGTTTGGAAGAAATAGTATTAAGAAACTAATATAGATTAATATTTTAAATGTATATTACAGATTATCAACTCTAATGATGTTATTTTTCTCACGATTTAAACGTATGAAGTGCCAGTTTATTGGATGCAACACCACTTTTACTTGTGAATGTGCTGCGGACCTTCGCCAGAGTTGTCAAACCAGAAGGATATTGTAATGTTTATTCTCTGACTGTGCTTTAACGACTAGGATTAGTAGAAATGTTTCAGTTATTTTTGGAGAGCGATAGCTTAACTTAAAAAAATGCAAACAGTTTTGAAAACATGTAATTATTGATAATGAAACAGCCATCATAGCCCTAGTCTACAGTAGTATATGGTATTAGTGACATTGTGATTTCTGATAAATTATTTCAACCATCCTTCCATCGTACCAGCCCCTTTTGGTGCTGAATATAACGTGCTATTGGAATAACAGTAGGAATGTGTAAACACTTAAAAGCGGACTCCTTTAGAGTCTTCAAATTCAAGTCGTGATGATGTGGATATAGTAAAAGAACGTAGAATTTCTCACAATTGTGAAAGTAGCAAGTGTTCTCTTATTTTAATGATCGGAAAATTCGTCAGTTTTATTAACCACTGAGCGCTATGATGAAATATATTATTTCTAGTGCAAGTGTCAGCTGTTGAAATCGTATATATGCAGTCTCGTCAGATTAAAGATAGATTTCTTGTTCCACAGCAGTTTTACTAAGACATATTTTATTATTGTAAAACAAAGCGAATTCTTCGACGATACACTAAAACTTTCTTTTGGTATTTAAGTGCAGAAAAAGGTCTGAAAGTCTTTGTTGTAATGAATGGAGCAAGAAGATATTGGTATTCAACATAACTAAGGATGAAAAAGTATGTCCATAAAAATTATTTCTTAACGTAATCTCGCAAATGCATTTATATTTTCTACTGGAATCTTTATATTTTTTAGTATGTATTCTCTGCAACAAGTCAGAACTTGTATTTGTTTGTCATATGGCCTTGGTCTTTTCTGATAAACAAAACTGACATTGGTGCATTATAATCATTGTTGTTACGGTGTATTCGATATATATCTGTTCAAAGTAATCAGATGATATTCTTTCATTTTTTTGCATTGACCTGAGCGCCAAATTTTGTAATATTCTGTACCAATTTATTTGATTGACTGAATAGCAATTCAAGCCCTGTCATACATCCAGGTTTATACACTTAGTTCTATGCTGCTATTTTTTTTAAATAATTAAACAAGTTCCTGCGATGTGCAAAATGTCACTGTCATTTAAATGTAATTATTTTCTAATTAATGAGATACTTTCAGACAAATTCATCCTATTGGAAGCGTTAAAATGGTATTTGCCATTTTTCTGTACATTCCACATTTCAACAGGCTAGACTATTTTCAACAGAAAGATATTTATCGAATTAATATCGACACTTCGCTCCTTTAGTCTGCAGCGTCGGTGAATTTGCAGGGAAAAATAATTAAAAAATAAAAGAAAAAAGTTTATAAAAGTCGAATTTCATTTTACCTCATGAGCAACAGATGTCAACAGATTCATTCGTTGCTAAAACATTGTAACAAGCGAACATCTTTCACTTACCGTATGTTCCTGATTTGCCACTTTGTTATGACAATGTGGACATGAGATACCCTGGTGCAAAAAAACAACAAACACAAAAATATCATGTTTTGAAAGTTGTGATTTGCGTCAGAAAGGAATCAAATTTTTTTACTTCTTTACAATGCGACAGAGTCTCCTTATCTTTTCAGGCTAAAACCTGTAAATTAAACAAACAGGAAAAATAGAGTATGTGACAAAATAATGGAACATTATATTTTCTGTAATTGCAATGCCCCCAGTGCTTATAATAAGAAACGTATTTGGTAAGACACGTTCATGAATTGAATCTCTAAGACTGCCATTTTCGACAGGGCAAGTCATAGAATAATCTTACCATATTAACTTTACTCAGTTGGAGTACAACCTTTTTATCAGTTCATATAAATGAAGCCAGTCAAAGAATCTGATAAATTTTATATAGTACATATTATGTACACTTATTGAACATGACAACTTGTTAAAGCACAATATTTTATTAGAAAAAAGTTTTTCTAACAAGTATTATGTGATGATGTTTAATGCCAGAATGTGTTCCAATAGTCCAGTCTCTAAGCAAACATAAAATATTTACTTAATTTCTTTTACTGCCATTTTTTTTGAAAAGGCTACAGATATACAAATGATCAGTTAATTAATCCATTGGACAGACTCATATTTTGTGCATCACTTATTTTCAATTTAAAGACAACTTTATTACGCAAAATGCCAAAAGCTGAGAAACCATCAATAAATGCTCCAAAAAGATGACATCCAAATATGGTCTTGCTCTGTGATCTTTACTGTACAAAAAAAACTTTATCGTATGTATAAATTTTCATCACTTTACCTCATGTAACAAATATCTTCTTTGATATGACTGAAAATGTCAATAAATTATCACATGGGATAGAAGCCTACTTGTTTGATTAATTTCTCGGTAGTAGTTTCGCATATTAGATTCAAGAGGAACAGTGGAAATAAATGTAGGCACATGATTTATTAACGTTCATAAAAAAATCATATATAATAATTCACATGAAAGACATCATTTACTTTAATCAAAGGATATTTTAGCCTTTGATATTAGAAACTTCTTTGATATCGGTAAACTGAAAGACTACAATTAAACTAAATTCTGCTTCACGTAGCAATCTAAGCTATTGCCTTTGCTTTTGCAATAGATCCAATAAATTCAACATTTTATATAAATCGATCTCGTGCATATTACACCATAAAGGATTTTTTTGTTACTACATTACACATGAAACAGAAATAGTCAATGGATATCTTATATGCGCAATATTCATATCTTTTCATAATATGTTTAATCCTTAAACGAAACTGATAAATTTGATATAGAATTTGTACATTTGGAAAGTTACAGATCCATTAACAGCGTTTCATTTTCACTTGATCTGAATACCGTGTCTGAATAAATGTGAACATTCAACTATGAAATTGTCCGTAGTGTAACGAACAAATACTAAATATGGCGGAGCTACAACAAAGAAATATGGATAACATAAATCAAATTCGCACACAACCTGGTAAATTTTGTTGTCGAACTAGCGAATGTGAAATGCAGAACAATATCAGACATAGCCTATTCTTTATCCAGAGAGTGTCAAATCGTTCAAATAAACGTAATGCGACTTTGTTTTTGCATTATAACTGTGAACAATTATGTTGCTGCTTTTACCGGAACAAAAACAAATTTGTCACCCTCTTTTTACAGATTCTGAAGTTAATCTGAAGTGCATATTCAAGATTTAATAATCTAATCTATGTATGTTTGTATTTAAAATCATTACATATTACATCTGGAAATTGGCATTCTACAAAAGGAGTATAAGCCTTTCAAAAGACTATTCATAGTGTCACGTGTCAAATTCCTTCGGTATTGCCAGGTTCTGATCTGTTTTTTCCTTTATTCAATTTCGGTTTTGATGTCCAAAGAAATTTATTAGAATTTTCTTATCTGACTTTACCACGACGAAACATAAAATAAATGAATACATATTATTTGATCCGGCAGACGTAATCTGTCAGACATGCCTCAAATAATCGCTCACCTCACATAGGTTGTAAATGCTAATTGCCAATCTAATGAAACATTTAATCACAATTACAGTATTAAGAAATGCAAGCTGTTGGCAAGACAAAGGTTCACGAAGTCTTTCACAGTTTAGTGTCTGTGTTCAACTAGAAAAGAAAATCAGAAATTTCATTGTCTGGAAAATATAACAAAAACATACAAACATCCTAAAATACACGCTGTATGACAGCCAAGGATAACTTAATTAATCAACTGCTCTAATAGGAATAAAAATAAACCTGTCATCCTCCTTTTATAGAAAATAAAGATAATTAAGGCATAATAAGGATTTAATAATGTATGAATGTAAACATCACGTCGTTGAACCAGAACTAATTTTCTGAAATTTTTGGCGACGTAAAAATTATGTTGTTAAGGGTTATGCTTACATTGTTTGGTAAGAACTTTCATAGTTTTTTAGTTAAAGGAGAAAAAGTTCCTTTTTGACCTTATATCTGAAATTGCATCCGACTACATTGGTTTAAGTATGGCAACTGCATCATTCTTTGTGATATAAAAAGTCTTAATTCGTCAAAGCAGACTAGAAGGGCTAACTAAATACGCTAGCTAGAGTATTCTTAGCCAAGTCTTGGCCATTACAAAGGAAATACAGATCTTGACTCTGAATTTTTGAAACTCGTTGAACATTGAATATCATTTGGAATGGTATTTTGAGCATATTCTTGTATTTTGATTTTAGTTCCCCCATGTCAGCCCAAGGACTTTTGTGTATTTTATTTTTCGTCACTAATGCCAGTATTTAACTTAATTAACGTGTAAAGAAATGACTACACGAATAATGTGGCTTTTGTTCGACAACAATAATGTCTAGTGATTCTTAGAAATGTTCAAAATTAAACCCTTATGTTTGTCTGGGAACTGAGCATTGATCAAAATTGTTCTCATATTTTGACTGGAAATTTTGAAAAGAATAATGTAAAAACTTTCAGAAAGAATATAAAGATTAGATGCAAGCATACAAAACATTATGTTCTCTAAGCTTTCGCTTTGTTTCAAAGAGTTCATAATAAAGTTGCAATATTCGAACGGATAGCCTTGCTTTTCCTTAGATAAAATCAACGTACTTCGCGAAACGGGGTGTGGTTTGTTTTTTTACTCTTACTAAACACTGTATTATTGATTGGCTATAGAATAAAAGGTATATACATGGTTCAACAGTTCAATCTGCCTACGCAAATGGCGATCTAAAGATGGAGAATATGTACTGGCAAATTCTAATCAAAGTCCTGAAAACAGAGATCTGTGTTCTGATTTCCTTTCTTGGAAATAAGCACGCTTCCTATCGCCTGTTGCAAAACATTTATAGCTGTTTATTTTTTATCTCATCGAACATCAAAGAATTTATTGCTTGTCTACGATGCCGATATTGCATTATTTGTAGGGAATAAATATGTCTGTTTTTGAAATATTCCTCCCTAAATACTCTGTTTGTTCTAATAAAGCTAGATTGCATCTGAAACAAGAATCACCGTCATATCTAAAGGTTGTACTTTAATGTTGCCTCACCAGTGGTTGCTTTGTTATCCGTGTTGTGTAATAAATAATCAGAGTGCAACATTTTCCGCTTCCGTGGAGCATCAGAAGGCAAAGCTTTTCTCTCTTTTTTTTTGACCACTTACAGCAGTTTTGTTCTCATTTATTATTTTCGTGGACGTGAAAACTTTTCAGCGGTGACGTCAGCGACTTGATTTGCCAACTTTTTAATTTTCTGCCGGCAGCGAACAGATTAAGTAAGGCTTTCAGGGGGGGGGGGATGTTTGACTATTTGTCATTGACGACGTCTGTCTTTAATTTCTCTCCCGTAGTTACGTTATTTTCCTTGGAACGGCATTTTTTTTCATTTGTATACCTAATGGCCAATATCGGTATTGTTTTTTTAAGGTTTATTTTGATCGTTGAAGTCATTCCGGGTAAAAATCCTACGAATCCGTAGTCATTTACTAAAACTATTTTTACTCGATACACATAAATCCGGAATGAACTCGTAGACAGAAGTAAGGAATACAAAATATATCAATCATTGATTTCAGTAATCTGTATTTTGCATCGCCACTTTTCTGACTTCGGATCCAAACTGGACTTTAATCCCATGCTCTTATTTATACGGCATTTATTTGTGCTGGTAGCTGCTGCGTGTTCAAATTATTGTTTTAAAAATACAGCTTCGATTATCAGTAAAATATACAGCATTTTTTTTGGAGAAGCCTGTTGTTATTATACAAGTTACTTGTACTATAAAGTTATATCTATGATTAATTCATCGGTTATGGCCTAATAAGTCTCAAAATGTACAAATTTACACACGTTCTGGTAATTAAGTATGTACTAATTGTACTTCTGCCAATTCACGTGTCCTATTGCTATGTTCTGTGCATGTAGAAACACTGTATTATTTATAAGTGGCTTTGTAACATCTAAAAATAAAGACGAGCCTGCTAAGTGTCGGATGACAGTCAGTGTTAAGTTTCAGCTAACGCTTGGTCTGCACAGGCATTTTCTAGTCAAAGATTTTAATATATAGTCCACTGTTCTGATTAAGTTTCTTAGAAATGAGCATCTTAGTAACCGCATGTAAAACATGTATGGCTGTTTATTGATATCTCATCATTTATCAGACACTTTATTGCTTGACTGTGATACATATATTGAAATGTTAACAGAAATAAATATCAATATCTTTGGGAAATATTCTTCTACTTCTTGATTTATTTCTGTTTGAGCTGTATTTAATTTTGAAACCAGAAACGCCGCAATATGTTAAAACGGTTAACTTGAACATTGATTTCAACCTTAGGCCAGTACTTTATAACCAGTATGAAAGGTTTAATCAGTTTCTTTTTTGTTCCGTTTTTGATGACAAAAAACGGCTCTGCTTGACCATTAAGTATTTAACACGTGTAAGGCGTCTAGTTTAAGGCCTTTAATTAACTATAGAATTATTGCCATCATTTCTGGAAGCGACTTTCTTTTAGATCATTTGAGAAGTTCTGAATTAACTACAAAATTATTGCCATCATTTCTGAAAGTGACTTTCTTTTAGATCATTTGAGAAGTTTTGAATTAACTATAAAATTATTGCCAACATTTCTGAAAGTGACTTTCTTTTAGATCATTTGAGAAGTTTTGAATTAACTATAAGATTATTGCCAACATTTCTGAAAGTGACTTTCTTTTAGATCATTTGAGAAGTTCTGAATTAACTATAAAATTATTGCCAACATTTCTGAAAGTGACTTTCTTTTAGATCATTTGAGAAGTTTTGAATTAACTATAAGATTATTGCCAACATTTCTGAAAGTGACTTTCTTTTAGATCATTTGAGAAGTTTTGAATTAACTATAAGATTATTGCCATCATTTCTGAAAGTGACTTTCTTTTAGATCATTTGAGAAGTTTTGAATTAACTATAAGATTATTGCCAACATTTCTGAAAGTGACTTTCTTTTAGATCATTTGAGAAGTTTTGAATTAACTATAAGATTATTGCCATCATTTCTGAAAGTGACTTTCTTTTAGATCATTTGAGAAGTTTTGAATTAACTATAAGATTATTGCCAACATTTCTGAAAGTGACTTTCTTTTAGATCATTTGAGAAGTTCTGAATTAACTATAAGATTATTGCCAACATTTCTGAAAGTGACTTTCTTTTAGATCATTTGAGAAGTTTTGAATTAACTATAAGATTATTGCCAACATTTCTGAAAGTGACTTTCTTTTAGATCATTTGAGAAGTTTTGAATCAACTATAAGATTATTGCCAACATTTCTGAAAGTGACTTTCTTTTAGATCATTTGAGAAGTTTTGAATTAACTATAAGATTATTGCCAACATTTCTGAAAGTGACTTTCTTTTAGATCATTTGAGAAGTTTTGAATTAACTATAAAATTATTGCCAACATTTCTGAAAGTGACTTTCTTTTAGATCATTTGAGAAGTTTTGAATTAACTATAAGATTATTGCCAACATTTCTGAAAGTGACTTTCTTTTAGATCATTTGAGAAGTTTTGAATTAACTATAAGATTATTGCCAACATTTCTGAAAGTGACTTTCTTTTAGATCATTTGAGAAGTTTTGAATTAACTATAAGATTATTGCCAACATTTCTGAAAGTGACTTTCTTTTAGATCATTTGAGAAGTTTTGAATTAACTATAAAATTATTGCCAACATTTCTGAAAGTGACTTTCTTTTAGATCATTTGAGAAGTTTTGAATTAACTATAAGATTATTGCCAACATTTCTGAATGCGACTTTCTTTTAGATAATATGATCAGTTTTGAATTATCTGTAAGATTATTGCCGACGTCTCTAAAAGCGACTTTCTTTAAGATCATATGATAAGTTTTGAATTAACTATAAGATTGTTGCCGACATTTCAAAAAGCGACTTTCTGTTAGAGAATATGGTAAGTTTTGAATTATCTGTAAGATTAGTGTCGACATTTCTAAAAGCGACTATCTTTAAGAACATATGATAAGTTTTGAAATAACTATAAGATTGTTGCCGACATTTCAAAAAGCGACTTTCTGTCAGATAATATGATAAGTTTTGAATTATCTGAAAGATTATTGCCGACATTTCTAAAAGCGACTTTCTTTAAGATCATATGATAAGTTTTAAATTAACTATAAGATTGTTGCCGACATTTCAAAAAGCGACTTTCTGTCAGATAATATGATAAGTTTTGAATTATCTGTAAGATTATTGCCATCATTTCTGAAAGCGATTTTCTTTTAAATCATATGATAAATTTTGAATTATCTATAAGATTATTGTCAACATTTCTAAAAGTGACTTTTTTTAAAGTCATATAATAAATTTTGAATTAACTATAAGATTATTGCCGACATTTCAAAAAGCGACTTTCTTTTAGATCTTATGATAAGTTTTGAATTTTCTGTAAGATTATTGCTGACGTTTCTAAAAGCAACTTTCTTTAAGATCATATGATAAGTTTTGAATTATCTATAAGATTATTGTCGACATTTGTAAAAGTAACTTTCTTTTAGATCATATGATCAGTTTTGAATTAACTATAAGATTATTGCCGACATTTCTAAAAGTAACTTTCTTTTAGATCATATGATAAGTTCTGAATAAACTATAAGATTATTGCCAACATTTCAAAAAGCGACTTTCTTTTAGATAATATGATAAGTTTTGAATTATCTGTAAGATTATTGCCAACATTTCTAAAAGCATATTTCTTTTAGATCATATGATAAGTTTTGAATTAACTATAAGATTATTGCCGACATTTCTAAAAGCGACTTTGTTTTAAATTATATGATAAGTTTTGAATTTACTATAAGACTTTTGCCGACATTTCTAAAAGCGACTTTGTTTTAAATTATATGATAAGTTTTGAATTTACTATAAGACTTTTGCCGACATTTCTAAAAGCGACTTTCTTCTAAATAATATGATAAGTTTTGAATTAACTTTCAGATTATTGCCGACATTTCAAAAAGCGACTTTCTTCTAAATAATGTGATAAGTTTTGAATTTACTATAAGACTATTGCCGACATTCAAAAACCGACTTTGTTTTAAATAATATGATAAGTTTTGAATTAACTTTTAGATTATTGCTGACATTTCTAAAAGCGACTTTGTTTTAAATAATATGATAAGGTTTGAATTAATTATAAGAGTATTGCCAATATTTCAAAAAGCGACTTTCTTTTAGATCATATGATAAGTTTTGAATTAACTATAAGATTATTGTCGACATTTCTGAAAGCGACTTTCTTTTAGATCATATGATAAGTTTTGAATTAACTATGAGATTATTGCCGACAGTTCTAAAAGCGATTTTGTTTTAAATAATATGATAAGTTTTGAAATAACTTTTAGATTATTACCGACATTTATATAAGCGACTTTCTTTTAAGTCATATGATAAGTTTTGAATTAGTATTTAGATTATTGCCGACATTTCAAAAAGTGACTTTCTTTTAGATCATATGATAAGTTTTGAATAAACTTTTAGATTATTGCCGACATTTCCACCACCGAAATTCTTTTTGAACAATTTACAGTGAATATCCGTGTTCTGCAATTAGTTTCGTTCAGTGTAGTATACAAAATCTGCTTTTAATTTGGCATAACAGTACTGCTATCATCTATTCTGTGAAGAAATGCTACTTTTTAAAGTAACTTGAAATATCGACTATATATATATTAATAAATTTTGTTCATTCTTGCACGCAGGAGAATACCTCGTACAGCATTAAGCTCGTGGTCATGTTAATTTTCTCATTCACTCAACTCTATTGTAAATATTTTGAAGTTGGAAAAATCAATTTATAATTGAGTTAGACGGATATTATTTGGAAGTTTAAACCACAGATTTATTGAAAATACAACATGGTTATCAAAGACATGACTCCAATTCTCACACAGTCTTTGAATGGCAAGTTTATAAGTATATCAATTCCAGTATTCTTAGAAAATAAATGAAGACGTTATATTATCGTGTAAGCCATTGTCTTCCCAGACTGTGTCTTGGTTTTCAAAACTAATA
The DNA here is from genome assembly GCA_012932295.1 of Cyclina sinensis. Classification (NCBI taxonomy): domain Eukaryota; kingdom Metazoa; phylum Mollusca; class Bivalvia; order Venerida; family Veneridae; genus Cyclina; species Cyclina sinensis. Next base: position 30,649,091 of record JAAONU010000011.1, on the reverse strand, counting down.
ATACTTTCAATTATTTATTCCTATTAGAAAGTTGAATATAGTTGCAATATATGACGCAATTAACTTTATAACGAAGCAGTCAGCTTCCTTTTGCGGCAAGAGGCGTGTATTTGTCATGACCATGTATTCTTTGAAATATCTTAGAAATTATATACTCCAGGGGAAAAAAGCAATGTTTAACATCTCAGCATGCTTGCATTTCAAGGCAACTGTCGATCTGAAAATTTGTAGTTTACACTGTTTATCCAGGCATATTCTGATCAAATATTTGAAAACATATATCATTAAAACTGTTTTAATTTCCCTTCTTATAAATTAGCACGCAATCATTTGCATGCTGCAAACCATTTATAGGCATATATGTTCCCACTCGTACATCAAATCCTTCTATAGTTTTGCTACGATGCATGTATTGCATTGCTTCTAGACATTAATTTAACTCTCCTAGGAAAATGTATTTCTTCTAAATGATAAATATTTCAAATAGAACTAAATTAAAATTTTGAAAGAGAAACCTTGTTATTGTTCGGTACACTTGAACGTTGCTTGCCTTTGTGGTGGCTACTTTGATATAATAGTGATATTTCATAATATGAAAAGCCGAATCAATTTCATAAGTCTTTCCTGGAAATAACATACAAAACTAGATTTGACGTAAGCGTCAGGTTTCGCCTTAAAATATATGCTTCATTACCATCAGTGTAAAAATGTTCAACTTTCGAGAATGCACACGTCAGTGGCTTTTTTTCCAGTTGCTATCATCGGCAGAAGCATACAGTAGGTCATTGAGACTGAAACATGTTGAGATTCATTACAGACAGTGTTTGCTTTTAGTTTTCTCTAAGTGAGTTAATATATTTTAAACTGAAAACAGTTAATGTCTTTTGAAACATATACATTTTGCCCATATATGCTTGACATCTAAACAATATGAAGAAAAATCAGATTAAAATTTGTGGTTTATATTGTCTCAGTGTTTTTTCTTTTGTTGTTATTGTTGTTGTTGTTTTGTATTTGTTTTTTTTCTCTGTAGCATCCTTGGTATTTTCTATGTTTTATAAAAGCTGTCGTACTTCTAACCATAATTTCGATATAAGTGTTAAAAGTTTTAAAATTCAAATTTATTGCTTTGCGTGTGCCGGGCATACAAAAGAAAAACAACATGGTCTGAAAGAACATTTGTATTTAGCTTTGACAAACCAGACTACAGCCAAGAACAGTGCAATTAACTAGTCAGTTTGTATAACCATTAACCAGAACCATATGTTGTTTTAAATTACCGTTTCTGGTTTTCTTATGCTTCACACAATATGCTCCATGACACATGTCATTACATATTGTCTATCAAATCTAATGAAATATTCAGACAGATTCAAACCCTAAAAATCTAACAATTGCTCTGATCGGGTAAAAGTTCATGCTCGACGTGCTCTAACTCTTCACAAATCTTACACGAAGTCGACAAGAAGTCTTGCAGAAAGCTTGTCTCACATCTTAAACGAAGTCTGCAACAAATCTTGCAAGCAACAGATCTTGCAGAAAGCTTGTCTCACATCTTACATGAAGTCTGCAACAAATCTTGCAAGCAACATATCTTACAGAAAGCCGCCTCAGATTTTACATGAAGTCGACAACAAATCTTGCAGAAAGCTTGTCTCACATCTTACATGAAGTCTGCAACAAATCTTGCAAGCAACAGATCTTGCAGAAAGCTTGTCTCACATCTTACATGAAGTCTGCAACAAATCTTGCAAGCAACAGATCTTACAGAGAGCCGCCTCAGATTTTACACGAAGTCTGCAACAAATCTTGCAGAAAGCTTGTCTCACATCTTACACGAAGTCTGCAACAAATCTTGCAAGCAACAGGTCTTGCAGAAAGCTGCCTCAGATCTTACACGAAGTCTGTAACAAATCTTGCAAGCAACAGATCTTGCAGAAAGCCTGCCTTACATCTTACAGACGTCTATTACATGTCCTACTGGGTATGATATGTTTCAGCAATATTTCTATGCTTCTCAAAAAAAGTTTACGAAGATTCATATTGCTGCACCATTGCCCTAGCCAGGATCACTTACCTGAGTAAAACATAGATTATATAATTTGCAGGACAAATCTAATAATTAGACATTTCCCATTCCTCTTTATTTCATTGTAAGTCCAAAAAGATGATTTTTCACAAAAGACTTGCTGATGTCAAAACCATTAATCTGACTTTGACTTCTTTATACAAAAAAAAACATATTTTATTATAGCCCCAGATAGAATATCTGGGGGCTATATTGGATTCATGTGCGTTGGTCGGTTGGTCGGTCCGTCCGTCCTGTCGTCCGTAGACAAAATTTGTCCGGACTGTTTCTCAGCAACTATATCTTAGATTTTGATAATACTTTGCAAGAATTATAAGTACCAAGCCTAGTTGTGCATGTTGTGGTTGCGTCTCACTCAATGATTTTTAACTGAGTTATGGACCTATATTAACACACCAATTAGTCCGAACTGTTTCTTAGCAACTATTTCTCAAATTTTAGTAATACATTGCAAGAATGATAAAGTGTCAAGGGTAGTTGTCCATGTTGTTGCTGCCTTTTTTACTGAGTTATGGGCCTTTGATTTTTATTACATATAAAAGATAAAAAGTCTGCCCAGTGTAAGTTTGTCTGTGCTTTTTTCAGCAATTATTAATTTGAGTGTAATTAAACTTCTTTAGTACTTTAGCATAGCCAAGATTTGCATGTCGTCATCATGTAGTGTTTGTATTGAGTTCTCTGATTTATTCTGCAGGATGGTTAAGTTTTGTGTGTTTATCCATATGGTTGACTTATACTGACTGAGTTAACTTTCCACGGAAGTTTGAGTTTTGAAATTTTCAGCCATTTTTTTTATATATTGGCAGACAAGCTATAGATTGTAGAAACTGCTGTGTCAAGTCTATATCTAGGGTATTCATCACCTTTAGTGATAGCTCCTGTTTTAGTAGTGTTGAATACATAGCTAAAGTTAGCTGCACTCAAATTTATTTTTCTTGTTTATGTGACCGCTCGTGTATGGCTTTTGTTTTTGTTCTGTTGCTTTATTCATTGCTTCGAAATTGTTCTCCTACACTGGAAATGTGCGCATTGCATATTGCTCCGGATGAATCAAATCAAAATGAAAATGAATATTCATCATGCAAATAGTATGTTTGCTTTAAAACGTATAAATTAATATGTCACGTAACGTAACTAGTTTTTGGAACGAGTCTTTTGAAGAATATCATCTTCATATGTTCAAACATACAGGCTGGTGCCCTATCTGCTTCTGTATTTGTTGTGTCCTTCGCCTACATGGCCTATAGCATCTAAAGGTGTTAGTGACATTTTTCTATTGTTATTATTCAAAACACATGAAGTGTCTCCGTTACAAAGATAGCGTTTTCTTTCTTTTTTTTGTAATGCTCGGTTCATAACTTACCTATTAACTGTCATTCAGTACAAATGCATCTACAGCCCTACAGCCGGTCGTGTATACTCTAGTTTTGCTTTTGCTAAATAAATTTTTATTTCAGCCTTTATATGGTATAAAGTCATCAAAGAATCAAGCTCCGTAGGCACATTGCATAGCTCTGTATATAAGCGTATCTTAATTAAACCGTTCGTTGAAGATACCAAGAAAACTTTCATAAACGGCAATATCTCACTTCTAGATTTCCAGTCAGAAAATTTAAAAAATCTGAACTTCAAATAATTTTGACTACTATACATACGTATGTGATGCTTTTTCTAAACAACATTTTCACTGAATTGACGTCACTGTCACTTTTTTGTACTAAATACTGTAGCCCCACAAATTCTGATCAAAGCTCATCCGAGTAACAATCTTTTGCATTTATTAAATATCTGAGATTTATAGTCTGATTCTGTGATATTTGCCAATGAAACCTGCAAGTAACACTTATCAGTAACAGTTTTGTGCTGAAAGTTGTATGCATTTTTGCTGTTAGGATTTTTTTACAAATGATTAGCGTCTGGGGAAAGTGCTGTTTATTCCTATCTTGTGAATATTGGCAATGACTTTGTGTTTAGATATTGATAAAAAGCCAAAGATGGAGTAGGTTTAGATATTTGTAAAAAGCCAGAGATGGAGTAGAATGTTCAAGGGAGTTTTGAAATACATTTCTCTCTCTCTCAAGTTCTCATGTCATGCCGACTTAGATGTAAGCCATTCGGTTTTTTGTAAAAATATTGCTATTATTATTAATATTTTACTATTCTTAGTGTGTTTTCCCATTATTTCTCTATGTAACGTGTTTTCGTTTGTACAAAAGACTGGTGAAAATAAACAATTTTTTAAAGTTTTTTTCCCAGTCATTATTATTAACGAAGAATTAAAAAAAACATACAGTTATTAAGGTGACTGCAAAACACACATAATTAAAACTTAATAAAGAACCTGGATGTTGAAATTAATTAATAATTACCAACAAGTTAAAGAAAACTGGTGCATAGATTTTCCCCCACAATAAAATGTCTGATGGTAATTATTAATTTTAAGATTTAACTCACGAATGGCTTAAAAATGAAATAACCACGATTTAAACAGGAATTTCTTTATCAATATAATGCAAATACATTGTATTTAATATCACGTAGTTGCTGCTAGTTGTCAGTTTTTTACTTGTTCTTACACATTTGCTGCCAGAAACACTGTATAATAGTAAATGACCTTTTAGTTGACAGGCTGAATATCAAGAATACAAATTTCAGAGACAAAAGCTCTAACACTTTGAATTAGAGGCAAACTTTGTCATTTTCACATGGCCAAGCTTCTCATTCTTTATTCATTTCTATCATGCCTCTTGTTTACTACTTTCAGAGGAAGTGCCACGCTGCCTAAAGATATGTTTCCCTAATTAGTGGACGGTGTAATTGCATTAACCGAAGCAAAAGAAATTGGACGTCACACGCCGCCTGTAGATAACACTGACAAACAGCGAAATTGACTGACAATTAGTTTTTGCAATGCACAGGAATCGGTCACATAAGAAAAAAAAAAGACTAGTGTGTATACGATGCGAATGGAATAGGTGCAGTTTCTCATGAAAACGGATTTTAAAACAAGTTTATGTTTCTCTTCTTCAGTTTCTATGATGATTCGAGTGTAAAAGTTTTGAGAATTTCAAATGGAGTATTCTCTGAAGTTTATGTCTGTAAGATATTTAAAGGAACGAATACCGAGTACATTAAGGAAAAATTAAAATTAACAAGTAGTGTTATACATTTAATATAAATTTGTTTTGCGATTAATGTGGCCTGAAAATAAAAGATAATAATCTTAAGTATTAAGCAAGTTACAAATTAACGTCTGTGATTTGAAATCCAAGTGATGAATTTCTTTGGCATTTCTTTTAACAGAAATGTCATTATAATGAGAACCGGAAGTATTGTGATGTTATGAGAGATGAAAAGAAAAGTGTGTTAGCTATGTCAGTTTCAAATTTTAGCCTGGAAATTACTACTGCGTTATTGTTTAATAATATAACGTCTGCAGGATTCGAATCGGAAAATGTCACAGTGTCCGACACTATAGACGAGCCAAATATTTACGAAGTGATAGCCATCTCCATTGTTGTGGGAATTTTGGCTATTTTCACGATGGCTGGTAATTTATTAGTCATTATAGCTTTCAAGATTGACAAGCAACTTCAGACGATCAGTAACTGTTTCTTGCTAAGTCTCGCAGTGGCTGACTTCACTATAGGGCTTGTTTCAATGCCCTTGTATACTTTATATCTTCTAATGGGCTACTGGCCCCTCGGGACATTATTGTGTGATTTATGGTTGTCCCTCGATTATACAATGAGTAACGCTTCAGTTGCAAATTTACTCATTATCTGTTTCGATCGGTACTTATCCGTTACTAGACCGCTCACGTACAGAGCTAACAGAACTCCAAGAAAGGTTGGAATAATGATAGGCTGTGCCTGGTTAGTCTCAGCTCTTTTATGGACCCCGTGGATATTTGCTTGGCCGCATATTGAAGGAGAACGTACAGTTCCTAACACCGAATGCTACATACAATTCTTAACAACCAACGCAATAATCACCATAGCAACAGCACTCGCGGCCTTTTACATTCCAGTGTCCATTATGACAATTTTGTATTATCAGATATACCGAGAGACGGAAAAAAGGCAGAAAAGAATGCCGATGCTTCAGGCATCTGCAAAATTTGTTTCTAAGCGAAAATCACGGTTTCCGAGTAGTAATTCTTGTGATTTCAGAAGCTCTTCATATTTTAGAAGTGACGATATCACCCAAGACGCCGACGATGAAATAGAAGAGGTAGATAATCGAACCGGCGATAATAGTTCCTTGTTTAATCGGTGTTGTTGTTGTTGTAGTCGAATGATTGACAGAGATTATGAACAAACGGAAGAATCAAGCACGAGTGACTCTCCTACTTCGCCGAACTCAACCCCTTCAAATTCACATCATTTTGTATCATCTCAACGCTCCGCAAACAAATATCGAGGAATGACTACTCAAAAATCTTCAAGAAATGGCATCCGAAATAGCGTATCTGTCTCCTTTCCACTACAGTCCGTAAATTCAGAAAACCACTGCAAAGACGAAGAGCTAGAGGGAGTTCATGATAGTGCCTCCGAGACTCGGTTACATGAACCATTGTTACATGATGATTATACATATACTATTCTTATAGACTTCCATAAAAGAGATAACACAAGTAACACTGAATTAAAACCTTCTGTGACGATGTATACAGACTTAGCTGTCTCAGACGATAATCATTCCGACAATAGAAGTGAAAGCATTAATCCAAATACTGATAATCATTCCAAAAGGATGAAACGCCCTCAAAAGACAATGTCTTTGTATTCAGCGAGTGACAATGAAATCGAAGAAAAACCAAAATCGGTATCAAAGCAATCAGCACGCACAATCAGTGAATGTTCGGTACCGTTAAGAGTAGGTACCCCCGCCCTAGGGCGCCGTGCAAAATCATTAGACGCGGCAAAGACCGCGTCGGAGGCACATCTTGCGTATAAGGTAGTAAATAAAATGGAAAGTCAACGAGTGAGGAGAAAGCGTCAAGAGAGGCGACAGGATAGAAAAGCAGCCAAAACGCTTAGCGCCATTCTTCTTGCCTTTATAATCACATGGACACCTTATAATATATTTGCTGTGGTGTCAACATTCTGTTTGACTTGTATACATCCAACTCTGTATGCTTTCGGTGAGTTTTTTTCTCAGTTTTATTATATTCTCTTTGCCTCTGTTAAGTTGGTGTATTTGTATGTTTTTCATCTAATTTTGTCGTAGCGCATCATTTCTTTCATAAATACTCTTTAAAAGAAGGTAGTTTTAAATCGTTCAGACATTTACATGCAGAACTAGAGATCATTCTGCAAAAATAAACACATGGACATGGCATTTTTGCAAATGTCAGCGATTTACCTAAACAGTATAATTAATACTTAGATTCTGAATCGCAGAAGATAGAGTCAGTGACGAGACAGCGAGATTGTACACAAAAACATACAGAACTGTTAAAGCACTTGATTACTAGAAGTATATTTTGCAATATGAAAAAGGCAAGGATAATTCTAAATCTGATGTTAACATGATATGTATTTAATTAACAGTTAATTGGAGTTAATTGCTTTGGCATCACACTTTTTTTTACCGATATTGGGTTACAAAAAAAGTTTAGTGTCAAAGTCTTGCGTAATGTAAATCACTTTGAGCTTTTAGAATACAACACTGTCATCTCATTTCTAATTTAAAATATTTTTTGTTGTTGATTAATTGATTAATATTTCTTTTTCCGAAAATGACATACAATGCCGAAAATTAATTTAAAAAATACTTTTTAATTTGTTTCTTTCTTTATAAACACAAGTCTACACCTTATTGTTTTAAACTTTAAATAAAAACAAAATTTGGCGACAATTTTTTTTTTAGCAAGGAATCTGCGTACGTCGCCTTGGACGTCTGTTAGCGTCAAGCGTCATTTCGTGGATGATAAAGATGGTTACAACGCGTGAATCAATGTTTAGAATATAATTTACTGGAGATGACTCTTCGTGATATCAGGTTTCATTATTGACGTGTACCCAAATGGCGTAAATATGTTAAGAAAAACGTCTATTGTCCTACTTCAAGACAGGTAAAGAGACTGACCAATTGTTACATTTTCTTCCATTCAATTTCTCTTTAGTAATTCCGGTGCGTTGCGTGACGAGTAAAATGTATGACAATGTCAGGGCACTATCTAACACTTTTACGATGATTCGGTCGTTAGCGTCTGATGTGTAACATGAAAAATGAACGACTTATGTTTGTTTGCAAGTAACGTCTGCCTCTCAAAATCTCATTACAAGACCGATTTATCTCCACTCCTTTTCATTAGACGCAATCATAACAATCACGGTCACTAGAAAGCTGTAGAAACGTAAATAATCAGCTGAACAAATTCAAGCTTGATTGATTCGTCTGAAACCTTGATAACTGCACAGATAAGATGCTGTACATTTGAATGTTTTAGGAAATTTTACTTCTGTGTATTGAAATAATAAAGGCCTCGGAAACTGTTGATCGTAGAAATTTGTCTATACAGAATTCATAAAATAATTATAAAAGTACATTTTAGTATGTCCCTAACAGCTGCCTACCTAATTTATAGACCAATCAGATATGTCCCTAAGAGCTGACTACCTAATTTATTGACCAGTCAGATATGTCCCAGACGAAAGGGTATTTATCACGATATTAATATTTCAATACAAAAAGTCACACGAACATATTGAGGTGCTTATAGATGATATAATGAGCGACCTTGGACCTGACTATCTAATTTATAGACCAATCAGATATGTCCCTAAGAGCTGACTACCTAATTTATAGACCAATCAGATATGTCCCTAACAGCTGACTTCCTATTTTATAGACTAATCAGATATGTCCCTAAGAGCTGACTATCTAATTTATAGACAAATCAGATATCTCCCTAAGAGCAAACTACCTAATTTACAGACCAATCAGATATGTCCCTAACAACTGACTTCCTATTTTATAGACCAGTCAGATATTCCTAAGAGCTGACTATCTTATTTATAGACCAATCAGATATGCCCCTAATAGCTGACTACCTAATTTATAGACCAGTCAGATATTTCCCTAACAGCTGACTACCTAATTTACAGACCAATCAGGTATGTCCATAAGAGCTGACTACCTAATTTATAGACCAGTCAGATATGTTCCTAACAGCTGACTACCTTATTTATAGACCAATCAGATATGTCCCTAAGAGCTGACTACCTAATTTATAGACCAATCAGATATGTCCCTAACAGCTGACTACCTAATTTATAGACCAATTAGATATGTCCCTAACAGCTGACAACCTATTTTATAGACCAGTCAGATATGTCCCTAACAGCTGACTACCTAATTTATAGACAAATCAGATATGCCCCTAATAGCTGACTACCTAATTCATAGACCAGTCAGATATGTCACAAACAGCTGACTACCTTTTTTATAGACAAATCAGATATGTCCCTAATAGCTGACTACCTATTTTATAGACAAGTCAGATATGTCCCTAACAGCTGACTACTTATTTAATAGACCAATCAGGTATGTCCCTAACAGCTGCTTACCTAATTTATAGACCAATCAGATATGTCCCTAACAGCTGACTACCTAATTTATTGACCAGTCAGATGTGTCCCTAAGAGTTGACTATCTAATTTATAGACCAATCAGATATGTTCCTAAGAGCTGACTACCTAATTTATGGATCAATCAGATATGTCCCTAACAGCTGACTTCCTATTTCATAGACCAGTCAGATATGTCCCTAAGAGCTGACTATCTAATTTATAGACCAATCAGATATGTCCATAAGAGCTGACTACCTAATTTATAGACCAGTCAGATATGTCCCTAACAGCTGACTTCCTATTTTATAGACCAATCAGATATGTCCCTAAGAGCTCACTATCTAATTTATAGACCAATCAGATATGTCCCTAAGAGCTAACTAGTACCTAATTTATAAAAGCTGACTATCTAATTAATAGACCAATCAGATATGCTGATTACCTAATTAATTGACCAATCAGATATCTCCCAGACGAAAGGGCATTTATCACGATATTAATATTTCAATACAAAAAGTCACACGAACATATTGAGGTGCTTATAGATGATATAATGAGCGACCTTGGGTGTTTTTATTCGGTCAAAAGACCTCAGCTGTTGTAAAGTAAAAACACCCTGGTTCAGTCAGGCGATGAATTTAATTTAAAACAAATTTCATAATGCTCAGTGGTATTACGTACATAAATGATCTGTCGAAATAAATGTTAGGAACTTGAAAGTAATGTCAAAACTTATTAGAAGCTAAGTCTTCAAGAAAGACTGTTGAATTTTTTTGTCCAGTGGTTATGTGTAAAGTAGCGGTAAGGCTAATTACCGACTAGAAACACATAGCTTGTTTACCAAGTAGAGTGCACCATCCACGTCTAATGTCTTCTCTTTATATCTTTTATTTATTGCTTAATATTTCCTTAAAAATGGATGATTACATTGTAACTCAAAAATTTAATTTTTGAAAGAATGGTACAATAATGTATTACATATAGTCACTGAAAATGATGAAAGTAAAAGCATCCAAATAATATTAAAATATCTTATTAACATTAGTGGTGAGAGAGTCAGATATCGTCAAATATCTCAAGGTTTTTGCGATAAACAAAAATATAGCCTAATGTTACATTTTATAAAGCCCCATCCTAAGATATATATCTGAATAAAGAAACCGTGAACTGATTGTATAAGGTCTTTGACCCGCTGTCACAACAAAATCCAATCACTCTTCATCTTAAAATCGCCAGTAATAGGTTCTGATCCCACTGACTAAATAAAAAAACATAACTACACCCATCTGAATAAATGAAAAACAAGTTCTGCCTAAAAGCGGTAAGGATTTTGGCCTAAAAGCGGAAAGTAGAATTTTATCGTCTGCAATTAATGTTGATTGATCACAATCACATATTAATGACATCTCCATCAGCGGACTCTTATAAAGTCAGAGACAGGGCAACTCACTGAATAATTTGACGTAATAAAATTGATGAACTGTTTCTTTATGTCGTCAGTTCTTATAGTGGTTATACTGTGAAATAAAGCATGATGTTATTACATAGATGAATTCAATGTTATAGATTAGATGTTTGTAGGAGAATGAAAGCCGTAAATTCGAACTTGCCATTCAAGTCTCTATGAATAAAAAGAAAAAAATATTAACTTAAAATGTCATAATAAAACAGGGTCATTGACATTTTATAGATGAACGGAAGTTCCTACAGAAAAATTTAAACGTGAAGTGTTTAGACTTTAAATAAGCAACAAATGAACACAGGTTTGTAAGTCTGCCATTGCAAACACACGTGAAGTCTATGCATGAAGCATTTGTTTGAAAACAGAAAATTAAGATACATAGGGTAATACTCTAAGATCGATTTGATATGCTCGTTAATTTGAAATTATTCCTTGAATTGCATAAATAATATTTCAGTTTTATCATGTTCGTAAATTTTAAACTTTCTTTCATTTTTTGTTTTTATGTTTTGATTAGAAACCACAATAGCCATGAAAAGTAGTACATGTAATTTGGTTTTATATTTTTTTGATTACTTGTAAGGATGATAATGACAATAAAATGAAACCATAACTGTGCCGGTATAAAGTAAACTTTATCTGAATGTTTTCCAGAAGATACTGAATCTTGAAGCTTTGCTAATCTCTCGCTCATCTACATACTCAGAGATTGTTTCTCTTAACTGAAAACTGTGTATATATTAAACCTAGAATTTCTACCGATTGTGGTATTATTTCATTTTACTTCTGTTATACAAGAACGTACACTTCACATATTATTTCACTAAATTCTTGACGTAATCATGATACGATCAAGGGAAAAATATTGAGGTGATCAGAAAAAAAGTTGTAAATGTAGATGATTTCCAAAGAATTAAGAATAAAAGACAGTGATATATATTATAATACACTGACAAAAACTGATCGCATTTCAGTGCTTGATACAGAATTAAGCCTAGTTTTCTGTGACCTTGAACTTTAACCTTCAAGAGTTCAGTACGGTAATATTCGTATCATCATTCGTGATATTAGCGTGTTGTAAATTGGACTTCGAACCGATTGTCAGTGTGCATAAATTTTTCAGACCATAATTAACAAAAGGGCAACAAATGTAGTCTTGATACCAAAGGGGCTTTAAAGTTTTATCTGGACATATGTTGTATTTGATACAAAACTTGCATTTGTTTTTAAATTGGAAGAACGGGGTGCAGGAAAATGAGAGGGAATATTCAATAGGCTTTAAAATTATTACATTGAGTTATAAGGTGGAAAACTGAAAGACTTCGAAAATCAAAACGATGTATTAAGCATGACCCAGTAAACATTTCAGAAAGTTTATGATAAGAATATGAATAAAGATATTTTTCTAGCAAATATGTTAAATTCAAATTTTGGAGTCATGGCAAAATAACAAGTTACTTCACGATATAAGAATTGGTGAACCTGTTCTTATTCGAACAGATGGAACTTACTCGATTGAAAAGTTCAAACTTTATTTTTAATGGACTAAGTTAGCTCATGGAGATAATTCCCGGGGTCTCTCTCTCTCTCTCTCTGTCTCTGTCTCTCTCTCTCTCACTCTCTCCCTCTGTCTGTCAGTCTGTCTCTATCTCTCTTTTCTCTGTCTAGACGGATTCTATAAGCAATGAATGATTGAGTTTGAAATAACATTTGTTATTTTGATGTTTCTGTTTCATATTCATAAGTAAAACACAAGCCTAATTCATTCCTTGGAATATTTCTCAGAAAGTCTATGGATGTAAATATTGTTAGCGGAAGGCTTAATTAACCAGCACATTTGCAACTTATTAGATGCATGATTCAAATTTATTCATACAATGGCGAAATCACGTGGAAATCATGGTCAAAAGTTCAGGGGAAGTCATTGAATTTTATATTTCTTTGAGGTGAGTCGATATGGAAAAAAGGCCGTGGAGTTTTTCGTTTTCTCTAGTGCGTATTCGTAAACATCTGGCTTTATCTGCAAAACATGAAAAGGAAATTATTCGGCATCAAGACAACAACATTTAAAGTACATTAAAGATGGTGTCTTTCATTCATTAAAAACTTTCCAAACGAACAAACAAATCGATTACAGACGTCCCTAAAAGTGTTTACTGATAGAATCGAGCAAAGTTGTTTTGTGGGGTTTTTTTTTGAGTACTTGTAAATTGAATGGGAACTCGGATTGTATCTATTTGGACGTGTTCATCGTAGCGAAAAAGTAAACATGATTGCGGATGGAGAAAAAAAAAGACAAAAAAAGAAGACCTGGCAATCAATCCTTGTAATCCATAATAACCAGGGCAAGTGACAGCCAAAATGATGGTTTATCAATAAAAAAAGCAACCTTAGACCTCCAGACTTTCAATCAAAGACAGAACATGCACGAATTTGACTAAATATTCCATAGATGAAGAGAAGACCGGATATTTGGAAGAACATTAGTAGACACAATTAATAAAGTTTATGAATAAAAAGTAGTGATTGGTATATGAGCTACATGTAACGTGCAAAAATAGTCTCAATATGTCTGTGAAATTCCGGATGATGATAATAATAGCCCTGCGAAAAGAGGAGAGCCAATAAAAACAAAGAAAATAACGGTTGAGGAACATTCCTTCTTAACACAAACATTTAGACAAGGCATTGAACAATCAATTCTAGACAGGGTTTAAGACAACAAAAAATGAGTTTATAAAGCAAAGAAATTGTAAACAACAACAACAACAACAAAACAGATATATATGTCTTTTTTTGCCTAACCGGGACGTTTTCATGACAGCGCCACGTATATAGTCCTACGTACATTAACGGACACGTGGCGATTATAAAGATTTTCTCTATAGTTGCTTTCATTGCTATAACCTTAGTTACGTAAAAAATAAAATGCTCTCTTGACCTAACCCAAAGCAGCTGATTAAATATGGAAGAACTTGCCGGCAGATATTTTGAAAACCTTAAACAAAGAATAAAACCGCCTTTCTAGTCCAGCGCTTAAAGCTGCTGACTAGTTAATCACTGTATCTTCTCGCAGATCCAAGGCCCTACCATCCTTGAAATTGATATGTGGAAAAAATGGTCACTTTCTTAATCGGGAGAAAAGTCATGTACTGTCTTTAATGAGTTATCATTAGTAAACATGATGCTCGCCTACGTACAGGTAATCGAAGTGAAAGCAAGGGGTAGGACCTAAATCATGTAGCTCGGTGCTTTAAGCGAGAAAAACGTGTAGTCTATGACTAATGTTGTCAGTTTTCGCGTAAATATTCAGGAATTTGGAAGAAATTATCAACAGGTATGGGGATTTTCTAGGAATATTTGTATAATGTATACGACTAGTACCTAGCCATATATGTATGCTAACTGTAGTTTTTATTTGACAGATGAAGAAATGTGTTACAAAAAAGTTATTGAAGGGATGCCAACAAAGGTGTCCCATTTTCTGTGTGATTCTGCAATATTTTGCTTCGGTTTTTCAGCTTGACCAACAATTTTGCGCCATTAAAATGGTATTTTAAGTAAACAGGAACAGAATTAAACATTTACAACCAGTTAGGAACGTGCATAATGCATCTATGTTCGATTTTTTTCACTTTAAGACAATAAACGTGTAGTTTGAGTCACTTTAAGACCATATTATGTGACCTCGGTTCTTTCATAACTGCATACCGGCATTCTAATACATAAAATATCTTTCTGTCACTAGCATATTAGTTAATTTAACAGTTATTTTGTACTATAATCATACTCAAAACCAGTGTTTGTCCAATCTAAAGGCATTACATTAACTACACATGGTGATTTTATAAAGTGTCTTTTGATACAACCAAAGTTAACGTTCAGTATATGTATTCGTTCAAGATTGTTTTACAGACAGCTAAATAAATGTTAACAATAAACAATTCTTACAGTTGTGAGTTGAAGCAATAATTTAATATTATAATCAGATTTTGTTTGATACCCAGCGACAATTAAAAGATTAAAAAGATTAGAATATTTTTAGCACAAATTCACCTTGGAATTGTAGATGCCGGAATGATAAACTCATTATGACATATACTTACAAGCTATTCATACATACCATACATGAGAAGTAAATAGATCCTCCAAAGATAACTTACATTTTTTTCACAAATATAGAATTAAATCTCGGATGTATTAAGATACCTGACGGCTTGGAGATAAGGGAGGTCATTTTACGTATTGCAAACTTTTTCATTTTCAACCCCTTTCCAAGTTTCATTAGTAAAGACTAATCACTACTTGCAGGAAATACCTTAAAACCACAATTATTAGCAACCTAATTTAATTTATTGCAAAACGGCAGTTTAAGCAAGGTGATGATATTTATCAGCCGGGTCTATTTTTTCATAAAAGGATTTTCACTTCATCTTTATTCTTTGACACTGTGTTTTTTAATACTATGAATAAAGATAATATACACGTAATTTCTCATCCAGTTATTTCAGTCATCAAAAGCTGAATGGATTGCATGACCCACAGGAAATTATGCATTGTTAGGTAGACAAAGACTTCATAAAAATATTGTAATCATGTAAACATTTGAACCAACTAATTATGCAAGTACATTTTACATCAAATTTTCTCTCTCTTTTTTGTGCTAAGGAAGAGATGATTATGTTGTCATAGAACTTTATGTTCATTATTTCATTTAAGTTTAATGATAGTCCAGTCAAAGCGGAAGAAATATTGACTGATATGATCGTGGAAGAAGTAAGATAATATTTTTCAAACTCCATTAAAAACTACAAATGTTTTAAGAAATCTAACTTGTCTTATTTGCGTGTTTCTCTAATTTGTTTCCTTTTAACTGAAATAATGGTAAAATGCAAATGAACATTGGATACGGCATCCAAGAATAAATGTCGCATAGATATTTTGTTGAGTCCAGGGATTGAACCATTCACCTTGAATGACTATATGGAGCTTAGCACATTGGCAGTTCTTATGTGTACCAAGTATGTACAGTTAATTTAACTGTGTGGCACAGGCTGTCTGTCAGTTGACAATTTGTTTTCGCACAACTTAGAAAGTCCTTTTTGATTTTATAAATTTAATGTTTGCATGTATGTAATGTCTACAAAATTGTCAATTTTGATTCTTTAAATAAAATCTGCAGACTTGTGATCAAGTCAAAACCTTTCATAGTTTAAAATTTACTTGTAATATTGTATTTGTATCTGACAATGAAAAGCACCACATAACCTTCCAGCCTTAAAATCGCAAGTGTTCAAATTCATAGCAACATTTATTGAATCATCTTAGCTTAAAAGAGGAAATACTTTGGGTTTTTTATCAGAAACATTAAGTTAAATTTACAAACAGAACTCTTTGTAAAATTTGTCAACATGTTTATTTTGAAAAACTTAACCTTAACATCAATAAACAACCGAGGTTACACAATATGGTCTTAAAGTGACCCAAACTACACGTTTATTGTCTTTAAGTTAAAAAGAATGAAAATAATATATAATATATGTTCCTAACTGGTTGTAAATGTTTAATTGTGTGCCTGTTTACTAAAAGTATTGTTTCAATGGCGCAGAATGGTTTGACAAGTTCAAAAACCTAAGCAAATTATTGCAGAATCGCACAAAAAATGGGACACCTCTGTTGGCATCCCTTCAATAACTTTTTTGTAACACATTTCTTCATCTGTCAAATAAAAACTACAGTTAGCATACATATATAGCTAGGTACTAGTCGTATACATTAAACAAATATTCCCAAGACAATCCCCATAGCTGTTGATAATTTATCCAAATTCCTGAATATTTACGCGAAAACTGACGACATTAGTCATAGACTACACGTTTTTCTCGCTTAAAGCACCGAGCTACATGATTTAGGTCCTACCCCTTGGAAAGATATTTAATAAAGCAAATCAGGCCATCTCAAACAGGCATATTAACAATTCGAGAAATAATAGGTTTTAGGTAAGTAACTTTCTGTATGTAGCAATTGGCGTAATTACCCTTGACATCACATGCGTGACTGAAACTTTATTCCCTAATTGGCGCTATATGCAGGTGCCAGTTGCCTGTAACAAGATGACGAAGGCTTCAATTGTCTTAATGAACAAGGACGCGCTATAGAATGCAGCTGATCACGTGACAGACATTGTTTCTAATGTAATATAACCATTAGTCCATTACTAACTTCTTTCTCTTACACAAATTTAATGTAAAAGCAAACACATCAGTGCGCATTTAATTCTTGCTATGAAATAACTCTTAACTGTCATTTTCTAAATTTGGTATCATTTAGTACTTTTTTCATGAAATTGTTTTCTGTTTCGTTACAAAACACTTAACGTGAACAAATGAATAACTATGGTTATTTCCAGTTCAGTGGCCGGGAGATGAGGGCTGAATTGATAGAAAGATTCTGACACTCTTTTATATTGAACTTTGATGCTACAAAAATCTTATTAAGCTTGTCAGAGACTCGCTTGATAACAATTTTCCTGCATCTATTGAACAAAACTTTAAACGAAATGTAAACTTTTTCATATCTTATATATATGCGGACTAAAAATATACATATAAACAACTTCAGATATTTATTCTGAATTTAAGATCTGTTTTTGTAAAGATCAAAATAATGTTCTTGCCTTTCTTAGTAATTCCTTATGCATGTTTTGTTTGTTTGTCCGTTCGTTTGATATAGCATTCATTATTATATTGACTTATGTCGTGCTGTGCCATATAAAAGACGTAAACCTATAATAATTTTAAATTTTATGTTCTTGGCGTATTTGCAATTTTAAGATTTCATTTGTTTTTCAATGCCCTTAAAAGGCATTCGTTAATCTTGTTGTTAACATGGCAGGAATTCATCAAGATATATCTTAACTGTTTTCTACATCCTCCACACGTTCATCATTTCAAGTTGGTTGCATGTAGCTTATAATTGGTTTTATAAAGTAAATTTTAAACCCGTACTTATCTATTGTTTCAATTTATCTATTTATAGATATAAACAAGATTTACACGATAAAGCAATATTAATTCTATAGAGTTTCCAAGTAAAAATAATTGATTCTCTGTTCAAAATACATCATATAATATTCTGATTAACAGGAAATCAACTTAAAAACTCACGTCTGCTACCTACAGACATCTAACTGAGAATATCACATGACAATTTCCGGAAGTGACGAAAACAATCTGATTAAGATGTATTTTCTTATTAATGTAATGGAATATCTCGGTTGGTTATATAAATATAATATTTTTTCAATGAAACTGAGCGAAACATGTATGATGTCATAATGACATAAAGCGATTTGACATTGGGTAGAAGTTTAATGACCTCGACTTCATGGTCTGTGGAATAGAAGCATGTAGTGAAAGATTTTTAGGTATTCAGTTTTCGAAGTCACGAATGATTCTTTTAAACTGTTTTTTTTTTCCTTGGTAGATATTTGTGAAATGCACTTATTGACTATTTTGTATATTTCAGGTTACTGGTTGTGCTACATCAATTCTACAATAAATCCAATGTGTTACGCACTGTGTAATGCAAATTTTCGTAAAACATTTTGGAAATTATTGAGATGTAGATGTCAGAAAGTGAACTATGGGCTCTCATTGCGTAAATATACCAGATAACGCAAAAGAATGGCCAGACAATGAAGTGATAAGCCAGAAAATTGGGGTGGGGGGATAACTGCAGGTAACGCGGGAAACATCAGAAAGTGCGCGAAACACCAAGAAAGACTGGAAAAAGAAATCAAAAACTGCGGAAAACATCACCTCAATCATCACCTATTGAGCACAACATCATGTAGATAATACATACACTTGGACTTTAAATAGATTTGCATTTTTTATTTTCTATTCGTAGGTTGTTAAATATGACGTCATTAAAGTTGCTGTCCAGGAGACAGAAAATTAGGACCTACTCATTATTTACTGTAAGACACTCTTTGCTGCTCTTGTCATATTTACTATTGAGAACAATCAATAAGGCAGTTAGAATGTTTATAAGAATGATGCCTTAAACGGGTGTTGCTAAATGTTAGTACATAAAATTTAATGTGTTGTTAAATATCTCGTTAATATTGACAGCAATGGTTTAATTGCATATAGAGATCTGCGTACTTACCTGTGTTTTATTTTCAAATTCACTTTAAAGATTATCTGAATAATCTCAGTGAGGCATATCGAAGACTAAAGAACAAACATCGTTGCATTTTATACTTGGAAAATATTATCTTAAAATGAGAATATGGATACATGATTATCAGAAGACAAGAATTATTCCACTGATACTTTTTCACTAGAAAAAAATATGTGTTCACTGGTTTTCAGGACGTAGTGTAGACGTCTACATTATTTTGGAAAAATGCCTCTTGAACAGATGTAGAATAAAACTCTCTTTCATTTTGTTTTGCACATAAACTCAAACTGCACGCACCAGTGACGTCACACTCCGACTCGCTCTACAAACGACTTCCAATGATGTAGACCGACGACATGTACATATCACTTTTTGGTATTTTTTAAAAGCAAAGACATTTATAAGTTCTAAGCATAATATTGTTTGCATAATAATACCCGGCTACAAAAAGCTTAAGATTTCTAATAACGTGTGAAAGAACTGACATAACGTTTAAAATTGTTCAACTTAGCAGGTCAAAGAAATCATCACGCTGGTAATATTGTTTTTGAAATTTTATTTGTCTGTTGAATAATAAATTCTGATTTGTATAAAGACCTTCTTCGTTCCTGCCTTTACCCGCGTGTGTTGTAGCGTAGCTGGAGGTTGTGTCTTGTTTAAAGTTGTTTTTTTATTTAACATTTTAAAAAAATCTATAAAGTGACATAGTTTTTGCTTTGATGGCTAGATTTCACTTAAATGTGCCCTTTGAACTCGAGCCTCATTAATCTCCTTTTGCTTACGAAAATAATACGGAAGCTTTGAAATATATAAACTTATATCATTATTACTGTTGTTGTTGTCACATTTCAACACACAACTATATCGATGCGAAATGAAGAGATCTGATAGATAAGTGTGAATAGAAATTTGACAGTCAAGTCACTGATCCGCAACTGTATACTTGTTCAGCAATCACAAAATATCAACTAATATCAACTGTATTTCATTACATTTTACGTAAACAAGGATTTTCCTTGTCTTAACAACATATTTGGTTATACTGTGTAATACATTTAAGATTAAACCAGAGACATAGATCTGTTATCTATGTCTCTGGTTAAACACATTTTAAACATCCTCAAAACTGTATCAGAGGGAGTTTAGTGTTTGCACGATTTAGTTTGGTATTTAACTATTTGCCGTCTTGCAGGTTAGAATTAGACGTTCTTCATATAGGATTTGTTTCCAAATATTATAACTTTCCAATAACGGACATGTGTTACCATGGCAGCCAGTAAATTAAGCATGGGTATAATCTCCGGTTATATTCTATGGGTTCTCTATCAGCTGTAAATAAACCTAAACGTGCACGATCATTTCCTTTTTTCGTTATACGTATGAAAGAAGCATATCGTGTTCCAGAGGCATGATCAAGGTCGAGATATATTAATATACTGACGGCTAAGTATTCTAAACACCTTTACACACAGAATCATAAAATTACCAGTTTACCAGTATAAGTATAAGGCTGTATAGTTAGATCTGAAGTTAGGGCAGACAAATGCAGAGGTTTCACTCGGGACACAAACAGAACAATAAGAATACATGTGCATGGCTGGTTTACCGTTCAAAGAAATCAATAATTTCTCTTCGACATGTATCGATGTATAACACGTAAAAAACATTTTTTTTTAAATCCAAGTACCGACTTCTACTATATATATATTGTTTGACAAAGAACGGAAGCCTTCTTAACTTCTTTGTGGATGCCATCATTCAGAGGGTTTCCAGTTGAACAGAAATGTTACATTTTACCTATATAGAAATCATTTTCAAGTTAACAACAGTTAAAACCATTTTTCCAGGCAAATCCGAGCAAACAGGTGTGGCTGATAAGTATGCTTCACTTCAAACTTTTCAGAGACAAAATATAACAAAAACATCTTCAAGTTTATAGAATTTTGTTATTAAATCTTGTATCATACGATAATCACTGCAACAATTGGCTTGAAACAATACACATGAATGCAGTAAGCGAGATACAAGACGATTAGTTAAAATTGTTTATCTACCTAGCAAAAACGTTTATATGACATTATTTTTATATCAAAGTAATAAGCAAAGCTTTTCTATACAGTATTAAAAATTTGTGGTAAGATTTTCAATATACAAACAACATTATTTACTTATATACAATGTGTGATTTTTTTTCTGTACAATTACGTATTGCAGTCAGTGTAAGGTAGTAACTCCATTTTTCTGTGTTAGTCACCTAATGAATTCTTACACTAAATAAAAATTAAAGAAAAAATCTATACAAGTATATTGTCTGTGGCTACAAGGACTATTTAACATTTAACAAGTGAATATTAGGAAAAAATCGAATATGTTTCTACCATGACTGCAACAATAATGTATCTTAAAAAAAGTTACTTCATTACTGCAAGCACTGAGTGTGTGTTATCATTTAAAATATATGTTAGTATACATCATATGACTATTCTGTAGCATAATACTAGGGCTATACATGATTTCTCCAATGCAGTATGACTATAGGACTTAACTGCATTATTCGTTACACCTACAAATATCTACAGCACAGCTACCATGAAAACTTCACATTGCTCTACAACAACTATAAATTATCTATTTCTTTTCATCTCAGTCAAGAAATAGTATTATTACCGTGTCTAAGTTGAAAATTCCTTGATATTTCATGATATTGCGAAACAAAAGCTATGGCTTGCCTAACTTGACCACTCGCTTTATAAGTTTTTTTATGTATGTTGTGGAGCAAGATAACGAAAAATAAAAACTTTAATAACAAAATATACTTAACTTATAGCAACTACAAGTAGATTCTAAGACACATATTCATTATTTTAATTTCCAAAATTTTTCAAATAAGTACTTTCAAAATATACAAAGGCATAATACATTCAAAGCCTAAAATTTTTTTTCTTTATTTTAATCAATTACCTTCAACCTTATTTTCAAATTTCAAATATTTCTAATATCAAGTGAAAAATACTTCTCTTATTTGTAGAAATGTTAATAAAAATTGAAAATTACTTCAAAAGCTTTATATGTTTGTGTCACCGCTATACCTTACAGGATACGACAATTACTGCTTCAAAAAGATTATATGGGTTTCCTGTATTTGAAATAAATCCTATTGACTTCAGTAAGTGACCTTGACCTTTAAATCAAGAAAAATTCATGAGATATACAATAAAAATGCTAGTAACTTGTTACAACGTGTGTCTCAGAATCTACGTTTTATATACTACTTGACACATAAGCATAAAAACAATCCATGCAAAAAATATTATTAAACCTGGGAAAATAAACATACTGGCACTTGAAAATAAAATATGCAAATATGGTTGAATATTAAAATATCACTTTCGTAATCTAAGCGGGTAAAAATGCCACTTCCCCACCCTCTGTTACCCTCTTTATAATTTTGTTCTTTTCCATTATAACTGAAATAAATTCAGTTACATCAGAGCTTTCTTAAAATCTCTATGATCTTATATCACAGACGGGTACCTGATCCATAACTTTACAATTCACCATCACAGTCCAGAAACTGCTGCATAACAATATTTTCCCCACCCACTTCTGTCCCATCAACATTCAACAATTTTATTTGAGACTAGATTGATTAGTACTAATAACATTTTATACACACTAAAGTCACTTCATATTACTCTACAAGCAACATTACTTCTGTCTAAAATGAATTAAAACAACCTTAATGTCAAATTTAAAACAAGACAGATCAATGACAAAACTTGTTATCGTCTCTTTTTAAAAAATGAAACACACGGACATTCTAGTTAAAAGAAATTTATAAAAATTTCGGCAGAATGATGGCTCGATACATATGCGGTGGGTTGATTCTTCAGATCTTGTCTAAATGGTAATGCCACAGTGTAATGTAACTGAATGTTCTATGGATAACATGAAGTAACCTCAAGTATAATTATAACTAGCAATGTCAGATTAATTTGAATAGTAGTAGTTTGTTACACAGACAATGTTAACTATAGTTCAACTGTCAGATTTTCATTGATAAAAATACATTTTATGCGAGTTTGCACAAATACATTATCACTGACATACACAATAAAGTGAATAAATAATTTCTGCCAAAATTTCTAGAGAAGCATTCCAGAGACAATGAATGGATTTCGGGGATTGTGAAATGTTAGGAAATATGTACGCGAAAGAAAGCTTCAATCAAATTACTACCGCACAGACAGAATGGAACCGTCGGCAACTGTAGAACTTCTTTCATGTAACATTCATAAGTCAAAACCATGTTCTTCGAAAATATTATTTTTTTTTGTGCATTATATAGATTACATGCCAGTTTCACTACCAGTTTATGGGAGAAATTAATCATCATAAAATGTCAAAATTATTCAACAGTCTGTAAAAAAATGCATATTGGATGAATCTCTGTCAGTCGTGGAAATGTTTGGGATCAATCAGTGTTGCCTTAACTAAGTTAAATGTGCACAGTTATCAATAATTGATCTGTTACTTGTTCCACATTATTAACTGTTTTCTGGTAGTTTCTATTCCAACTAATTTTCCTTATCTAGACAGAGATTTCCTAAAATCTCCTGTTGGATGCTATATTCATCGTGGCAACAAGTTTTAGACTAGTTTCAGACAAGACCCTTCAGCCTTGATAATTTCTCCACTGAAAGCAGAATATAACTATAGCCTGCAGCTTACACCTTGGAAGCTAGCTCTCTATGCAAGGTTTGCATTTACAGTGATGTCTGATAATCATCATTGTTTTGTTTGTATAATCCCGTTCTCTTTGACAAAGGACAATATTTTGTGGAGAAATGTTCTAACAGGTTTCCCTCCCGGAGTATAAGTGATAGATAAACTACACCCAATTTTTTTTGTAAAAGCTTGGTCAAAAATCGATAGAGTTTTAAAAAAATCTAAACCAGTATCACCAAAAGATTAATGTAGTGGAACAGGCAATTCACAATAAACACTACAACACGGACACTGACAAGGCAAGATAAAATGCAACAAGAACCATGTTAAGTTGAATGTGCTTAAATAGTGCTGAACCAAGTCAAAAATATCTTTTATTGTTTAAAGGCAAGAAGATAACAGGTAACAATTAACAACTGAAATATCACTGACTGTTGTTATTGCATACAGGTTTTTACAACACTTAAGGCATTGTACATTTGATGCATAATAACATGTTTAACAACTGGGTTTTATTAATACCCCGCTACCTACACACTGACGTTCTGCATGAATTTATAGAAATGATGACAGTGCTAACATATTTTCTTGTCTAGATAATTTCTTTCACTATCAATTCTAACTAGAAATGGGTTTTTGATTGAACAAAAACATATGTCTCCCCCAAGCCAGTTGCTGCAGGCAGTACTGAGTCAGACGATTGTAAAATTTGACAATTAACCTCCAAGTGTGACCTTGACCTTGAGACACCACACCCGCAAAGTGGTTTCTGCATGTTGCCTTGATGAGGTGAACATCTGACCCAAGTTTCATAAAAATCCTTCAAGGGCTTTTGAAGATACAGAGTGGACAAGATTTTGTGGCAATTGACATTTAACCTCCAAGTGTGACCTTGACCTTGAGACACCACACCCGCAAGGTGGGTTCTGCACGTCGCCTTGATGAGGTGAACATCTGACCCAAGTTTCATAGAAATCCTTCAAGGGCTTTGGAAGATACAGAGCGGACACAATTTTGTGGCATTTGACATTAAACCTCCAAGTGTGACCTTGACCTTGAGACACCACACCCACAAAGTGGGTTCTGCACGCCGCCTTGATGAGGTGAACATCTGACCCAAGTTTCATAAAAATCTTTCAAGGGCTTTGGAAGATACAGAGCGGACACGATTTTGTGACGGACAGACGGACGGACGGACAACCAGGGGAAAAACAATATGTCTCCCCCATTTTTGGGGGGAGACATAATTCTGAAGTACTGTGGTACAGCCTTGTAACAAAGTTCTAGGTAATAATGGTTAGGAAATATTCCACAATGGCCTATCCAAACCTTTATTATAACTGAGTAAAAGTTGGCACCACTATAAAAAGGAACATGGCATCTATCATGTACTTAAATCATATTAAATTTATATATGATATTAATATAAATACTTCTATCTGAGCCAGTCCAGTAAACGGAAAGACTGTGTGTATAATGTGTTTTTTTCTGTCGTCATTTACCTATGATTGCTATGGATATAAAATAGCAAATTTGGAAAAGAAAAACTGACTCAATAAGAAATGAATGTTGGAACTTAGTTTCAGCTTTTTTGAATTACATTAATCTCTACAGAAATACAAAATTTGTTCAAATAGGACATACAGAAATCTCTACAAATAGGAAATCTTGCCCTAGAAGTGCTTTGACAAGATCGAAACTTAAAATTGAGTATGCATGACCTTTACTTTGAGCAGACACTGGTAAGGTTTCAGTTTTAACTATACCTCAATTTGCAATGAATATCATTTTCTGTAAAGAAAAAAATGACAAACTTTCCTGTTAGAATACATTTTGAGAAATACCGTCATGAAGTAATAGCATTTGTGAATTTCAGGTGGGCAAACCTTGTGTACAGAAGTCACTATATTTTATGGCAAAATAAAGTGTGTGGCCTTAATGATACAATAAAGTGGGGCACAAGTGAAATGCAACAGGACCAATACAAGAATGACCATCTTCATATCAATTATCATTGACCATCTCAAATTTTTCCATGCATGATTTCCATCTAATGAAAAATGCAATCTACATAACATTATGTGTATTTGATTTTGTTTTTGAAAACTCTATTTGGTAAACAGCTATGGCAGGGAATCATGGTATCATAACAATGGAAGCAAAACATTTGATCACAGTCGGTTTAGTCTGGGTCCAGTCATAGGTGAGACCATTCCTCAACCACAGCAGTGCTGTCGGTAGTATCGTCCGAGGTGCTCCATTTTGCTGGCGTTGAAGTAACGGAACTGGTACGGCTCCCGCTTTCCTCACTGCCAGTGGACTCAAGTGATAACCTCATTGCACCGACAAACTGCTCGTAGTCCTGTAAAAGAAAACGTCAAAACAACATTACTGAAATAGGTACATTTACCTAAATCACGTTATATGAAACTGTAGGCAATGAAAATACATACTTTTCTAGTGAAATATAAACAAGAAAATATATATATCTATTTTTATAACTTGTAACATGAACAAGAGTATGTTACCATTCATCACTATGATACATGTCTTCAGTTTTTTATTCAAATTTTATGACATTTAATAATTTTTCATTATGTGTTCTTTTAAACTTTAAGAAGGTAACTAGGACTGATCTATATTTAAAAGTGACTTGTTACTTTCCCTGATGATCCATAAAACACTTAATTCAACTTAAGAATTGAAACTGCATTTTGGCAATAAATAATAAATTTAATTTTAACTATATTATGGCAATCTTAAGAACTTTTACTACGGTATATTAGACAAAAATGATAAAGTCTTCATTCTATTCACATCCAGAGTCCTAGTAATGTAAAAGCATTTTCTTGAAAACTTAACATCTTATGTGTATGAAAATGCTGCAGAAGCTATTAAAATTTGTTCACTCTTTTAAAAATTTACATATATATCAATATGTTTAAACATGCAAAAATGTTCTTGAATTATCATCATGCAGTTAAATTTCAAAAAGATATTAGCATAACTTTAGTTAACATTTACAAAAGAAGTGCTTCCTTAAATATATCAAATGTAAATCCTTTACTCTGTCTAAATATTTGAAAAAGATCCATGGGAAAATTAAACAGACTTCACAAAGACGTGATTTGCCACACCCTTCAACCTCTACATCCAATCAACAATGAACGTGACGAAAGTGGTGTAAAAAAAGAGCCCAAAAGCCAGTTCAAACTTGCTGTGTATTTCAAAGCATGGTCTCAAAAGCCTCTGGGCTTAAAATTCATTTGATGGAGTCTAATTATTTTACAAAACATAAGAAGAACTGTACAATCAATGGGGCAGAAAAAAGAATTTTCAATTCTAAATACCACAGCACTACACTTTGTATATAATATTATATATTTAAACAGAAAGACAACATTTCGGACAATGTAATGATACAAAATCAGGTATGGCTTCAAAAATAAGAACTCTAGCAATACTAAAGCAAGGTGAAAACTGTAGATCACAACATATCCAGGAGGGCTACACAACATCGGAAGTTTGGCTGGGGATATATTATGCCTTAAGATAAAAGCTATAATGAAACTGCAGGTTTTTTTTTTTTTATTTGTGTGAAGATGAAATAATGAGCTTGGACAGAATATGATGTAACAGGTTCAGACAGGAAACAGGATAGGACAAGACAGGATTAAACAAGAAAAGATAAAATGCATATTTTTTTTACAATGTTTGACAATGTACTGTTTAAAATTTTATTTCAAGTCAATTTCCATGTCAATGATACCAAACACTAACAAACTGTTAACTAACTCATTACTGAACAAGCTTTCTTAGGAAGTACCTACTAAAATTCTAATAACAAATGAAAAACAATGGCATCTTTTGCAAAGATAGGTCTGTAAGAACTAACAGAGAGGCAGGAAGGCAGTGGGCTATAATGACTAGCAGGAAATCATCTGTGGCCAAATAAAACAAAATAACAAGATGAAAAAACAGTATGCATAAATATATATTTAAGCCACTGAAATAAAACAAGAAAATCAGCAGAACCGATGGATGTTCCCCATAACAGTACTTATTCAAAATGGGTGTAGTTTTTGTACTTTAATTTCGATGTATAATTGTAGTGAAAATTCTGCTATATGTTTTTTTAAGAGGACATGACTGTGCAGTCAATGTAAAGGAGTACAAGAGAGCATACTGAAGGTGACACATTCCCAAAGTCAGTAAGGCAAATGATTCCCTATTTCTTTTGGGCACATTTGTGCCTTAACTCTTTCCCACATAGATACGACTTTCTACGCCTTTACCTATTACCGCATAGATACGCCAATATACGCCGATATCGATTCCCGCATAGATACGCCTTTCTACGCTTGTTCCTTATCCACATAGATACGCTTTTCTACGCCTCTACTTTTAATCTAAGATTTATAAGTCAAAATATTGGTAAATCTTTAAAAATCCTCGATAAATGCAAACAACAATCATTCTTTTTCATGTTAACCTAAAAAAAGATGGGTGTTACTATTTAAAGATTTTCCGAAAATTGGAATTGAAAGTAGTGAGTGTCAGTATCGCTATTTTCAGAAAGGCATGTAATATTAGGTCATGCATAAGTCAAATTATTCGTAAAACTTTATAAATCCGTGATAAATACTAACAACAATAATTCTTTTTCTTGTTAACCTAAGTAAATTGGGTGTTACTATTTAAAGATTTTCCGAAAATGAGAACTGAAAGTAGTGAGTGTCAGTATCGCTATTTTTAGAAAAGCATGTTAATATCAGTTCATTTTGTGTAGAAAATGGCGGACAAATAGTTTGGATTTTTATTGAAAATTATTCAAGCTGAATGTTAAAGGTCAGCTTGTAAAATTAACAACCAATAAAAAACAAGATCGGATATATCACGTGTGAAGATCATAGGTCACGAGAAGGATGAATGACAGCTGTGTTTATTCAAACCAGCTGTCAAAACAACTGTATAATTTCAAAAGATAATGCACCATAAAATATGGACCCATCGGCGTGTGATCAAAGTAAGTAAACGGAAATGATTATGTAATTCACCCCATAAAAGTCAACAACATGAAAAAGTTGAAGCCCTAAATTTGGAACTTACAAGGTACTGACCCACTTTGCATTGCATAAAAAACAACATGTATCTATATAAGATTTGTATATATTTTCACTTACAGATCACTTTATTACTCAAAATTTATACTTGCAAACAGATTCCAAATATATTGTTTTTTCTTTTTGCTCTGACAAAAGACACATATAAATACAATAAAGAAACAAAGTGAAAGTTTTAGTGAACATTTATTTTTCTTATATTTTCCATCCGAATAAGTAACTTGATGTCAAACCATGAACATTTGCTTTTAGGTAATAATTTTGATACTTTTTCATTAAATAATACATTACTGTATATATCTTTAGTAATGTTTTCCTTTTTTCCTTGGTTTTATAACTAATATGAATTATATTTCCATCAAAATAAAAATTTTCTCTCAAATTTGGTGATTGTCATTTTTATCAACTCTTTTTTTATTGAAATATTTCTCTCCCAGTAATAAAAATTATACCATCATAGAGAGAATTCATTCCTGAGAAAATTATGTATGTATCACTAAAAGCTTAAATCAAGAATTCATACTGAAAATTTGGTTTGAAGTAAGTAGGTGTAAAATTATCAAAATTTATCAAAAACCTGTATGTGTACAGTGTAGTGGTATTGATCTCTTATCTATGTGCCTACTGTTATCAGTTTACTGATAAGCCTATGCAGTACAGTGACAATATACAGGATTTTTGTATGTGGGAAAGAGTTAAGTGCTTTCAATAGTTCAGAGTTTTGCCTGGACAAGCAGAATGTTCTAAGGGGAGATAATGAGAAAACTAGGTAAATTGAGTTACACTTCTTGTCAACAGCACTTACTCTCAATGTCCTCTATCATTGTATTAAGTTTTAAGTAAATCCCTTCACTGGTTTTTGAGTTATACTCCAAACAAACTCAACAGATGGACAGACAGACGAACAGATTAACAAATCAATTATATGCTCTCCCTGTGGGGAGTATAAAAATAATGCTGATATTTCTGTTTTGGTTTCATTTTTTTCTATGAATTACTTCAGACTTGTCATTTGATTTATTATTTCAAAAGTCTGTTATGGTAACTATAACTGACCTGAAGTATGTATTAATTTAAACTTAGTGTATCAACAAACTCTTTTCACATGGAGTTAGATCAGTTTTATATTGGATTTGTGCATCGCTGGCTGGAAGTTCACACTGAGCAAACATTCCATAAACATTTCATTTAAAATGCTCACCATAACCAAAACTGGTGACTAGCAAAACCTTGCTAGATTCAGGTTAGTATTTCAACCAACAAAAATTTAGAAAACAAAGCAGTGAATGCATGGGACATGCATATACGTATACATGAATGAAGCTGGCTAAACACAAAATATCACTGTGTAAACTGGGTAACTGTTGATCTGTCAGAACCACTTCAATGATCATTTTAAGCTCTACTGAGATTTTCTTTATAAATTAGTCTGATTATTTAAAATAGAGTGGATGTAAACTTTGCAACCAAGCTGAACTTCAAAATAAGTAGAGACTACTCTTGCTGTCAAAGTTGCTGGCATTAATACATATTACACATTTAAGCCTAACCATTCGAAATTCAGAAAAAACCTTTTTCAAGAACCACAAAGATTGGATATGAATTATTTAAGTGTTGACTTTTTAACTACTTAACTACAGTTCAGCTGTGTCTACAAAGCCTTCCACAATTTTCTTATAGACAGATATCTGTTTACCCAGCTCACTACAATGTGATGGAATGATTTTAATGGTGAAAAGAAAGAACCACCTGTAGATTTATAATGTCTGTTAAGGTGGAACTGAGCCTATACTTGAATTACTTCCTGAATCATCTAGTCGAGGTGACCCCTAAAGCATATTATCAAGAAATAAACAAACTCTTTATATATTCTCTCACTCTTCCTCTGTTTTGTGGGGTTTTACAACAATGATTTCTACCAACTTGTATGTCTATACAGTCTAAATGATGTTTGACATCTCAATAGCTCTAATTTTTCTAACATATGTCCACATAAAAAATAATCACTGCAGAGCATTTGATTTATGGAAATTTACAAAATGGCATAAATTCAATTAAGACTTATTTGTGCCTTATTTGATACGTCAATATATAAATAACTGGTAAAGTCATTTCTTATTAGGTGCGAATCAGTGATCCAGTGGTAAAGCACTGGACTGGTAACCCAGGGTCATGAGATCGATCCCTCTCTCCTCCACTAACATTTCTAATTGTCTTTCGGATGAGACGTTAAACCGAGGTCCAATGTATCAGTGCTTTACACTGAGCATGCAAAAGAACCAGGAGTGTCTCTGGAATGGGAAGCTTTCTGTATCTTGCACTATCCCACACAGCCTAAAATAACTAACCTCTGCAGGAGGCGTCAGTCATAATTATGGGCAACCGGTACTGACTATAAATAAACTCGATAATAATAAACTTGATATTTGAGAACTCCCACTGGGAAACAGGGTGTCTCAATCTACTTTATCAGTAATCACATTCTTGTCATCAACAACAAAGTCCGTTTGATTTTTTACTACTATTTATGAAATGATACAGAATAATGCAAACTGTAACTAGCATAGATAAACAGATGGTAAATATGCATCTAAAACATAAAACCAGTATACACTAATGAATTATGCTGTATCAAACCTTGGGAAACTGTCTCTAGCAAAACACCACAAAACTTCAAGCATTATTTATGTCATATCTCTGTATGTCCTGGCCATAATACATTTATATAGAACAGTTAAATATATATTTTTGTTAATATATAAACTAAACCCCTCCAATATGATTAGTTGCTGTTTCTAACTGAGACTCTGTATATAATTTGCAAGGATTGTAGCTTATTTACTATCTTTATTCTAACATGACCAAATACCTTCATCTATCTTTTGTGAACATGTATAAATGCACATGAAAACATGACTGACAACATGATTCAACAATATGGAAAATGCAAAACTGAGATTAAATTTAAATTTACTTTGCCACACAACCAATTCAATGATTTTGGCATTTTAAGATCCAGTAAATATATTATGTCATGTTAGAATCCAGTAATAAATCTTTTACCAATATTTAACGTGTATTAAATCATGTTCAGCAATTTCAGATGCAAGTAAAATATCACCAGAACAGTTATTAAGGCAACCATATTACCATGTATCTGAATTTTTCATTATGATTTAATACCTCTTCAACTATAGTATTATTATTACACATTTCTCATATGTGTCAATATGTTTACATTAATGCCTCCCGTTCCTATCTCACCATCCTAAAATAACATACCCAAACCCAATTTAAGCAATACTTTTTGATTACACAGAAATATTGTTTATTTCTACACTTTGTTATATATTCATTTTTAAAAACAGAAAGCTTACTGTTTTTACAAACTGCACACTCACCTCAAACATTGTAGGAGAGGGTTCTCCAATCAAACTTTGTTCAGGACTATCTGAGGACTCTAGTCGCATTGAGCCACCAACTTGTCTATCCCGCTGGGCATTTCCTGCAATATCAAACTTGCAAATTAAGACTACCCAAAACTAACTAAACTTTTTTAATTATTTGAAATACCCTCATGCATTTAGTTTAAACCCATGATGTCAGATTTTTCCAGTTCTGGGAGTACCTCTATCCAATTTTAAAATGAATTCTGGATTTAAAGAAAGTGCAAACAGATAGGCCTGGCCCAATGATTATACTAGAACTATCGCTGAATGCGATTCATACCCGCACCAACGTCCTTGACAGAAGACGACATGGGAAGGTGGTTAAGGGAATAACTTTAGTGACACAAATACATATACATAAAAAGAAATTATCTCTGGTGAAAAAAAACAAAACAAATTGTACAGGTAATAGTATAAATATATATTGTCAAATCATGTTGGAAACAGTTACAAATAACCTTTCATTTTCCCAATGTACTAAAACAAACAAAATCAGTGAAGTTAAGAAAATAGCATAATTATGTCAAAATGTAATTAAGAGTGGAAAAACTTTGCATACTGAGCTTACTTGTTCTAGTTTTAGAAATATTCAAGTACATGTTAATATTTCAGAACATTTTCTAAGTCAATTTTTGACCTTCAAATGTGGCCTTGACCTTAAGCTGGCACAAGGGTAAGATGGGTTCTGCACATTGCCCAGTTGGGGTGAACCTTTGAGTCAAGTTTGAAGAAAATCCTTCCATTAGTATAGAATTTATAGAGCGGACACGACATATTGTCTAGTATTGATTGTAAGTAAATTAAAAGACTTAAAAAGGGGCATAACTTTGTCAAAATGCATAACAGAGTTATGAAACTTCACCTGCATATCTTACTTGTGATACCTCATATATCTTTTAAGTTTTAAGCAAATACCTGTGCTAGTTTCAGAAATATTTAAGTACATGTTAAAATTTAAGAACATTTTCTAAGTCAATTTTGACCTTCAAGTGTGACCTTGACCTTAAGCGGGCACAAAGGTAACATGGGTTCTGCACATAACATTGTCGAGTTGAACATTTGAGTAAAGTTTGAAGAAATTTCTTCCATTAGTATAGGATTTATAGAGCGGACACGACATATTGTCTAATATTTGATTGTATGTAAATTCGAAGACTTAAAAAGGGGCATAACTTTGTCAAAATGCAATACAGAGTTATGAAACTTGACCTGCATATCCTAATTGTGACACTTCATATATATTTTAAGTTTCAAGCAAATACGTTTTCTAGTTTCAGACATATTCAAATACATGTTAAAATTTAAGAATATTTTCTAAGTCAATTTTTGACCTTCAAGTGTGACCTTGACCTTAAGCTGGCAAAAGGGTAACATGGGTTCTGCACATCCCCTTGTTGAGGTGAACATTTGAGCCAAGATTAAAGAAAATCTTTCAATTAGTGTAGGACTTACAGAGCGGACACGACATAATGTCTTATATTTGATTGTTTGATATCTGACCTTCAATTGCGACCTTGACCTTGAGCTGACACATGAGCAACATGGGTTCTGCACATCCCCTTGTTGAGGTGAACATTTCAGCCAAGTTTGAAGAAAATCCTTCAATTGGTATAGGATTTATACAGCGGACACGATAATGGAGACGGGGAGACGGACGGACAGACGGACCGACGGACGCGACAAAGCGAATCCATTATAGCCCCCCCCCCCCCACATTTTGTGGTGGGGGTATAAATATTTGGAAAACATGTTTCCATGCTGAAACTCATACCCCAGACTCTAGGAGAACTTTCTCCTAAAATCTGTAATCTTAATTCTTTTAAAACAGAGTATTATCTCAACCTGAAAATGCTATGTTGACAATGGTCTAAGACTTTCTCTGGTCAATTCTTAAACAAAACAAGTGATGTTAGTGAAACATGAATAGCAACCAATTAGTCATGTTACATGGACTTCTAAATGTTACCTTGACCTTTGACCTATTGACCTCAAAATCAATATGGGTTATAGATCTACAGGTCATATGAACCACACTACTAAATCTGAAGATTGTAGACCAGCTTTTGTGGTGACAGTCGCTGTGACTTTGACCTTTGTTTCACTGACCTCAAAATCAAAAGGGTTCAAATACTGGTCATGACCTACCTCCCAATGAAATCTGAGGACTGTTTGCCAAAGCATTCTCTAGTTATTGATTGTACAAGCTTTCTGGGTCAAAGTCACTGGCCTTGTCCTTTGACCTACTGACCTCAAAACCAAAAGGGGTCATCTACCAATAACCAAATCTAGGGACTGTAAGCCAAAGTGTTCTTTAGTTATTGATCAGACTATTTCTTTTAGGTCAAGGTCACAGTGACTGACGTTTGACCTACTGAACTAAAAGTCAATACAGGTCATTCATAGGTCATGACCAACTTCCTCAGCAAATCTGAGGACTGTAAGCCAAAGCATTTTCTAGTTATTGGTGGTAAAAGCTTTCCTTAATCAAGGTCACAGTGACCTTGACAAATGTCCTACTTCTTTCAAAATCAATATGGGTCATCTACTGGTCAAGACCAACCTTCCCACCTAATCTGAGGACTGTAGGCCAAAACGTTCTCTATTTATTGATTGAATGTGATCTTGACTTTGACCTTTAAATTACTGACCCCAGAAACATTATATTACATTATATTTATTAAATTTATTATCATTATTACTAAATAACATCCTTTGAAGGCTGTGGGTCAAACAGTACTCAAGTAATTGAGCAGACATGGTTTTCAAATTCAAGGTGACAGTAACCTTGACCTTTCACTTGCTGGCCCAAAAAATTATGAGGGTCTTTTACTCAACCAGAAGTTTGATTGCTGTGGGCCAAATGGTACTTGAGATACTGATCAGAAAAGGTCTGGTGTAAGGACAGGGTGACCTTTGACCTAATGACCTAAAAATCAATAGACCCCACACACCTCTCCAAATCTGAGGACTGTATGCCAAACCATTCTCTAGTTTTAATTGAAGGTGATCATGACTTGACCTTTGACCTACTGACCAGATCTTCTACTTAATAAGGGCAACCCTCCTATGAAGCTTGAAGCCTGTGAGTCAAATGATACCAGAGTTATAAAGTGGATATAGTTTTCAAATTCAAGGTGACAGTGACCTTGACCTTTTACCTACTGATCCTTAAAAAACAATAGGGGTCTTCTACATAGTAACAGCAACCACCCTATGAAGATTTAAGGCTGTGGGTCAAATGGTACTCAAGTTATTGAGAGGAAATGGTTTTCAAATTCAAGGTGACAGTGACCTTGACCTTTCAGGTACTGACCCCAAAAACAATAAGGGTCTTCTGCTAAGTAAGAGCTACCACCCTTTGAAGTTAAAAGGCTGTGGGCCAAATGGTACTTATTGATATGACAAGGTCTGGTCTATGGACAGACTGACCAACTGACATGTGGAAAGCAATATACCCCCAGTTCTTTGAAGGGGGGCATAATGATGAAACTGATAGTTGGTAGTGGTTGTAGTGGAGGCACATAAGTAGGAATGTAACAAAAATAATGTTTTAACTGTTTAGTAGATATTGAGGGAAACAGACTTTCACCTAATATGACTAATTTTTATCATATCAACATTTTCATGACATGATTTACTATAAGGAGCGAATACAAACTTATGACCTGATTTATTATTATAAGAACATAGTTTTATGTTATAAGAAAATACAATTTTCTGACTCAATACACTGCAAGAACATATTTTATTTTGTGATCTGACATTTTGAAAGAACATAACATTTCAAGACTTGCTACACTGTGTGACCTGATATACTGTAAGGATATGAAACTTTGTGACTGATAAATTGTAAGAACTTTTTTTGTGACCTGATATACTGTAAGAACATACCATTTTGTGACCTGATATACTGTAAGAACATACCATTATGTGACCTGATATACTGTAAGAACATACCATTTTGTGACCTGATATACCATAAGAGCATACCATAATGTGACCTGATATACTGTAAGAACATACCATTTTGTGACCTGATATACTGTAAGAACATACCATTTTGTGACCTGATATACTGTAAGAACATACCATTTTGTGACCTGCTATACTGTAAGAACATACCATTTTGTGACCTGATATACTGTAAGAACATACCATTTTGTGACCGGACTCCTCTGAGCTGTTTATCTGACAGAGATTTACTGCTGAACTGATTTCTTGCTTTCTTTTGTCCTCCTCCAGTTGATAAACTGTTTGCAGCAGCCAAGTTCTGAAAGTAAAATAAAAAATTGTACATTTCACATACACAATGCACTGTTACTCTTACTATAGTATAACATCGTCGGAAACCCGCGTTTGATCCATTCCGTTTCACTCTATTTATCTACCATTTGACAATTGGTTGGTAAAATTTCGTACTCATGAATAATTCATTACCTACTTTCATTGGTTTCCGTAAGATTTCCCTTGCGGAATCTCAGCCAATGAAATTAGAAATACGTCTATTTTAAGTAACTTGTCATTATGCCTACTCTCCACACTGAAGAGTGTCTATTTGTAATGCGGCATCTCATTCGACGAAGAGTTACATCCCTTTGCTAATAAATATTCATGAAAACGAATAATCAGCAGTCAATTATCCCACGGTAAATAATGTAGTCATGCGGAATATGTACCGGGGGTCACCGACGATGTGGTATAACTGCAGGATTTAGTTTAGTCATTTCTTCCCTACCTTTATGCTTAGCAAACTGTTTTCATTACGTTTCACTTTTCTTGTGTATAAAATCATATATAACATTCAAGTGAAGCAGTATCAACTTCAAACTTCCACAAACCCTAATGCCACAATAAAAGCACCTTGTGTAAAGCTAAGCTCACCTTCATGGCATGCTTATTCATTTTTCTTTCACAGATGGCTAAAGGAAAACTCTGATTTCTGCTTTAAATTAATAACATAACTACATGTATTTACTATGCTAGCATTACAAATTGTTGACATAGCCACTGGCCACTAAACTTTCCAAAACTTTTTAAAAAGACACTCTTTTTTGTATATTTTTTTGAAAACGATTTTATTTATTGAGAAAATGGAAAATTTGGTTGTTATTTTTAATTTCTAAGTGACAGGTTAGATTGTTTTCTCAGTATTTGATCCAGATAATTCAAGAAGATAAAGACAATAGAATACCTGTGCTGTTGACAGGTCCATCAACTCCATTCCTGGGGTTGGACCCACATGTGCTACATGGCTAAAGTTAATGGGAGCTGAAATTGCACGGGATTTTCTGTCAGCCCTGGAAAACCAGAAAAAAATGGTCCTTTAAAGAAAGGGTTAACAGGAATATGCACTGGAGATAAGTGTAAGTGCATGCAAAACAGGAAGTAAATAAACAATGTGTAGAATAGAATAAAAATATACATGAACCCATTGATACAAGGAATATTTCTCCATCAAAGCATATTACATCAACCCTAAAGCAGCAAACATAGCAAATATAATGCATCTCCATTAAAGATTTCCTCTGACAATTTTTTATCAAATTAGTACAACTATAAAAAACAATAAAGTCTATAAAATGTTTGAATCTGACAAAGCTAACCAGTAATTTTATAAGGGTTTTAAGAACAACTGATGATTAACAACATAACACAATTTGGTCCATTATTACAGTACTTCTAAGTTTCGTCTGAACAACAAATCAGATGTTACATAATCTGTGTTTTCTAAAACAATGTACCCAACAGTACACATACATACCAAGGGTCATATTATACAAGCATATTAAGATTTTATTTGCTTATAAAAAGCTACTGTCAAAGGCGCTTCCTTGTTCTTTCTGAATGACTTATACTGAGTACTGCAGAATTTTTAAAACACACAACTTAGACAAACCGATTCACTGAATCATATCACTTGATGAACAGCAAACAAAAATGGCTGACTGCTAAATACGACATAAGATATAGTTTCAGTTCTTCTACTGAATGTTTCTGAGCAGTGTGTTTTCATCATTACATGAAATGTGTACCCCTGCATGTGAATAAAGTTTGCATAGAAGTCAATTTGAAATTGTGACAAAATGGAGTCAGCTGAAAAACAAAACAAAAAAAACAACAGTTTTGTCAATTGTAGCCATCTGTATTTTTACTTAAGAGTTGACTGAGCCCTTATCAAGCTTTAATAAGCAATTCCAAACCTGACACCCTGTTTAGATTGCCCACTCTCAAATGTTAATGAGAAATTATGATGAACAAGAATGACAACAATTCCTGCAACAGCACACTGATTTTACTCCAAAATAAAAAGAAGCTGTACTCTGCTGTAAAAAAAATCAAAGATACTGCAAATCAAAAACAAAACACACTTTGAAAGGAAAAGCTGTAGAAAGTGTTAAAATTAAAAGAAAAAAAATGAGTGAATCAGCTAATAATATAAACCTAAGCTAATAAATCTACCTAACCCTAACATTCCTGGAAACATCTGTAATGACTTCTTCCTTGTGAGCAACACAATAAGTGTTTGTTTCCAATGAAACATGCAAGTGCACTTAGCCATGGTAAAATTGCACGATTCAATTAAAGCATGGCACAAGTTTCCTGACCCTTTGCCATATAAACTGACTTCACTTATTTTGACAGCTTTAGGTACTTTTCGTAACACTCTCTTGTGTATGATATTGCACAACATCCTTGCAAAGTAGTATTAATTGCTTATACCCAGAAGATCATACTATAACTAGAGAATGTTTTTGAGAAAAACCTTTTGAGATAATCTGCCTAACTACATTTGGTCACAATGGGATGTTTCCAAACCAAATGTTATGGAGATATGCTCAACTGTAATCAAATTTGGACAAATTAAGGGCCACAACTCTGCTTAAAATAATCTAACCAGTATAAGCCAATAATATGCGTAAGTACACTTGCTAATGATCACTGCTGTGAAGTTTTGTCAAATTTAATTAGCAGTAACAGAGATATGCCCAACTGTTCTCAAAATTGGATAAATCAGACCTGTAACTTTGCTAAAAGACAGAAAGTACAAAAACAATATGTCTCCATGGACCCACCCCACTTCATGGGGCGAGACATAAATATAACACAAACAATAAATAATATGGTATGTTTTGCCAATGACATGATCACCAGTTTTAAGCATAAATGGAATGATATTAAGAACATGATAGACATGTATACTACGATATCTAACTACAACTAGTTGATGTCATTGCTCTAGGATTTTCTTTATCCACAAACCTCATTACAAATAAGGAAACAAAATGCCTGATGGTTTATGCTCACACAATGACGTCAATATCTAACCACTGGTTTGCCCAGATTAAAATTGTTATTTTATAACCTGAAGACATGCTGACGTAAATGATAAATGAAGCATATGCACGAAGATTAAGAAACCTTTAATTTGTACACAGTCTACCTTACCAGATATTGCTACACAAAATCACTGATTAAACAGAAACAGGAAATTGTATAAGAGAATACCATGATACAAAGGTAAATGGTTGTGATGTTGAATCATACTTAATTTTCTGAGTATAAGTTACATAAAAAGTACTATGAATACTAAGGGAAACAAGACCTGTCCATGGACAGCATGCTTCACTTTTCTCAGTGCTGGATAATAAAATTATAAGTTAAGTCAAACAAGAGGCCAAAGTGAAAAAAACAAGAGGGCCATGATGGCCCTATATCGCTCACCTGAATATGACTGCTTTTAACAAAGTTGCTATGGACCTGGTTAATTGAACCCATATTCAAACTTGGCCTAGAAATTATTGAAACAATCTTTCTGACAAATTTCAAGGTTATTTGGACTGAAAGTGTAGCCTCTAGTGTTAACAAGGTTTTTCCATATTTGGGCTCTGTGACCTAGTTTTTTAATCCAGATAATCCATATCCAAACCTGAGCTAGAAATCATCAAAACAACCTTTCTGACAAATTTCCAGGACATTTGGACTGAAAATGTAGCCTCTAGAGTGTTTACAAAGTTTTTCGATATTTAGGCTCTGTGACCTAGTTTTTTAATCCAGATGACCCATATTCAAAGCTGAGCTGGAAATCATAGAAGCAACCTTTCTGACAAATTTTCAGGTTATTTGGAATTAAAATCTTAACTCTAGAGTGTTAACAAGGTTTTTCCATATTTGGTCAATGTGACCTAGTTTTTGACCAAAGATGACCCATATTAGTACTTGAGCTAGAAATCATCAAAACAACCTGTCTGACAAATTTCCAGGATATTTGCACTGAAAATGTAACCTCTGGAGTGTTAAAGTGGTTTTTACCTTTTAGGGCTCTGTGACCTAGTTTTTGATCCCAGATGACCCATATCCTAGTCCGGGCTAGAAATCATTGAAACAACCTTTCTGACAAATTTCAAGGACATCTGGACTGAAAATGTAACCTCTATAGCATTAACAAGGATTTTCTACTTTTTGGCCATGTGTCCTAGTTTTTGACCCCACATAACCCATATTCAAAACTGAGCTAGAAATCATTAAAACAATCTTTCTGACAAATTTCAAGGTTATTTGAACTAAAAATGTTACCTCAATGCGTGTTTACAAGGTTTTTCCATATTTGGGGTCTGTGACCTAGTTTTTGACCCCAGATGACCTTTATTCGAATCTGAGCTAGAAATCATTAAAACATTTTTTCTGATAAATTTCGAGAATATTTGGACTGAAAAGTAGCTTCTAGAGTGTTAACAAGTTTTTTGCTATTTTTGGGCTCTGTGACCTAGTTTTTGATTTCAGATGACACATATTCAAATTTAACCTAGAAATCATTGAAACAACCTTTCTGACAGATTCCAGGTTATTTGGACTGAAAATGTTACCTCTAGAGTGTTAACAAGGTTTTTCCATATTTGGGCTCTGTGACCTAGTTTTTTGACCCCAGATGACCCAATTTTGAGCTTGAGCTAAAAATCATCAAAACAACCTTTCTGACAAATTTCCAGGATATTTGGACTGAAAATGTAACCTCTAGAGTGTTAACAAGGTTTTTTCTATTTTTGGGCTCTGTGACCTAGTTTTTGAACCCAGATGACCAATATTCGAACTTGAGCTAGAAATCATAGAAACAACCTGTCTGACAAATTTCCAGATTATTTGGACTGAAAATGTTACTTCTCCTTCTACAAGAAGATTTTCAAAGTTTTCACTATATAAGCCTATGTAAAACCAATGACCCCGGGGTGGGGCCAAATTTGACTCCAGGGGTATAATTGGAACAAACTTAGTAGAGGTCCACTAGACAATGCTACATACTAAATCTTAAGGCTCAGGGCCTTGTGGTTTCAGACAAGAAGATTTTCGAAGTTTTTCCTATATAACTCTATGTAAAACAAGTTACCGCTGGGGCGGGGCCATTTTTGACCCAGAGGCCATGACTTGAACAAACTTGGTAGAGGTCCACTAGACAATGCTGCACACCAAATATCTTAGCTCTATGCCTTACGGTTTCTGACAAGAAGATTTTTAAAGTTTTTCCTATATAACTCTATGTAAAACAAGTTACCCCTGGGGCGGGGCCATTTTTGACCCAGAGGCCATGATTTGAACAAACTTGGTAGATGTCCACTAGACAATGCTGCACACCAAATATCTTAGCTCTATGCCTTACGGTTTCTGACAAGAAGATTTTTAAAGTTTTTCCTATATAACTCTATGTAAAACAAGTTACCCCTGGGGCGGGGCCATTTTTGACCCAGAGGCCATGATTTGAACAAACTTGGTAGAGGTCCACTAGACAATGCTGCACACCAAATATCTTAGCTCTATGCCTTACGGTTTCTGACAAGAAGATTTTTAAAGTTTTTCCTATATAACTCTATGTAAAACAAGTTACCCCTGGGGCGGGGCCATTTTTGACCCCAGGATCATAGTTTGAACAAACTTGGTAGAGGTCCACTAGATGATGCTTTATACCAAATATCAAAGCTCCAGGCCTTGTGGTTTCTGACAAGAAGATTTTTAAAGATCCAACTTTTCAAATCTGTTTTTAGCTCCTGTGACCCAGAAATGCAATGAACCGGAACCATTTGAACAAACTTGGTAGAGCTTCATGCAAGGAACATTCTAGGCAAGTTATATTAAATTTTGCCCAGTGGTTTCAGAGGAGATGTCGTTTGAATGAATTGTGGACGACGGACGGACGGACGGACGGACGGACGGACGCCGGACAATCAAGGATCCTAAAAGCTCACATGAGCATGCTCAGGTGAGCTAAAAATTGTGTAGGGGAGGGCAAGTACCTACTCATGTAAGAAGAAAGTACCTACCAATCCCATGTAAGTAAATAGTTTAGTTCTAGGCTTTGTGCTGTGCCGTAAGAAGTTTTTCCCTATATAAGTCTAAGCAAAATCAAGTGACCCCGCGGGATGGGGCTAATTTTGACCCCAGGTACCAACAATCTTTGTAGGGGTCTTGCTAGGGATTAAGTATTCCAAGTTTAAAGGGAATATCTTTGACACTTTGAAAAATGGACGTTAACAAAACAGGTTAACCATGAAATTCTAAGTTGAAAAAGGGGCATTACTTTGCAAAAATAAATTTAAGGGTCATCTGCCCTTTAGAAATGGTGTCACATTTTGATGGTCAACAAGTATTTCAAATTTTAAGTAAATAGCTTTGATAGTATCTGAGAAATGGACTTGAACCAAAAGGTTAACCAATGCCGACACTGATGAGAGGGTCATTAGCTCCACTTTTTATTCTTCCAGAAGTGGAGCTAAACACAGTTTTTCAGAAATTGGGTCAAACAAAATACTGCTTAAATTACCAGAAACCCTATTCTATGCAAAAAAACATAGCAACTAGTTCTAGCTAAAAAATTTTTTGGGTGACTAAAGTGTTTCAAACACTTTTTACACATAATGACTTTAAGCAAGCTGAAAATAATATAAAGATGTCTACAATATACGAGGGGTGATTCAAAAGTTCGCGGAATTGCTTTATTACTAGAACGGAAAAGACAATACAAACACAAAAATTACATCACTCGATACGTTTACTCAATACTAAAGCAGAGCCGTAATCTCATTGAAATACATTTACTAATAAATCGTTTGTACATATTTGAATTGT
This sequence comes from Cyclina sinensis, assembly GCA_012932295.1. Taxonomy (NCBI): domain Eukaryota; kingdom Metazoa; phylum Mollusca; class Bivalvia; order Venerida; family Veneridae; genus Cyclina; species Cyclina sinensis. The sequence continues at coordinate 30,605,358 of JAAONU010000011.1, read as the reverse complement.
ATACATGACCGGCACTTGACGCACGCCATCACGACGTCGACGTCACTAACGGTCAAATTCTAGCGTACGATTCACCTTCTCGACGTAATCGCCGCCCGTCGCTACACACTTCCTATGCCTTTGTACCCATTGCATAAATGTTACCTTAAACCAATCCTGACTGAATGAAGAGATTACTTCACGAGCCTTATTGCGTAGCTCTAATGTTGTTTCAAATCTCTGGCCTCTGAGTTCCCTCTTCATATCTGGAAACAGACGAAAGTCCATCGGTGCTAGATCCGGGCTGTACGGCGGATGTGGTAAGAGACTGAAACCAAGCAGTGAAATCTCTAACTCTGTACTCTGTGCCCGATGTGCTGGAGCGTTGTCATGATGGAGTATAACATCATCCAGTACCAACAGGGGGCGCTTGCGGCGCAGAGCCTGTATCAGATCGCGTCTAAGCACCTGAAGTCAAACAAACAAACGGGAAAACATGAAATAATTTAAGTTTAAGAAAGTAAAAAGCGGCACATTTTAAATAATATTTTTATATATTTTGTTATTTGAAACAATACATACTGTAAAATATTAGTTTGTTATAAAAATAATATATAAGTGTTGATCGTTTGTATGACTAAAATGCGGCATACCTTTGAATAATAGTCGGCATTTACGGTACATCCGTCGCGCACCTTGTGTTGAAGCAAAAGCCCTTGTCTATCCATGAAGAAGATGAACATTTCCTTTTTGCAGCTGCGTGTTGTCCTGGCCTTTTTTGGTGGAGGTGTGTCTGGTGACTTCCAGACGGACGACTGCTGTTTCGACTCTGGATCATAATGGTATAACCATGTCTCGTCTGTCGTGATGATTTTGTCCAAAAACTCGTCACCCTGTGCGTCGTACAGATCCAGAAATTGCTGAGAACATTCTAACCTCCGCTGCTTGTTTTCATCAGTCAGAAGTCTGGGCACCCAACGCGCAGATACTTTGGACATATTTAGCTCTTCTGTAAGAATTCGTTGCACAGTAGAATACGATAGGGAGAGTTCCTCTGCAATACCCCTAACCGTTAAGCGCCGGTCGTTGTCCAAAAGCTCTCTCACTAACGTTGCGTTGCTCGTCGTCATAGCGGATGCTGGTCTACCTGCTCTATCGTCATCAAGTACCGATTTTCTGCCGTTCCGAAATCGCTCATGCCATTTGTAGACAAACGATTTACCACAAGGTTGTAATGTATGCGAGTTTTTAATTTGATTCAACGTCTCAACTGGTGTAAGTTTGAGTCCAACACAAAATTTCACAACTGCGCGTAGCTCCAATTCACTTGTTGACGTCGCGGAAGAAGTTGAAGACATGGCGACAACTCGCTGCTGTGGAGTAACGGTTCAACGTAATGTAATCAAAATTATAGGAAATGACGTCAACACGTCATTCTAACGTCAGTTACGTTCGCGCCAAAATTGAGCAACATTTGAAAACATACTATCGTCTGAAGTGAATTAGTAAAACGAAATATTTTGGCCTGCTTCAAGTCACCTAACCGTGGTTGCTATGGAGACCATTTATATTCTTCCGGTTACACATATTCCATAAACTAAACGAAAATGTTAGTTAAAATACGTTGAATTATATTTATGCGAAATTTAATGTGATTCGGTGAAAAAATAAATGATTTAGAGATAAATTCCGCGAACTTTTGAATCACCCCTCGTAGATACCAACTGATATATAAATGTATTAAGTCTGATATTTCTGTGATAACTTTCATGTCTATGTGATATGCAATGTCAATTAATCTACCAATAATAGGTTCCCAAAGCCATTTTATTACATGCACATGCAAAGTGTAAAGCAGCTAAGCACAGAGGTGAAAGCCATTTCCCAGCTCCCCTGTATTACTGTTTGCAACTATTCTTATCAATAGTTTTTAAATTTACAACATTTCCAAAACAAAAATCAATTCTTTCATGCAAGTAAACAAAGTATTGTCTTCTATAATTAAAAAGTTTCAAGAAATTTTGTGACAACGGATTTCCACTAATCTTACATGGAAGAACTGCATACGTCCTGCTTAAACACCCCTGGAGCAATGCATTTTGACCAATTTTAATTCCAAGCTTTAGTACTTTTATAAGGTCCCCTCCAATTTAAGTATCACTGAGAGGGTCACTAAACATTCTTCATCTGCTAATTAACATGCCATATCAAAACAAGGGGGCAATGACGGTCCTAATGCACTCACCTGAGTATAAATAAATTTGCATGCATATGCATATGTATGTAATGTACTTCTTATATAGACATATAAATAAGTCCTGCCCCTGACGGCCATGAATTTTTAAGGATTGCAATATATTTCAAAATTTATTAAGAGGGCCACCAGCTAAATTATTTTCAAATTGGTCAACGGATAGCTGAGGAAAAGACCTTTGAATGTTTTCCTTTTGATTGCTGTAGCAACCAGAGTTCTGTATGAAACTCAATAATTTTACATTTGGACATTCTGATAAAGAAACGTTAAAAGAGGCTCAATGTCCTTTGAATGCAACTGTTGATGGATGGATGGATGACAGATGCCGGACATTAGATCATCCTTTTAGCTCACTTGAGCCTATCGGTTCAGGTGAGCTAAAATATACCAGCTTAAATTTTGAATTATATATCTGTTGAAATTTATTTAAAATTACTTAAATTTTAAGGTATGACTTGTAACTTTTTTTATCAAAATATTCTGGTAAGACTTTTTTTTATAATGCAAAGTTACAGAGGAGCATTTAAGCAGGTGCATATGTTATGACTCATTTTGGCAGGAATTTTCTTGTGATAACAAGAAGAACTCTTTCTTGTTTAGTTAAAGCACGGCTTAAAGGAAGCATTTATACAGATTCAAGAAACCATTTATGAATCTAATGAATTGTAAATTGCCATATCCTGCCCTAGAAATAGGTGTTAATTTATATAAATGTGTCAAACTGAACTACATATAAAGTAAACTTTCTCATGGTTGAACTTGAGAATAAGATGGTCTGTAATGAAAGAATTACCACTAAAACTGCAGCAGGATTTGGGAGAGGAGCTGTGTGGCTGTTAAAAAAAAAGCAAAGCAGAGAGCGAGAAAGCTGCAACATGCAAATACATATAGAAATGAGTGACAATAGTGAATCCTTACGCTGAGACAGTTGGTAGTTTTTGGTCCGGGCCCATGTGAGCTATATGACTGAATGACATAGGGGCTGAGATCTCTCGAGAACGACTATCAATAGAATACAAAATATTAAGTATATATATATTTCTAAATCTAATGTTAATTAATAAATTTCTTGATGACTTTCCTTTACTTCTTTTTGGCCGTTACATGAAACTTAATCACTAAGAAGCAAATACCAAAACATCAGTGACTATGTATTCATAACTTTTTTGTTACAGGTTCTCCAAGTTTGTGGATTTCAAGAAAGTTGAAGAATGCCAATTTTTTTTATTTAACTACACTAGTCTTTTTGATTTCACTAATTCTTATTGAAAAAGCTTATTTCACAACTTTGAAGTGAGCATTCTTCCTTAGATTAGATTAGAAATTATTACAAAGTCAAATAACCAAAGATTCATAAAAAGGGCCATTTTTTTTCCGAATCGTAATCTTCTACCATGTTTCATCATGTACCTTTCAACATTTTTTAAAAAGGGACCATTATGAAACAAACATCTTGGCAAAGACGTTTTTGATTTTATGAAAAAAATTCTCACACTAAATTTTTAGAAATACCCCATTATTTCTGAAACAGTATCTCTAAACAATTTTATACAATGTATGTAGGAAAAGAAAAGAAAAAATATACATGTAAAAAGTAAATAGAAAATATTGTAAGAAGAGCTACCAAGATTCCAGTATGAGCTACACGAAAGATGTAAAAATGATGTATTAAAACATTACATAATCCATGCCTTAGTATAACAAATTGTTGTTGTTGTTTTATCAGTTAATAAATAAACTGTAAACATTAAAGAAACAGTTATTGAACACATCACACTATCCAAGTTAAGTTAAACAAAACCAAACTTTGTATGATACTGAAGTAATTTTGTATTTTTAATGAAACAATAAAAAATCCACTACCTACTGGCAAGAAACATATGCGATATATACTCTAAGCTTAAGTATACCAGTAAGATTTACATACATTATGAATGATTATTATTACCACCAGCATTATCAAAAAGCACTTACAAAGATAATAAATCACTTCCATTATTTTAGATATAATTGATCACCTACCACCACACTGACATACAGAAGTTAAGAAGCATTTCACGTAGATTTTTCCAGTAGACAAGACATACCTTTTAAGGACTCCTTCATTTTTTCCTTTAATACTGCAATTTCAATAACACAAAATGTCCTATAAGCATACTCTTGCAGTCAATGAAATAATTATTAAGGAAACAGTAAAAAGAAATCTCTTAATGTTAAGACGACCTGTAAATAGCAAGTTCTTACCCTTTTCCACTCTTATCATCTTCCCGTGTCTTAAACGAGAATCGTCTCTTGTTCACCTTCACACTTCTTCCTTTGAATAATTCTGCAATCTGTAACTTGTCTTCATCTGTAATTCATGTTTTTATTTCATTTACAAATTATATTTGCTTTAAACATCAAAGCAGAAATTCTTTGATAGAACAATGATATATGCATACTTAAGTCTTTACCAAAAACAAGATTTATTAAATGACTACATCACACTTTTTCCTGTTACAAGAATGAATTCAACTTCAGACTGTTATAACAAACCACATACCAAATACATGTATACTCAGCCAAAGATTGACTCAGCCATGAGTCAAGGGTCAAAATATGAAATTTTTGCCATTCATAAGTCAGCTGGATTTCTGAGATGTCCATAAATTTAACAACCAATACAAACAGCATCATTACTATAAAGGGAGACAATTTCAGTGGTTTAGTAATGCAAAAATTCATCATTACTATAAAGGGAGACAATATCAGTGGTTTAGTAATGCAAAAATTCATCATTACTATAAAGGGAGACAATTTCAGTGGTTTAGTAATGCAAAAATTCATCATTACATTAAAGGGAGACAATTTCCATGGTTAGGTAATGCAAAAAATTAACACCTTATTTTCATGATAAAATGATATTTTTTAATTCTCACACCTCAAGGAAAATTTGAAAAAGTTAAGAAAAGAATAAAATAAAATGCCGAACAAAATCACTACTACATAGCTGTACATCATGTCCGCCAAACATCAATTACAAAGGTACAGTTAGTTACCTTAAAGCTAACAATGGTCAAAGCATGTATGTCTGAATTGGAGATAGACCTATCTTTTTATTTTTCGATAGAGTCACTTTTTTGTTGTATGGCATCATTCAATCATACCATAATGTACTGATGGGAATAAAGAATTGTCTCACAGTACAACAGAAATAATTTAGTTTAACTGAATAGAATATCCTCTAACAGTCACTCATATCAGGCAGGCAGTTTACCTAACCATACTCTGTATAAAAACTGCCAACTTTCTCATATAAATGGTACTGGTCAGTAGCGGGACTTGGCCCAATGACCTTCAATCAGTGAGAGGACTTACCATGCTGAACATTCTTGAAGTAGATCAAGTGAAGTGCATCGAAGTTGTTGATGAGGTTGAGAGTTCCCTCCCTGTTCAGTGGTTTGGTTTTCTTCAAACAGAGTGTCTGTATCCATTCTGATGTCTTCACATCATATACAAACACAGAGTTCTCAGTGTAACAGATGAGGTAGGGCTCACTGTAACCTGTAAACAGGAGTTTTCTTTTTACTAAAAACAAAGTTGTAGATTTTTAATACTTCTATGGCAAAATAAATTATCAGCAGAAAGATAAGTCTGTTACTCTATCGCATATTGTAAACAGCTGTTCAGTTTGTATTGTTTTCATAGAATGGACTTAATTCCTTGTGTCCATAATGTTTTATTTTCAATGATGCTACAACATTACTCTTGTGACTTTCACTCTGACATGAGAACTACTAGTAAGGCAACCTTGATCTTTTCATGTCTGAGCTTGGTTACTAGTTAGATATTTTTCGTAATTATTCCAGGGAAAACCAAAATGTACTGAAAGAAAATACAAACCGTCTCACAGTCAATAGCTGGTTGTGGACAATACAGCCACTAACCCATCAAATTTCTACAGTGCGCTCTATAAATTGAACAGTACTAAAAGAATAATCGACAGACTGCACAGGGAACAGTACATATAATGACTGCTCCAATACGCTGTACTGGTCATTAAGTCATAAATATATTTGTTGCAAGCAGGGAAGGCTTTAATACAAACTAAACAAGAAATACACTTACTCATTGAATTAGGGGTGGCTGGCCACATGATTTCTGACTGTCTACTCTTTCTACCATGACTATCTACATAGATTCCACACACTGTAATACACACAAAACAGACAGTAGTAAATAGCTGTCAAATCAAGATGCAAAATTTACTTAGTTCAGTGTTTGTTCAAAACATACATGTACATCTTCAAAATTCCTGTTCTTTCTTCGTTGCATTTACTGGTAGCCAATAACTGTTAACAGCAATGAATACCATAATTTGGCTGGATGGTTTTCCCTATCTAATTTTAGTGTAAAGACTGGATACTATGTATAAATGTACTCTAACGAAAAAAAAACAACAAAAAAACTGCATGCATTTTGTGTAAAAACACTATCCAAGTCAAGTTCAAGATGTCTGAGAGAAGAGCATTGGGACAAGCATTAATATTCTTCAGCAAACACTACAGACCATAAAATACCAGTCTCTGAATATAACTGGTCTTTGTAAACCTTAAAAATGTAGGTCTCAAGCAAGAATGATTTTTGTGGCTTAATCTAAAATCTTTCCAGGCAAACTTTGGTTCATTTAGAGCTCTGTACTTGCAACCTTATTCAAAACTTAGATAACATTAAAAAGTGAGATAACATGCACTTACCACTAAATGCAAGAAGGTATTCCTTGTCAGATACCTCCACGGCCAGCATGGAGTCGACAGAGGTATGCACCAGAAATTGTAGATGACTATCTTCTGTATTGATGAGACTACTAGGGGCTCCCTCATTCAATAAATTGTATATCACAAACGATGACTGATAGCCTACACACAATCTATCCCCCCATAAGTCCATGAACTGCACTTGACCCGCAATATAAATGTCCCGAATTTTTCGGTGTTTTTGTCGAGTTTTAGTTAATTCAAATGCCATAATTGTTCGTTTGATGGCCACACACAGATAAGTGTTCATTTCGGGCCGATGACCAGTGTTCGTACAAAACAAATGACACCCTTTGGTTTCTTGGATTTTGACAGGATCTACCTCATAACCATCTAGAGCCGACGAGTGAAGCAATTTGATATGTCTTTGCTTGCCTGTAAAACAAGATAACACTTTATCTGTGAATAATTCCAGGTTAAGCATGCAATCAAAAATATGTAAGTGATTTCAAAACAAGTTACTGACAAACTCTTTAAATACTGATTTGCTATTCAACAGTCATACAGTGTGGTTTCACCTAAATTCACAGTCATGTTGCCTTTATTAGCAGGTAAGTGTTCTAACTAAATAATGCAAGGCAGCTGACATGGATAAAACAACTTATCACATTAATTTGTATTGCAAGATGTTTCTCTCTATAATGTCAACATGCATCGGAATAATTTAATCATTGTTTCTACCATGTTCAATTTTGTAATAAGCTAGTGTAATGTCACTTCATAATTAATTAAGTGGTATCAAAGCATTCACAGTGCTAAGGTTACATTTCAACTCTCATTCCCTGTACTACCACTGCTGATGGTCAATCAGATGAGTTCTTAAACTAAGCTCTCAAGTATGTGTGCTATATATTGAGCATAAACAAAAATATCTTTAGTGTCCACTGAATGGAATACTTGTTTTAGGCATTATCCCCAAAATATAAAATAAACAAATTTATTTTGGTATTTCACTGGCCATATGGCCATCTAGTAAAAGAGATGCATATATTAAATACTGCTTACCACTGATAAGAACTATAAGCTGTTCCTCGGGAACCAGCTCTACCTGATACACTGGCTTCTTCTCACTCTTATCACCAATACGGATTAACACTGAAATATCAAATCACATTTAATGAAACATGTGTATTAAGATGTATAGGAGCAATATTTACATTAGACAAATTTCAAACAAAATCTACAGACTGAACCAGGGTTCTAAGTTTCTGTAGATAATTGTCAGCCAAATGTTAAAGACAGAAATATTATATTTGTAACTAGCATTTACATTAATCCCTTATGAAATACATGTAGAAAAAAATATCCACTGATAAAACCATTCTTTTCTTCAAAATTTTTAAGCCAGAACATTCCGGTCAGAAGATAATCTTGCACTTAAACTGTCATATTTGTCACAAAAACAATGAAAATTTATTTAGTTGTTGTAATACCAGTTTCAACAGTGTATAATCCACTCAAAGCTTAAGGCTTCAGCTTAACTTGATGTTAAAGGACTCTATACATGGTCCAATTTAAGTTAAATTCACAGAATACATATACGTACCATCTTTTGCTAGTTCTGCTATATACACGCCTTCTTCTGTACCAAGCAGCAACCTACCTGACTCTGTAAAATCGAAGAAAGTATTTTTGAAACTGACCAATAGAAATATGTTTGAGAAAAACACTTGTCTCTTTTAACCTTATGTCCAGTTACCTCAGTTACATAACTTCCCGAATTGCAATTGAATTAAAAAAAAAAAAAAAAAAAAATCGTAAGGAATTCCCAAAATCATGACAGTAAATTATTCTGAATGGTAATGCATCTTTGCACTGTCAATATCACAATGTGAATGCAATCCGATTCTGATAAAACCTCACCTGGCTTAATTACTAAAATGCAAATTGCAAATTCAACTGAACAAAGAACAAAAGAAAATGGCAAGACTGCTAATGGTCTGCTATGGTCTTTGAAGAATATCTGCTGAAAATATTTCAAGGTTGCGAAGTAAATTAAGACAAATCAAAGAAAACTACTAACCCAAAGTTGCAGCAGAGAAAGTTGATTTCACCAGGGATAGTGAATTATCATAAACTTCCTGTGCTTGGAATACCTGTAAAGTAGAGAATAATTTGTCCTACTAAAATCTCACTGAAAACTTGAAATGTGTTAAAAAAGAAAAAATGAAAAATTCATAACCCTCAGTGCAACAGGGGCCATAACTCTGCTTTTCCTGGATGGAAGGAGACGAAAAACTCCAGGGGTGCAACTTCACATACTGATCTATAGCCTTTGAAGTTCCATGACCGTAAGTGAGTGCCAAGAGAGCAACGCAAATTTTCGGACAAGCAAACGTGCCACTTAAATGGACTTAGGGGCAATTTCTTTTGCTATTTTCTTTTGTTGTACAGAGGGCCATGACCCCTTATTCTATTGAAATGGACTGAACTCTATAGTTCTCTTTTGTTCCTATTACTGTTAGATGGGCCTCAAACCTCATATAGTTGCCCAGACTGACAGATGGAAGGCTGGACAAAAGCAAATTTAAGTGTCCCCCTAATGAGTGCACAAAAACAAATGCTAGTCAAGTCATGGTTAAGTTCTGAGCTTCAGAATAAGTTAGATTTCATTCAGTAGCCATCTTTTCAAAGTGAAACTGGAAGCATTTCCCCAAAACTTTTCAAAGTAAACCTGAAGGCATTTATTACCTTTTTTCAATTTCCTTTTTGGACGCAAACCTGAATCCTTTTCAATAATGTCCACAAACTTTTTCCGAATTAAACAGGAAATTTTCCAAATTCCCATTTTTTTTCACAAGGAAATTACACTTCTTTGACAAAAATTATAAAAGGAAATTCAGACTTTATTCCACAATCCATGATTCTATCGGACCTCAAGATATTGAGACTTTTTAAAAAGTACTTACAAATGTATGTGGCAGCTTGTTTCTGCGTAGAAGTTTTTGTAGTTCATTTAGAGCACCGACCCAACGTTGACGTTCTGTCTCATTCTCTGCCAACATTAACACAGAATGATGACTTCCTGGTGGATTTAACTCTGAAGTTGTCACCTGAATGAAAAAAAAAATCACAATCATTTTCTTCTCTTTGTACAGATAGAAGATATTTTTTGCATTTTATTACAATTCGTACCAAAGGCTTACAGGTGAAGACTTAATGACATGGTTAAGTCACAAACTGAAAACTGGGGATTCCTGGTTTGAATCCTGCCAGCACAAAACAAAATTCCATAACTTGTTTTCTTATATCAAAATGGGAATGTTTTACTTGTTAGAGAGGTGCATCTTTCGTGTACATATGTGTTGCAAATTCAAAATCCCAGACAAAAAATCTACACTTTTACAGGACAATTCTTCGAAACAGACAAGCTAATAAGAAATTGCTTCCTTTTTTTCTTTTTACAAGTGAGAAACAATGAATAGGCATTGATACACTTACCCTGAATATACATGGAATATCTTTTTTGTTTGCATGTATCACATCAGAAGGCAATACTGGTCTCACTGAAAACTCTTCATCTCTGAAATGTGCAATTTTACAGATATGTCAATGGGTCAGGTAACATAACACAGAAGTAAATATGTTTAAATATATTTAAATAAAAAATTATAAATAACTTTGATGAAGTTGATTCATTTAAACACTCCTTAAAGGCAACTTCCTTGAATTCTGCAAATCTCTTTTTCTTCACATTTTCTGCTCTTTGTATAGATAGAAGATATTTCTCGCATTAAAGTCCAATTTAAGCATAACTACAGACCAGAGGCAAAGGATTAGAATCCATTTACTATCATTAATGAATCATCCTTAAGCAATCATCAATGGCAACTGGAACATCAGATCACTTCATTTAATGACAAAAGTTCAGTAACTGCCTTCACCAACTTCTTCACTTATGCAAACTGTACTTACCTCATATCTAGAACTTGCTGGACTACAGGACTAGGTGTGCCTCTGTCAGGAGGTATATCGAATAAAAACAATTTGAAATCACAGACAACAACAAACAGACGTGCCCAGCCTTTCTTTATCCCACCAAGACGTGGTACCTAAAAAATTGAACATCAATTTGACTCATGTTGATTCCATCAATACTATTATTTTACAGATAAAAGTCTACAGGACACAGATGCCCCTCACAAGAGAACCACAGTTATGTGCAGTATGTTTTGGTGAAAATTTAACAGTGTGGAGTGGTTCACATTTAATAGTAAAGTAAATGTGTTATAAGCTATATGACTAACTTGACTGGAAAAAAAAACTAAACATCAAAAAAGTTGTTACGCAGGCTGTCACTGTGACTTTCGACCAGGGATGAGAATGACATACACTGAAAACAGCTGAAACCCCAACACCCACTACCAAAAATGCCAGATTTGAACAGTTCAGACTGAATCTGCTATATTTTATAATCTTAAGTGAAAGACATCTCTGAAATCAGCTAAGAAGCTGAAGACTCCATGCTTGACCTACTTACCTCAAATTCAAAAGGGACAGTCATGCCTAATGTTCTTACTGTTTTGTCTACTTAGGCCAGACTGTTCCCCAGTTATTAACTGGCCAATGATTTTACACAGGTGGCCACTGTGACCATGACCTGTGATCTTCTGATCTCAAAAACTGATAGCTAAGGCTTTATTTAATGAACTTAGGCTTAAGCATTCACCAGTTGTTAATACACAGGCTCCTTATGGATAGCAGCATTTCTATATGGCTGCCACTTTTGCATCTAAATAATTTAGACATACAAATTATGGAAGGTATACATAATTCTGAAGTAAGTAACTCAAGTACAAAAGAACTACCATTATGTTATGAAAACAATCTTTTGATCACAATTAAATTTTTTTTAGATGACTTCAATACCTACCCTAACATATCCTTCATAGGCTGTGCCTATACCTTTGTTAACATCTATACCCATAGGGCGTTTGGCTGAAACAACCAGAAAATATGTGAATATTTCAAACATCACAATATATGAGACTCTGGATTAACACCCCTTTTTAAAACTAAGAAATTAATGTGACAGACATGATCAGGGTTTGACCTCATGATCAGGGTTTGACCTCATGATCAGGGTTTGACCTCCAAATTCTCCATACATAGTAAGATACACTATAATCACAAGGCCACTGAGGAGAGCCTCAAAATAAATCAATGCCTGCATCATTTGGCGGAGACTGTCTTTAATAAACTAACGTGACCTGTTTTTACATTCTCTACATTTATGTTCACTGCACATCAGCGTGCACTTGAACTTAAAAGAGATCTACTGTATATTTAGTTTTCGTGGAAGTTGTCAGTATTAATTAATAAGTTTTTTAATCAAATTTATAAAAAGGCTTCTAAACTTGTTGCCACACTAAGTTAAAGTTATAGATGGTGTCAAATTGTTGAAAACTTGACATTAGTTACATCTTTATAGAAGAAAACATTTTTGGCAAAAATCTGCAATATTAATAGACAGTTTCTGACATCAATCTAATGAGCTATGTGCAAATGAGAGCTCTGAAATAGTGAAACTTACTTTGGTCAACAGGGACTGGACAAACAACTGGTGCTTTATCACTACAGTGTACATGACATGTATATGCACAATCTGAAATATATGATCAGCAATGTCATTAGGGCAGCAACAGTCTGAACTAAATAAACATCTCTCTATATGTACATACGTTTACAAAATAATGTCCAAAATGAACTATACACAAATGTAAAAAGGCTTTTATTAACAAACACTAACTCCTATTAGCTCAGCAGTTATTTCTATCATTAATGAAAATAATGCTTCATTCAGCCAACTGCATTCTTCTGACCTATTCTGGCTATGTAATTTTAATACAACTGCCAAGAAATTCGCCCTGTACCACTTTTCCCGTACTAAGTGCATTTTATCATTAGATTTAAGCTGTTTTCTTTTTTTTTGTTGACAAAATTGTAACTTTACCTGCACAAGTAATGCCCTGTCTGTTTACACCAATCAGCAAAGACGTACAATAGTTGCATTTATAAGGTATATTGAATGTTTTGTATAAAAACTTGTGGATTTTCTGTGACTGTGACTTAGGGGTTGCTGGTGGAGTACCAGTGAACGGTGACCGCCATGGCTCAAGTTCTGGTTCTGATGAAACACTTTGTTTAGAAGTATTTAACGAGCCCCCTAGCACCATAGTTTCTGAAGTGCCTGCATGAAGGTCAGTCTGTGAGTCATTGTGAGAGGTCGTCTGAGACACTTCATCTTCACTATTATCATCAGCCATACTTTCATTGGATGACTGTAAATAGATATGTTGAAATATTATTTCTATTCGATCTAAAACTTTTTTTTTCTAAGCTTTCATTTTCCTTGTCTGTTTTTGTTACTCAGAGCTACTGTTACATAATAATAAATTAAATATCATAATGGTATTCATTGTTTAACGATGAAATAGAAATGATATTTTCATTGGCTGAAAAACTCTTCTTAGGCCTTATAAAACATTTGTTAGTCTGAAACACATATGAACTAGTTTTGTTAAAATGATTTCTATAACAAAGTATAAGGCTACTGACTCCTTACAGTTACAGTAATAATTCTGTTCTATTCAAACTGTTATATCACTCTTTTCATTAATACTGAAATGTACTTGAATAATATTGTTTCCTGAAACTTGGTAATGTCTCAAAAACATTGGTACCATTTGTATCCCTTGTACAAAACAGAAGAAATATGATGCCCAAGTTAAAAAATGGTTCTAAACTTGAAAAGATCGTCTACACTACATTGTACTGAATGTTAGCAGCATTAAGCTTGCAGCCATTATACCTGATTCTGTTCCATGGCAGAGATTCAGAAATCATCTTGAGAAAACCCCTGGATGACAGTTAAGTTACTACATGTAGTTCAAGTACATTTCAGATTCTACTTGATTCAAATACTAATGCAAAAATGACTCTTACAAAGGAAAATAAAAACGAATCTGCTTCTCTGGTAACAAAAGAGTATATGGTATCTAAATAGAGATCTTTAATTTTTGTAAATATGTCTAGGATAAAATACATGAACATTTCACCATTTTTAGTTTCTGGATTTTAGTATGTATAATGATTTCTGATACAAAGTTCTTTAACAGCAGGGGCGTAGCCAGGGCTTTTGAAGGTGTACGCAGAATCCTAGGGGGGTCCGGGGGCATGCTCGCCCGGATTTTTTTTTTTCTGTAGATCGTCTCAGGAGCGTTTTGGCGGGTTTTTGGCATAAAATAAGTCATCTTTTTTTCACCAATATAATTTTACTCAATTTTCTGGACCAATGTGTACGCAGCTGCGTATTCTGCGTACTGGTAGCTACGCGCCTGAACAGATTATTCTGGTATCATGGATACACCTGTGTCAATATCTGGCACCAGTATGTGTAATATATAACCCTACGAAATCTTGAAACTAGCATAATCATAATATAACAATGATATGTTTAAGTGTCTAGAAATCTTTACTTGTAACAGTTAACGCAACCTTAACTATCTAAGGGAGAAAACTGTTACTACACAATTCTTACTCATCAGTGATCACTGTGACCTGTTATACAATGTCATTCAGACTTATCAAACATACTTATTTTTATGTTTCATTATCTTCTTAATGAGAAATCAGAAAGTTTTCTCATCAATGTATGAAAGTCAACAGATAATCTCTTACTTCCTATTCTGAACAGAATCAGTTACTGCTTGTTTAGTATCTGGGATAAGCAAGATTGTGTAGTTACAGCTTTCATTTCCTTCCAATGTCAACAAGCATGTCAGTATTATATGGTAAGACTGTTTTGTATCTATGGATGTGTACCTATCTGGTCAAGACTGTATTGTATCTATGGATCTGTACCTATCTGGTCAAGACTGTATTGTATTTATGGATCTGTACCTATCTGGTCAAGACTGTATTGTATTTATGGATCTGTACCTATCTGGTCAAGACTGTATTGTATTTATGGATCTGTACATATCTGGTCAAGACTGTTTTATATTTATGGATCTGTACCTATCTGGTCAAGACTGTTTTACATTTATGGATCTGTACCTATCTTGTCAAGACGGTTTTACATTTATGGATCTGTACCTATCTGGTCAAGACTGTATTGTATTTATGGATCTGTACCTATCTGGTCAAGACTGTATTGTATTTATGGATCTGTACCTATCTGGTCAAGACAGTATTGTATTTATGGATCTGTACCTATCTGGTCAAGACTGTACTGTATTTATGGATTTGTACCTATCTGGTCAAGACTGTATTGTATTTATGGATCTGTACCTATCTGGTCAGGACTGTATTGTATTTATAAATCTGTACCTATCTGGTCAAGACTGTATTGTATTTATGGATCTGTACCTATCTGGTCAAGACTGTACTGTATTTATGGATTTGTACCTATCTGGTCAAGACTGTACTGTATTTATGGATTTGTACCTATCTGGTCAAGACTGCACTGTATTTATGGATTTGTACCTATCTGGTCAAGACTGTATTGTATTTATGGATCTGTACACTATCTGGTCAAGACTGTATTGTATTTATGGATCTGTACCTATCTGGTCAAGACTGTATTGTATTTATGGATCTGTACCTATCTAGTCAAGACTGTATTGTATTTATGGATCTGTACCTATCTGGTCAAGACTGTATTGTATTTATGGTACATATCTGGTCAAGACTGTTTTATATTTATGGATCTGTACCTATCTAGTCAAGACTGTATTGTATTTATGGTACATATCTGGTCAAGACTGTTTCATATTTATGGATCTGTACCTATCTAGTCAAGACTGTATTGTATTTATGGATCTGTACCTATCTGGTCAAGACTGTATTGTATTTATGGTACATATCTGGTCAAGACTGTTTCATATTTATGGATCTGTACCTATCTAGTCAAGACTGTATTGTATTTATGGATCTGTACCTATCTGGTCAAGACTGTTTTACATTTATGGATGTGTACCTATCTGATCAAGACCGTTTTTTACATTTATGGATTTGTACCTATCTGGACAAGACTGTTTTATATTTACGGATCTGTACCTATCTGGTCAAAACTGTTTTATATTTATGGACCTGTACCTATCTACCAAATCTGTTTCATTTGTATCAGTATGATAAGCAAATTCTGATTTCTTAACTGTCATGCTTGTCAAGTTGATGTGTTTTCCAAATACCTTTCATCTCTAAGATTTCTTTAACTAGTGTCATATTTGTAACTCAACATTTGGAGAATATTTTCTTTGAAGCTTATATACCAAAAATTGCAATAAATCTAAGCCACATAAAGCAAGTCCCTTTAAACAGCAAATACATATTATTACATTATTAATTATCACTTAAAAGAAAAAACAATGAAAGACACCTGTACATTTTGCGAATTTAATGCATTCAGCATTTTGTTTAAGCTAAAATAAGGAAAAGAAACCTGTTCAAGATATTTGAAAAACACATTCTGTTTTCACTCCATGTCCCTTTAACCAAAACACGTATAAAATAAATGTTCAAATTGTTTTACCGAATATATCAGCTGAAATGAAACCTTTGTTTTAAATATGAAATCCTTATAACATAACATTAATAACACACACATTCATCAGCTTTTCTGTTTCAAATTTTCAACTTCTTATTTATTCCATATACCACAAACTTAGCACCAAAGTAAAGAATTTGATATGACAACAGCATGCAAGATTACTCCATATGCCCCAGTAACTGAATAACAAGCAAAATCCACGACAAACAATATGTGCCTCATTTATTTAAAACAACACCGTACTCCAATGAATTTGATTGTTTCACTTCTTCAAACCACACAAATAACAGGAAACTATATTGATACAACCCAAAAGCATCTACATTTCACAAATTTTTCTTGACTCAGATTTGTGATTTATATGCTACTAAAAAATTAACTTACATTTTTGAAAAGGGAAAACTGGTCTTTGAAAGTATCTAGTAATGAGCTGGACTCAGGCATATCTCTATCCCCTGAAAATAAAACAAAGTTACACAATGTAACAAAGTCGCAGATCAGCTACTGATGAAATAAACACTGACAATCATTTTCAATAACTGTTTCTATTTAGACTAGGTTTCTGAGGCTAACTGCATGAAAATACAATCCTTTTTTTGCCAAGAAAATAAAATTCATGAATATTTTCAGGTTTCTGAATGCAAATGCTGCAAAACCCTTTTACTCCCTTTACTTTTTTTTATTGTTGTACATGTATGTACAGAAAAATATCATAAATGGTTATCTGTCTATTAAAGTCTGTTAACAATTCCTTTTTTTAATTATATCCAGATTCCATCTAGTGTTATAAAAATGGAATTCAACCAGTTTCTACTATTACAACTACTGATATACAGACAATCTATATGACTTCTATAAAGAAGATCTGCTAATATTCAATCTTTGCATACATTCAATGAACTGTGTTGATTACCTATTTTTCAGTCAATTTGTTAATACTTACATCCTAAATTTGTCTCTTCCATTTTCTTTACTTTCTTACGAAGATCTTCAACTTCACGTGACAAGTCAGTGTTACTCTCTCTAGCCTCAATAAATTTACTGAAAATACATCATTTTCAATTTCATTACATTTTATGTCCACAAAAGTACAAAAAATTCCTTCATAATTTCATTTTTCCTTCTTTGCAAGTTCATCTAATTTGTGTCAATATTTTCTGCCCAAATTATCAAATAAAACATGGTAAATATTACTACAACATTAGCCTAGTTAGAAATTCACAAACATTACAACCCCCACACAACCTCTAATTTTGGCCTAATGAAAAACATCTCATTTAAAATTTGCGACTGTACTTTTGTGTTCTATCAAATCATACCAAGGAGGTTTGAGAAAAAACTAAAACCAATCTTCACAAAAAATCTTCAGTTTAAAGATGTTTTCCTTCTACATTTTTAACTAAATACAGTAAGACTGTGGACATGCATGCTTCACATGATCTTGTTATGTCACAGGCAGAAATTTAGCATTTTAGAGTTAATAAAAGACAAGAGAGCAGTTTGATCAGGTCAGAACAACCACTATAAAATATAAATCAAATAAGTTTATCTTATGATTGATAGTAAATAGATCTGTTGAAAACTATAACATACATGTCATGCAGAACATGAGAAGAAATCTTACTTTTCAGCGGCTGCCAGCTGTTCCTTGACCTTGTTCAACTCTTCTGTGATCTTGGCCTTGGCTTGTATCTCACTGTTAAGACTAGACTGTAGATTGAGTAATTCCATCTTGTCAAGCCTCTGGGATCGGCGGTTTCTCCAGCGTTGCCTACCCGAGTCCTCTGACACACCCATCACCTTGAGGTTTTCCAGTTCCTCTGTCATCTTACCAGCTAGAGCCTGTAGATAGCCTCTAGCATCCTTCTCATCACTTACCCTAGTATAATCAGTATACATGTACAAAGATGAAATGCCCATTTTTCTGGAATTGACTCAGGCAGATTTTTAGCTCTTAAAACTCATTTCATATCAATATGTGTAAAACCATGAACTTTCAAAATTTACAAAAGACTTTAACCAAATATTTTTTTTACATCAGTTCAAAGTTATTCACCAGATACTTTATTGGTAGCTGGGAATTTTTAGAGCTTCATCACTAACGTGAATATTGCTGTAATCTCTGAATCATTTGGAAATGGATATATCTCAAAACTGCATGAACTGCCTTTTCAGCATTAACAGCTGGTATGCTACAAACACTATGAGAACTATGTTAGCCTTTCCAGTAGCAAAAACGGCCACTGAATACAACATACTTAAATTTCCAGCTAAATTGCTAATAACACCTATTTTTTTATGTTCAGCAAAATATTCTTTTTTAATGACATGAATTTTTGTCTAAATGGAATTGTTTAATAAAAGTTTATTTTTTAGTGTCAGTCTAGACTGAAAGACTCAACTTGATAAATGTCTTGTAAACATATGCTGGAACAAACATTATACTATGTGAAGTAAGTTCTGTACCATTTGATGATCTCTGAGATCTGTGCCTCCCACTGTGCCACAGATTCCCGCTTGTCATAGATTTCCCTCATTTCAGACTCTAACTGGTTCTTCTCTCTCTTCAAACTCTCTAACATTGTTCTATCCTGTATTCAGATATTTTGGCTTTAATAAATTATACATTCTGGTAAATTTGTCAAAATAAACATTTTCATTTTTCTTAAATAACTTGAATCAAATTTATATTTCTGTCTTCTTTGCCTGTTCAATGTTAAGAAATGTGTTTGTTGTTTTTTTACAATCAGGCCAAGAAATCGTGTAAATCAAGAACAATCTAATATATGCAACAATGTCATAAAAGTTTAACTCACCTCTCAAGTCATATGATAATAACCAAGGTATTTTAATCAACCAGATCTTGATGAACAATCCTTTAAGTGAATTTATAATAATAATTCTATTTCCTAATTAATTTCTAAATTTCTGTAACAAAACTTTTGAAAAGAAAAGGCTACTTACATTTATCAGATCGTCCTTCAGTCTATCATTTTCTTCTAATACACTTATATTCTTCCTTTCTTCTTGTTCTAACCTATTTCGTAACTGTGAAAGACTAGTTTTTAACTCATCTATAGAATCTTCTTCATTTTGTTTTACTTTCAGTAAGTTTATTTCATTCTGTAATTCTTTTCTACTCATTTCTAGTTCCTGAATGTGGTATTTTAAATCACTACATTCATTCTGGTATTTAGAATTTAATCGTGATATATTTTCCTCACGCTCTAAGTCCTTTCGATCTATTTCTGCCTTTAACCTGGAAGTAAAAACAACTAATGCTGTACTGCATTTTATGACATTAAGAATTTCGCCTGTTTTTCTGGAAAGGCCAATGTTTCTGAGACAGGGAAGGTAGATTATATACATGTAAACCTCATGTATGACGCTGTGAAAAAAGCACCATAAATGGATGTTTAATGTTCATCTGTACTTCTAATCTTCCTTACCCTGATATATGTCCTATAAGATAAATTTCACTTCTTGTAGTTTGTTTCTTGACTGAAATATGAGCCAGTATGAAAATCAATAATCATGAAAAACAGAACTTCGATATTCAATAATACTACAGTTGTTGCAAATGCAATTGATAAAGCTGATCAAAACACAAAACAATTATAAAAGTGTAATTTGTTTCTTTAAAATCCAAACAAACCTTAACAATACCAGGACTTTTTGAGACAAACTACCAGACACTTTACTGAAATATTACTGTCCTCTATCAAGCATATTATCCCCTTCCCTATCTAGCATATGATCTCCCAACCCTATCTAGCATAACACCTCCCAATCATATTTCCTCCTCCCTCATTAAACATATTACCTCCCAACCATACTACCTCCTCCCCTAACTAGCATATTACCTCCCTATCATATTTCCTCCTCCCCAATCTAGCATATTACCTCCCAATCATATTTCCTCCTCCCACACCTAGCATATTACCTCCCAATCATACTACCTCCTCCCCCACCTAGCATATTACCTCCCATTCATATTTCCTCCTCCCCCATCTAGCATATTACCTCCCAGTCTTACTACCTACTTTCCTATCTGGCACATTACCTCCTTACCATATTATCACTTTCCCTAGCAAACTTACATATCAACTGTATTATCTCTTTTCCTATCAAGCATATTACCTCCTTCCCTTTCTACCAAATAACCTCCTTTTCTATATTACCTTCCTATTTCCTGGGACAGTTCTAGACTAGCAGTATTGGAATCTTTTCCTGCATGTTTCTTCTTCAGTGCCTCAATTTCTTGTTCTATTTCTTGACTATATTCCTCTGCTCTTTCCCTAAGCTTTCTCTCCCTGTGAGCATCACTTCTATATTCCTCCACCTGCGTCTGAAGCTGTAAAGATAGGAAATGTTGTGACTGAAGCTGTAAAGATAGGAAATGTTGTGACTGAAGCTGTAAAGATAGGAAATGTTGGTGTATTACAAAGTAATTGTGACTCAAAGATATTTCTAGAGATCTGTTTTGATATTATATTTCAACATTCTTTCTTTTGGAATTTTTTTTTTCCAGCTACAACAACACTAAATCTTGTTTAAATTCCCAAAAACTGTGCTGTATTTTGTAATACTTTAAATAAATTTTCTCTCCTGTATCATCCTACAAGAATGACTTTGCAACTGTAACCAGATAACACTGCACCTGCAACCACCTGAAACCAGATAACAAATTAAGAACAACACAGAATTTAATCAGTTCTAGTTTTAGTTGATCTATTTATCACATGAAGGTCGTCAGACATTTGGAATACCTCTGTTACATTCTTCTCTATCCTCCTTCTTTCATTCTTCAGACTATCCATCTTTCTTTTGTATTCATCATTTTCCTCTGTCTTATTTCTCAGATCTCTGGTCAATTCCTTTACTTTGGACTGTGACTTTAGTAATCTGAAAAAGTAAGATAAAATTATACATTAACTTAGTGTAAAAGATAAGTTTCTGAAATAAAAATATACATGTACCTTGTTCTATTGTCTCAATATGTTTCTTCATCAATAGACTTTACATTACAACATTATCAAAGAACATAAATTTAACAAAATGTTTAAACAAATGACACAATTTTAAAATGTTTTAACAAAAACACAAAAAAAAAAATTATTTCTAAAATGTATCAAAAGCAATTTTATCAGAATTTTATTTCATTAACTTCTGTGGGACCTCGAAGATGGAGTTGAAAATTAGGATAGCTGAGTTTCTACTAAATAAAATCTTATCTTAACTTCTTTGCATGATTTCAAAATTATCAATTACTTACAAATCATTAGAGTCAGTGTACTGTTCTATTGCTATTTTCTGTTTGGCAACAGCATCTTTCAATTCCCTAGCCTGTTGTTTATATTTGTCTCGCAAGTCCTGAATTTCTCTCTCTAATGTGGTCTTTTCCTCTTCAACAATCTTCATTTTACGTTCAATATCTAACTTGGTCTCTCTGGCTTTCCTAAGATCTTGTTCTGCTATACTTATCTCTGACTGAGATTCTAAAATTAATAAGTTATTAACATTAGATCTTGGCAGATGGAATGGCAGCATGGCAAATGTTTCCTGGTTTCAAGCATTTTGCTTTAAAAGCAAGAACACTTTATAGTGCAATCTTGTTTTCTACTTCAGTGAGAAGTTACTGTGTGTTTTGGCTCAAGTTTTCATAAAGTTCATGTAAAATGTTACCACATAAAATCCATGTCTCAAGAAAGTGTCCTTAGCTCTCAATATTTTCTCATTTTTTAAATTTGAACTTGATGTTTATAGCCAATTTACATCCAGAAACAATAACACTGACCGGATCAAACAATCTTCTTGTTTTCATTTAAATACATTATCATCGAAACCTGTGCTGAAAAGACTTACCTGCAACAACTTTATGTAGAATTGCAACCTCTTCTTTCAGCTGTCTGGATTCTGCTTCTGCAGCACCAACAGCAGCAGATGCCCCTGATGCATTGTCACTGTTCAGTTTCTGTATAGTTGCTGTTGCCTCTGTAATTGTCATAATAATGTAAGTGTGTAAAACAAAATAGTGTAAACTAAATGTTTTAAATAAATGTCTATAAAACCTATCCTTTTGAAATGTGTAATAACACTGATCAGTTAAGTTTAGAAAAAGTTCATACTAGAAAAGATAAGTATTCACTAGAACTACATATCTTTAGCAATATTCACACATCAGCAATGTACAGAAAGTTGTTTTTTCTAGCCAAAAAAGAATTGTTTTCTTCACTCTAAACAAAGTCATTTGAAAACAAACTTGTTTTCTACTTCAGTTAAAAAGATACTGTGAGTTTTGGCTCAAGTTTCTTGTAAAAGTACACTAGAAAATGATGTTCTCACCTTGATGTTTTCTCTGTAGTTCTTTATTTTCTTTCTCCAAGTTTAAAATTCTTCTCTCGAAAGCTTCTGCTGCCAATGATTCTAAATGTTTCGGATCCACACTCACGCTGTCTCGCAAGCATGAAGTGTCTGACAGTTGACTGAAAATAGCATGGAAAACCATCGTAACTTTATAATTAGGTGAATTCATATTGACTTTGATAGAAAACAAAAATACTTGCACTTTAGCCTCACAAAGGTATGCTCACTTGATTCCAGCTACCTGGTCTGATCAGCTACATTCCAGTTTCATAAAGGTTTAGGCTGAAATATGCGTTCCTGCCCACTTTTTTTCTGGTTCATTTTCATGACATCTGAATTTTCATGTTTAATAAATTGAGTACACAAGAATTCATTGGTAAAATCTAAAACAGGAGCTGATTCGAAATAGAAAATGTAACCTGAATCTATTACATATGATTTAATTTTCTTTAATTCCTAAGGCATAGACTTACCAGTTCTTTGTGAAGGTAAAGCCTACAAATGGTAAATGATGCCCTTTAAATGTACCATGTGAAGAGGGTGGAACTGTATCCTGAAAACAAACAAAAAATTCCACTTTCTACAATCTGGTTAAAGCATTTCAATGATACAGGACAAGAAAAATTGCTGGAAACATTCTTTCAAAAGCAGAATTCTGTAAATATAATGGAAGTCTTATCTATCAAAGAATTGTTTAATCATCTATAAATAATCTCTCTGACCTCTGTTCTTCTTTTTAAAGTGAACTTTTTACACCGATATTTATAAAGAGGTTGCATTGCTTAACAACACATACATAAGATTTTCAACTTGACAACAATTAGTTAAGTTTTACAATGAAAAAACACAATCCTGATTCTTTATCAGACAAACCCAAGTCTGAAATAAGCTCTCAAGACAGGACAGAGTCTGACTGTGATGTGTGTCAGTCAGATACTGTACATACATGCCAAGCCAGAAGCAAAAGGTTTTTATAAACAAGCAAAAAACAGACACGGAACTGTCTGAAGTATACTTACAGTGTGTTTGAAATCTGAGTCATCTACATCAAAGTTGGAAGTATCTGTTGGACTACTGACTTCTGGTATAAAAGGGGCAGTCACTGAAATGACAAAAACACAGTGTGATGATTAACACTATTTCTACATATACAATTAAAGCAAACAACAGACCAAGGACTTGCTAGTCATAATGTAGATATGATGGGCAGAACCACTGACTGAATGGCAGTTGAACAAGATTTCAAACATAAATGCTTTCACAAAGCATGACCTATTGATTTAAACAAACTTTCAGCCTCTCGCCAGTCTAACTTTAAAGGAAACCCTCAGGCACATCAAAACAAATGTAGCATATATGGCTTACATATCATTTCAATCTGATCACTTCCCATTCATACCTTCAGTTACTTAGTTGGTTTAACTTCCTTCATTTCTTCAGCAAATAACAGAAAATTTCATGCAATATTATAAATGACTGTATTAGTCATCAAGAAGCATACATGTATGTTACAGTCAAGCTATGACCATTACTTATCACATACTGATACACACTGACTTGTAGCTATGGTTTTATAATTCATAGATACATTTATATTTGTATACACTTCTTTAAAGCAGCAAGTTCATAGCTTATTTCTCTAACATAGTGCACTGATTTTCTCACAGAAATACTGATTCAATCATTTAAAAACTCACTTTCTCGTATGTTTTCCCAGTCAATGCCATTGAACCAAGGATGTTCTCTGAAGTCATTGACGCCGCCTTTTCCAAAACGTTCCTCAGCCGAGCATATAAGTCTTTTCATCAGATCTTTGGCAAGATTAGAACAATCCTCTGACTCGTCAATGTCAGTGGGAAATTCAAATCGAGTCTGAAAATAGAATTGTTAAAGGTTATTAAAACTGCAGAAATTAAGACAAACTCAGTTAACTGACTTTGTAAACAAACTTCAACCCTATCTTATAATCCTTGACAAAAAGCAATGTTGTACAATATACACACTGCATAAAAGCTTTTACTCTTGAAAAGATACAGATGAACAACTGAACACAGTGTTGGCCTTGTCAATCAGTTGCGATGATGACCATAACAGCTGAAAAGTAACCAGGATCAAAAAGGACAGAGAGTAATAGTAAAACATTGAAACAGCACAGAATGAGCCATGACAACATAAGAAAGTTGTTCTTTATAGCAATGCTTACAGCTTGAAATAACAAGGCTGTCCGCAGCAGATTTCTATCAAAGAAACAAATGTGAACTTATGACCTTGACCAGAAATCTAGTTTTCATAAATTTCTGAAAACTTTAGTCTGAACTTTCCCTTTAAAGTAACTCTTTTGTTATTCCTACTAGAAGAATTCTTTGAAAGCTACTTACTTGATGGTTCATAATTTGTCCATATGTTTCCACGAGAGATTCAGCATAGAAAGGTGTACAACCATACAGCATCTCATACATACACACACCAAGGGACCACCAGTCACATTCAGGCCCATATTTACCATGACCATCCTCCATTGCCTGAAACCATGAATATAAATATTATCAAGTCGTGATAACATGTAATCAAATGGCTGCTGTTTAAAAAGATCGGTTTAAAATATGTTTTAAACAGTATTTTGGCTACTGAGAGGCAGTTTTCCATTTCTCCTCAAAGCTTTCTTTCCAGTGTATCTAACCTTACAAAAGTAACTGCTGATCTAAGAGGAAATGTCAGCAACCAGTGCAGGACTATAGAGAATAAATTTATCCACTCAACTCCAGAAGTTCAGCTGTTGCATTCACAGGTATTTTTTGACCTGTATACAATAAGGTATGTATACAATAAGGTGTCTCATTCAAAGTGCTTTCAACAGATTTACAACAGATCGATCTTTTTACTTAAAGCCCTTTCAAATAATAATGCAACACATGATTTTACAGACGAATTATTTAACATTCTCAAAATAGAAGTCAATCTGCATTGAAATAATAAGAACATTACCTTCCTTGCATTAAAATGACTTACCCTTAAAATTTCAGGCGAAATATAATCTGGTGTTCCCACGGCGACAGAAGACTGTACAGTTCCGTCTGATAACAACTTAAGACAAGAACCAAAGTCCGCTAGCACAATGTGACCACTCAAGTCTAATAGCACATTATCTGGTTTAATGTCTCTATGTACATATTGCATTTCATGAAGGGAATTTATAGCTAAAACCATTTCAGCAATGTAAAATTTACACATTTCTTCAGGGATTCTGTCTTCAAATTTGCTTAATAGGGTCAAAAGGTCTCCACCAACATAGTAGTCCATGACCAGATACTGAAAGAAGAAAGTGAAAGGTTTAACTGTGAAATCAGCACAATGCAGACATTTTTATATACTTTTGCTGGAAAACTAAATATCAACTTATATAAACAGTAAGTAATATAACAATCTTTGGGTTTAGATGAAAACTGCCAAGTCTTTATGTAAGAAATAAGTTTCAGGATGGGAAGTAAGAAAAAGTTTTTTTCCCTTCACTCTATAGTAGTTGTATTTCAATCATGTTCAAATAGTTTGTGTAAAAACTTGTGCAAGTTAGACTTTAACTAAATTATTTTGGGAAATTGCAGCAGCCAGCAGTTATTCTGGTCACTGGTAACACTTTACAGAGACATACATGTATACAGACTTGGCAAGGGAAGAATTCCATTAAGATTATGCTTCTTATGAATAAACCAATAAGTTCTTTTTAAGGAAAATACAAGTTGGTTTAAAGTACTACACACAGCAATTATAAAACCAGGAACAAACACCATAAAAAGATTTTTTTCCCTGTATAACTTGACAAATACTTCTTGATGTTAGACCTTAGTGTATCCAATTAATCACATGCAACGCTATGAAAGTATTTTCATGGCATCGTTCATTTTAAAACTGAATCCAATGCAAAGGAATAATTACTTCCTCACATAAATCTTAAAACACTGAACATATCTGAAAATGAATTCTGTGGTTACAAGTGAATAAAGAATTAGGTAAGACCTTGTTTTCATCAGAAAACAGAAACATTAAAACAACCCATGTTTTTTAAATATTTTATCATAAACAGTCACAATAAATAGAAATTGCCATTGAAATGAATATTTCCCATCATAACAACTATTAAAATGCTAATCATCAACCTTTTCTCTTGACTTATATAGATTGTACACGAACATGCTCCAGCAAGTAAAACATACAAGAAGTTTAGACATTCCCTTAAGTTTCCAGCATCAGCCGGGGCTTAAGATGTGAAATATAGCATATACAGCAACATACCAAGTAGTTGTCATCTTGAAATGCATAATGAAGGTTGGTGATCCATCTTCTATCACCGTATACCAATACATCTCTCTCTTCTTTGAAGCATGCCGTCTGAAATATCATAAATTATATATAAATGCATAATGAAGGTTGGTGATCCATCTTCTATCACCGTATACCAATACATCTCTCTCTTCTTTGAAGCATGCCGTCTGAAATATCATAAATTATATATAAATGCATAATGAAGGTTGGTGATCCATCTTCTATCACTGTATACCAATACATCTCTCTCTTCTTTGAAGCATGTCGTCTGAAATATTATATATTATATATAAATGCATAATGAAGGTTGGTGATCCATCTTCTATCACCGTATACCAATACATCTCTCTCTTCCTTGAAGCATGCCGTCTGAAATATTATATATTATATATAAATGCATAATGAAGGTTGGTGATCCATCTTCTATCACCGTATACCAATACATCTCTCTCTTCCTTGAAGCATGCCGTCTGAAATATTAGTAATAGGGCCAATGAAGATTTCACAGAAGAATGCTCTATGAAATATTAGCAAAATAAACATTGCATCTGCTTCTAAAGCAATCTGATATGGCAATGAATGAGTAAAGTGTGAAAATCACTTTAAAAGGGAAACAGACTTAACATTGCTATCCAAATTAGGACATTTTTACATTCTGGATAACCAAGGTACTCACCAGGATATTTTTTTATTAAAGAAGTTCTTGAAAATCAACACAGCAGTGTTACAGAGCCATATAAACAGACGACTTTTTTTAGCATAATGTAAATAAGGCAACCTAACATATACATGTACAAGTGTTTTTAAAATAAACAAAAAATCTGCAGCATTATCCTACCTCTGCCCTTTTCAACATTTCCCATTTGTTGAGTATCTTCATTGCATAAACTTTCTCTGTGGATTTCATCTTAACAACAGCAACCTGGAACAGATTATTAAATTATTTTGTTTATTGTAATATTCTCCTTTACTGCTACATAAACAATAGCTTCTTCTAGTAAGTTATAAATAAAAAAAAAAAATCTAAATTTTCATATGCAGAATATAAAACCAAAGAAAAATGAAGGTTGCCAAAATCTTTATGTGTTAGCACATTTTAGAAACTTTTTTCCAAATGTATGTTAATTAAACTTAAAATCTAAACACAACTGATACTGGATCTGATTTCATTAGTGGAGAGAATCAAGACCAGATTATTTCTTACTAGCTCAATAGTCACATTTTCCGATAAATATGTAAGCAAGAACAACTTCTTTCCAGTATATAGTATGCACACACACAAAAAACTGAAACAGAGGAACAGGTGCAAAATGTTACTTACCTCCCCAAAGGCACCTCTACCAATGATTCTGACTGTCTCAAAATCATCTCTAGTCAGTCTAAAGTCACGGATTTTGTTCACCACAGGTTTAACTGTAAAAAGAAAGCTTAAGCATGTATATTTTATATTTCATACACACTAGGTAGGGATCAAATACATGGTCAAGACTAAAGAGTTACCTACTTAACTATGATGGACAAACATCTGATGACATAAACAGGTACTGCAAACTGTCTGTGATTTTTAGTTGAAATACCCTTTTCACTGATTTGGGATCAAGTTCTTGCAACTTTTTACAATCTTCCTTGATGACTGCTTCCTGTACTTAAATCAGTATTCACCCTTAAGATTGGAATGCAGAATGTCACCAGGAAATCTCACTCCTGGTGGGATTTGAACTCGCAATCTCCTGAATGGTACTCTCACCACTCAAACACTTCTCCTGTGAGTAACTTTCAAACTTACTGTACATTTCTTTATACCCCTTGCATTTTTAAAAGCTAAATACAAAGAAAGAAAAATAGTGAGAGTGTTTCACTGCATGTTAAACATGTTTACAGATTTAGTAGAAGTAGTTGCATATTGCAAGCATGTTTTTCTGGCTATAAATTACATAAGAGACGTGTGCAAATTTCACAGATGTCCAACTGCTTTCAGAAAACAATCTGATTCATCTTGAACTCTAAGAGGCAAGCACTTACTTCCTTGTAATTACATATGCTTTTGGGGAAAAGGAAATTCTTAATTTTGTTTGTAAACATACTCACTGGTTACAAAAGGCCATTCATACCAATCAAATGATCACGACTTCTCAATTTCAAAAGGTCAAGGTCACAAAATGCCAAATATACACTTTGCTATTTCATACATAAACATTCGATAAACATCACAATGACATGTATAGCAATCTTCACTGGTCAAGGTCTAAACTAACATGGTATTAACTGGCGACAGAGCATGGTCGACCTCACTTATACTAAGCCTACCCACATCATAAAAGACATGACCTTGAAACAAGTTCAGAACTGAATATAAAATGGTGTCTTCAAGCTTGACTCAAAAAGAAAAGCTACAATGCTTACAAATATTTTACATGTCTTCTATAAGTTCTATAAGAATCCTTGCAGTACATGTAATGTTGCATGTAAATTCTTGTTTGGCAGATCATTGGCCCAATGTGTATGTAAGAAGATCTGACTTCAGGGCCATGATTTTTATTGTTTGGGAATAAGGAATTTTATTTGGGCCTACATATTTTCTGATGCCATAAGCCTAAATGACCTACATTTTCAAAAAAAAAAAAAAAACTATTTGGCAGACTAAGAAAAATAATCCTGGTAAAAATGAAAGTCTGAGAGTAAAACAAAATGATGGTGAAATGTTATGGAAATTTTGGGATTAACTTCAGTATTTATAAGGGCTATAATGACAGACCAATCTGCTCACTTTCTATTTAATGTGAACACTACCCAGTAACTTCTTTGAATCCGTAATATCTTTTTAGAAAAATCAATATTAATGTATTAACTTGTTGGAGTTACATGCAACAGCACAATAATAGAATTAAGTGGGGTTTTATTTACTTGGGGACTAACACTGGCACTTGACATTAAGCAGAATTACTGGAAAAACAGATCTTCTTTCCCCAAAGACTGCTTTCTGAATAGGATGCTTCAAAACTGCTGTTTGTAACAGTAATTCACATGTGATTAGTTGCAGATGCACCAGTATTGATTTTCACTAGCAGCCAGACAGGCTAAAGACATATTTGAGAAACTGCACATAACACAAACATTATCAAAGAGTATGTGCTTCCTCTATAGCAAACATTAAGTGGCAACTCAAGTACACTTTTCTTTTTTTTAAGTGTTTCATTCAAGTCAGTAATCCAGCCGTAACTAGGCCCTAGTCATGAATAAAGACTCAACTGTTCAAGATTTTATGAATCAAAACTCTTTTAACTGCATTACATAATTCTGACCTTGACTTCTGATCTTCTTATACCCTAGAACTTAGTGAGGCTGAGTTTTTAGTCAACTTTAACTTCGAACTTACTCTGTTGATAAGGGCATACAGCGTCTTGCTCTTAATCATAATCATGTAATTGTTCAAGGTCACTCTGACCTTGACCTAACTAAATTACCCTTCAATTCATTAAAGATAATCTTATGGTCATGGCTAATGTCATTTTAAGTTTGAGAACAAAATGAGCGACATGGACTAAACCTGAAAATAATAGAATGTACAAGTTTACTTTTATTTTTTTGTAACCTGAAATACCTATTATCAGTTTGCTCAGAAAATATATATACCAGTAAGCAATAATACAGTTTTTATCAGCAATACAACAAACAAAGGAAACAGAACAAGGGATACAGTCAATGTATTTCACTTTGATACTGTACTTGCGTTTTTTGATACACAACCTTTAAACATTTTTATTTTCTTTGATTCATCCAAAGCCATTATGAGTATTCACAAGGACTACTTCCTCACTATCCCTTACACATCGTTTGTCATAATTATACAAACAATTACGTTGTATTTCAGAAAAAAGTGCAAAACAATTGTGATTCATGCCAGATGACCAACATGAATAGACAGATGCAATTATACTATAACACCATTTTTTTGCAACATGTGATTTTGTCTAGTACAGAAAATTTTTGAGCACTGCTTTCTTCATTTAAATAGTCACTGGGCTGCACACACTTTCAGGGACATTCCATGTTAATCTTACCTGACAGTACCTGCTGGTCTGATTAGAGTGATATCAGTTGAAAACATGCAATAACCATGTTATTATTACAGTACGCGCCATGAGGAACTCACATTTTCCGCTTTTTGTGCGGACGCAGAAAAAGAAATATCCGCCACGACAACGAGGAAAAAGATTGACATCCTCGATGTCTCGACATCGCGAAATATCTCGGTGATATTTGTCGACCAACGGGAAATTAATTAGCACCATATCTCACCTGGATAAGCTGAACATTTAATGGAACGACCGTTATGACACTGTGCATTTTACGCCTACCAGTTATGTGACATTTGGTAAAATTAAAACCAAACTTCAAATACATTTGCTGTGTAGGTTTATTGTGTTCTTCCCTCATTGAAATTTTGAAAACGCTTGTTATAACAAAGCAAAATCAATCAATAACTTTTGCAAAGTGCCTAGACAATACAGATGTCGTAGTAGGGTTTACATGTTGTTTGTTTTCTTTAAATAGGAAAACAGTTTCAACACGTCGCAATCGGAAACCAGTCAGTTTATTTTCTGAAAATATGGTCAGCTGTTTGAAGAAGCAATTGCTTTGAATTGTCATTCTTTGCATTAACAAATAGTAGCATTTGTAAACAAATGCATCAGAATGAGAGTTTTATACATTTATTTGATATTTTTAAAGCGTTAAATTCGCCGAATTGCATGTAATCGTGTCAATATCAATAATTATACCTGTGAAAATGTTCACGGAACCATTTAGCGGACGACCGCCGCGATATTTGGGGACTATATCCGCTGCGGGGATCCTCGAAATGCGGCGGATTTGGTTGAGTTTTACGGAATGGGTAGTCCGCGACGACCTCGAGGAAAAAAAGAGTTCCTCCTAGCGTGTACTGTAAATAGAATACCTTGACACATTCATTTCCCTACAAAAACCTATTCTTACTTCTATGCAGTATATTATCATTTCCCTACACAAACCCATTCTTACTTGTATGCAGTATATTATCAGTTCCATACACAAACCCATTCTTACTTGTATGAAGATAATATAATTTCCATACACAAACCCATTCTTATTTTTATGAAAATATTATCATTTCCATACACAAACCTGTTATTATTTGTATGAAGATATTATCGTTTCCATACACAAACCTATTCTTGTTTGTAAATTGTATGCAGCAAAGCGATACTCAAGTGAGCTCAACATTAGTTTCTCATTATCAGAACCAAATGCTTGAACATATCTGAACCTTTAACAGGGATTTCAATAGCTTTTGAAAACTTGGGGTCATCTGACCACTGTTGAGAATTTTCAAGGGGTCATAATCAGATTGTCACAAGTTATATGTTGTATTCAGTGAAATTTACTACTTTTGAAATAATTCAACTTCATTTGAAGTTATTTTCAAGGGTCCAAAAGTTATTTACTTTATATTTAAAATGCAATAGACACAATATTGTTCTTTTTTCTAGCAAAATTTGGCCCATTTTCCCAAACTCTCCTGCATCATAATGACCCCTACATGTAGCTTAGAATTAGATGTGGTCAAAAGTGGAAAAGTTCAAATTTGCTGGCATCAAAATGCAAGAATCTGCATCTATTGATTTGATATCCCTGCTTTAAACCATGAAGGTTTTAAATACTTACCAAAGTCGATAAACTCTGATATTCTCTTTTCCCTCCGCAAAGCTGGAATCTGACATTCATCATACAATACAAGTAGTATATCTAGTAATGTCTCTATACTGAGAGCCGCACCAGATGAACCCAGTACTCCACCTGTAAACAAAGATCAGCAAACATGAGTACCTTTCTCCAAATTTCTTGCAAACTTAAAGCGATTGACTCACAGATGGGCCAACGATGAAAAAAGACATGTTTATACATCTAGAAATTCTAGCTGTAATTGTGAAGAACATATCTAAACTAAGTTATTGACTCATTTTTTGTTCCGGAAACACATCACAATATAAAATTTTACACACTTTAACGGTAAAAAGTTTACCCAGTTACCCTAAAGGTTCAATCTACAAAATAAGTTCCAATGGTAGTGATGAAGAGATCATTAACCCAAAGTCATATTCAACAAACTTAAATCTGTTCATCATGAAAGTAAGCCAGTCTGCATTGATACTGGGACAATTTCTGCATCTTCCAAACAATATCTTAAATAAGTATGGTATTTATGATTCTCCTCTTTAAGCTCCACACAGATAGTCTAAATGTTTTAAATTTCTGCAAAAAATATCTAAACAAGTAACTTAGTCAGCATCAATGTTCATTTCACAGTTAAAGTGACTGACTCACAGAAATAAACTGAAAATTTTTCTTCTTTAAAATTTAAGAGACGTTAATATACTTTGGAAAAAAACATCATATTACGGTTCTATACACCATGAAAACTGAAAAAAAAAGTTTTGACTTAACCAGGATTTGAACCCATGACTTTTCGATCAGTAAAATAAGGAGCAACGATCTACACCACTGCGCCACAGGGACTAGTTATCACATCACGTCAAAATTAAAAACTAGCTGAGTAGTACAAATTCCCACACCTGCTGTATGTGCTGCATTTATTGAAAAAATTTAGTTACAATATTGTGGAAATTTCTCTGCAATTTCTGTAGTTTCAAGCTTAGTGCAGGGGTCACACTGTCCCGATTTGATATCAGATGGCCATACGAATACGGAATTTTGAATTTTGCGCGAAAATCACACCGAACTTGGTCAACAGCCAATCCCTAGCTGAGGCAAGTATGAGGCCTACAGAAGGTCACATGACTGCACTCGAACCACACACTAAGGCAACCGGAATATGTGATTTTTATAAGAAGTTTTCCCGCAGGCCTATTCCTACCAAACAAGGTCACACACTGTGTCATATAGCTAGTACGATGTGTTCGAACTAGGTCCTGAAGGCGTCACGTGACTGCCCAATCCAAAAACCGTCGGTCGACCGTGGGAAATTCGTTTGCTGATCAGAGAGTACACAATACATTTCAACTTTGTCAAATTTGATTCAACTTAAACCTAATTTAAAATGCCACCAAGGCTGGTAGAGGCCGGGGGGAGGGGGGGGGGGGGGGAAAGATGGCTGGTAGAACTCAGGATAGAAGAAAGGTGTCAGACATTGTCCAAATAAAACCCCACAGCATTCACCCGAGGATTCCAGGTCTCCCCTCAGCAGTCTGAGAGGTCTCCTCAGCACTACAGGAGGTCTCCTCAGCATTCCAAAGAGTTTCTGCAGCATTCACCTACTCAAATTTGGCAGTCTTTGTTGACAATGTGGTCCCATCTCAATTTCATCATATTATAAACGATCGGTCCCACGTTTTACCGGAATCAACCATTTTTACCGGAATCTACCGGAATCAACTTTGCATTACCGGAATCGACCTATATTTCATACATAAGCCAATTTTTTCAAGATATACAACATTGTTTAATAATATATAATATAATTAACGTAATTACCGAAAGGAATTTGAAGTATCTTCGAGTGGAAAGATTTTACATGAGGAAGAAAATCGGCGAGTTGCGGAAAATTTGCGCATACGATTATACGCCGGAATCGGCCTGTAATTCATACGTACTGAAAAATAACTTTGAATGACTTAAATTCAATTTATTTATGAAATACAGGCCGATTCCGGTGTATATCCATATGCGCAAATTTTCCGCAACTCGCCGATTTTCTTTCTCTTGCAACATCTTTCCACTCGAAGAAACTTCAAATACATTTAGTAAATATGTTATTTCTGATGTAGAGTAATGAAAAATAACTTCTGTATGACTTAATTTCAATTTATTTATGAAATACAGGCCGATTACGGCGTATATCCGTATGCGCAAATATTCCGCAACTCGCCGATTTTCTTCCTCATGTAAAATCTTTCCACTCGAAGATACTTCAATTTACTTTTGTAATTACGTTAATTATATTATATATTAATAGACAATGTTGTATATCTTGAAAAAAATTGGCTTATGTATGAAATATAGGTCGATTCCGGTAATGCACAGTCGATTCTGGTAGATTCCGGTAAAAATGGTTGATTCCGGTAAAACGTTGGACCCATAAACGATGGATACACGTCGGCATCTCCCTAAGACAATCGCGAGACTTCTTGTCTCCTTTGTATTGTCTTTGTGAGGCAAAAATTGCCCAAAGGCACCGATGATTACATGAAGAAAACACGAAGATGACATGATTTGACAAGAAGCTCTCATGATGGCCTTACGCAGGACAAAATAGACAAAAGAATTCAACACGAAAATGAACTTTCGCAAGGTTTTCCCACAGTCACTTGAAGTTGGGACCTCGCCCCGCCTCCCCACCCCTTGTACAAGAGTTTTGTAGCAAAAAAATCATAAATAACAGCTACATACAACTATTCCTACTGTTATCTGTTACAAATTTGGCCTTTTCAAAAAAAGCCCAAACCCACTCTCCAACACTATAATATACACAAGTTATGAAACATCGCGCCGCAAATCACCTCACCTGCCTATGTTTATCCTTCGTTTTCTCAATAAAAACAAAGGTCTGGAATATGTTGATAGTGCCTATCAATCAAGACATAATTATTCTACACAACAATATCGGTCTCACCATTCTTAGTGAAAGAATAAGGTAGAAATTTGATAAAAACACTCACAATTTACTCGCCGCCACATATTCTTTCGAGAAATTATGACAGCGGCAACACTATCTCCCATCTTCCCGTATCAAAACGGACAATTCTTGAATGTGGAACCAGTCGTCCGCGGAACCAGCTGATAAGCACATCGTGTTTTTCATTTTGTATATTCTGTGTTTTGGTGAAAACTGGATATTATTGGTAAGTTTATCCTTCCGTTTATTGCCATTTTAAGTAATAAAAGTTATATGTGAATAAATAAATCAAGAAATATAACGGTTCCAAAATACGACAGCACAATTTTACATTCAGAAGTTGTCCGTTATGGTACGGGAAAACGGGAGATAGTGTCGCCGCTGTCATTATTTCTCGAAAGAATATGTGGCGGCGAGTAAATTGTGAGTGTTTTTATCAAATTTCTACCTTATTCTTTCACTAAGAATGGTGAGACCGATATTGTTGTGTAGAATAATTATTTCTTGACTGATAGGCACTATCAACATATTCCAGACCTTTGTTTTTATTGAGAAAACGAAGGATAAACATAGGCAGGTGAGGTGATTTGCGGCGCGATGTTTCATAACTTGTGTATATTATAGTGTTGGAGAGTGGGTTTGGGCTTTTTTTGAAAAGGCCAAATTTGTAACAGATAACAGTAGGAATAGTTGTATGTAGCTGTTATTTATGATTTTTTTGCTACAAAACTCTTGTACAAGGGGTGGGGAGGCGGGGCGAGGTCCCAACTTCAAGTGACTGTGGGTTTTCCGGCAATTTTTATAGCTTATGGTGCCCTCACAAATGGCCCAATGTTTTCACGATGAGAGCCGAATTTAAACATTTCTTTTATCGTGTTTCCATCTAATGTCAATTTCGGGACAGTGTGACGCCTGCTTAAACAGTGACAGAATATGCCTGAATCCATACTATCCAAAATCTGTGTATGTTGAAATATTTCAACTTTAAAGAGTTTCACATACATATGAATCAGAAAAAAAGATGCTGTTATAAACAATTGCATGAACATGAAGTGAAAAAAATGTATAGCAAACATGCCTAGATATAATTCCTCCAACTTCTTCAACCTTTCTTCCGCAGGTGCTTCAGACATCATTGAAGTTTTTGTCTCTTCCTGACACTCAGGCAGGACCTCTTCAAATTTCTGCTCATCACATTATAAAGATAGTATATCTGGCATAGCCATGATCGCTAAGAGTATAAATGTAATTCAGCCATGGTATAAAAGTATATCTTGGTCTTTAATTTTATGCAGTTTTGACAGAAAATTATGTTGATTTGTTGTTGTTGTCGTCCGTCTCCGATTAATCAGCTCGACAAATATACGAAAATATTCACATCAGCAATCAGCCAGCAACTAAAATCCGTTGCATGCATATAATGACGTTAATAGCTTGTCATTTTAAACCATTTTGCACAGGCTCTATAAACACACTGAGATATGAATGAATAATTTTTATTCACAGGGTCATATTTCCGACATTTCCTCTATTGATGTCAAAATGGCCGACAAATACCGCAGTGCAGTTTGGGAGATTGCTCATCAATACGTCATGCTGATTCTACGCTACTAAATTTTCGCTAGGTTGTGTATTACTAATTTAATTTGATAAAAACAGTAAGAAGAAGTAAAATGAAATAAATAAAACATAATTGACATTCATTCGGACCAAATATAAAAAACTTAACGACTAATGATCCTCTAGAGTCATGCTTAATATAATATACAAACCAACGACCTAACAGACTCTATGACAGAAACGTATTACTATTATTTTAACTTGAAAAAATTGGAAAACAGAGCAAAAAGCTTTAAATATATAATAAATGGATGAAAATAAAATGAAATTCTTGTGTACTGAATACATTGGATGGGGAGGGGGTGCGCTGGGAGATGGGCATACCAAGATTACCTCATTCGCCCACCCAGAGCAAAGTGGTCAGTCAAAATTACGACGATCTGAGTTGTTCTCAGACAGAGTAAGGCCCGCCTGTTTGCTGATGACACCATAGTATACCTAACAATTAAATCTGAATCAATTGCAAAATGACCTCCGTAAATTAGAAGACTGGGAACGAGACTGGGCCATGGAGTTTAATCCAGATATAAGTGTCAGACCTGTACTGGGAATCACCAGAAAGAAAAATTCAATCATATATCCTTATACCTTGCATGGTACAAAACTTAAAACTGCAGACTCATCTAAATATTTTGGGTTGACCATTTCAAAAGACTTAAATTGGACCCAGCATATAAACAATATTGCCTCCAAAGCAAATAATTCTCTGAGATTTGTAAAAAGAAACATCAAAACAACAAATAAAAAGGTTAAAGAAGTTGCCTATTCAGCTTACGTAAGACCACAAGTTGAATACTGTTCTGTCATTTGGCACCCTTGGCAGAAATCCCTCACCTATAAATTAGAAAGTGTACAGAGAGCTGCAGCCAGGTATGTCTGTAATGATTATGACTTTACAAGCAGCGTAACTAAAATGATACAAGAACTAAACTGGAAAACTTTAGAACATCGAAGGGTCCATAACTCGATCCTATTCTTGTATAAAATTCAGCACCATCTTGTATATGTTGATCATAATCACCTGTTGTCTACTAGGAACTTCAACTTCCTTATACCCCAGTCTCGAACCCAGTATCACCTTAACTCTTTCTTTCCAAGGACCATAAGATACTGGAACAGCCTGCCAGGTTATGTACAATCGAGCCCTAGCCTCATATCTTTAAAGAGAGACTGGAGGCGGCCAACTCTTAGTGGAAAACTCTGCTTTTATTATTGCACCCTATTTTACTTTTAATCCCTTTAATCACTGCATTATCTATCTTTTAATAGACTAACACTGTTCCCTGACAAGCACCTTCATAGTCTTCATTGACTGTTGGAAGTATCCCTGTAGATGTAGATGTTCTAGGGAACCAAAAGTCTCCTAAGAAAGAAAGTCCGACCAAGTCTAATGCCCGTTTGGCGGTCTCGCTGATTCAATCCAAATTTTGCCTTCTGGGGAAAAAACATGTCCAAGGAACACCGAGAAACATACCTAATAGGTATTTTACTCATTAATCTATTTCTCTATGGTAAAACGCTCGAATATCCATGAACCTTTGAAGAATTCACGTCATTCTTACAAGAATAACAAACCGAACACTAGTTCTCTTTAAAAAATGTCAACGTTTTTGTCTGGCAGAACGAGTAAATATGCTAAAAATAAAATAAAACTATATAAAACTATACTTTGACTATTATATATCTAATTGCACATGTTTTCCCTTATTTTCAGACACCAGTATTGTCTATGTAGAAAATTGCCATAAAGATTATCTTGAATACCCTCGGATAAATAATGGTATTAATATCATAATTTTTGGTAAATTCTTTTTAAGTAATTTCTATCGCATATTTCAATCTTTTCAATATGAAAATACCGCAATATGATTTCATGTATGAGACAAATATACAAAGTCAGTAAGTACGAAAAACAAATTATTGAGGTTTGTATGGATTAAAAAGAGGGAATTCAGTAAGGTGTCAGGCGGATTCTCGGACCTTATGAACATTTGTGCACATTTAAATTTTTTTAAAACATGTGTTACATAGATTCACAGCCGATCAGACTGAATAGTAGATATAATATATGCTTTTGTTTTAAACGTATCTATTGCCAGTTTTAGACAACTTGTCGTTAAACTTTGTAATAAAACGGTTTTTTCAAATAGATATACCTTTTCCTTAATTTTATGATAAATTGATTCTAGCAACTTAGATGCCTTTTTAACTTGTAATTTATTATTCATGTTCAAATGACAGAAGCAATGCATCTGAATACTTAAACACAGAATTAAAAGAAGAAAATAATCAAAGTACACTAGAAGAATTGTTTGCTTTCGTTTACTATGGATTATGCTTTGTCTTTTCTGTTACTTGATAATACTTGAGATATTTTACGGCTTTTAGATTAAACGTGTTTTTGCCAATAGTTTCGCCGACACATTTTAACTTAATTTTAGTTGTTAAAGTAATTTTCAACTTAGAGTTTTATTTTATGTCGTTCAACAACATTGGTTAATATAAAATATCTTTAGAAATTTATATTGAGCATGCACTGCAGTGAGGACATTAATTTCAGTTTCTCATCGTTAGTTTAAATTAATATCAATAAAATTTCATTTCGTTTATGTTCTTCATATAATAAAAACTATATATTTTCGTAGCAAACATATCTGTGCACCTTATTTTGACTAAAATTTACTAATACAAAAAACGTGTAGTTTCCTGAAATTCTACAGAAGTTACCGATTAGCGTTGAGGTCCGGGCTTCTATAAATGAAATCGAGTTCGAGCTAGACTGAACCAGACACAGCTGACCTACGCCATATTCAGACATGGGAAATGTCATTTAGAGGATGACCCTCCAACAACTTCGTGGTAAATGAACTGAGAAGTTATACAAACAAAACAGAGTTTATATGGGAAATATAAAGTTTCAGTGGACTGGCAGCTAAATTGTCATTGAAATTTATAGCTAAGTTGTCGGTAAAACATGTAGCTAAATTATCGTTAAAATGTATAGATAAGTTGTCAGTACAACTTGTAGCTAAATTGTCATTAAAGCTTATAGCTAAGTTATCGGTATATCTTGTAGCTAACTTGTCTTTAAAATTAACAGCTAAGTTGTCAGTAAAATTTGTAGCTAAATTGACATTAAAACTTATAGCTAAGTTGTCAGTTAAATTTGTAGGTAACTTGTCGTTAAACTCTGTAGTAAAACGGTACAAACGTTTTTTTGTTGATGTTTTTATGTCATCAGGTTACAGATAAGCACAGTATTGAGGGACACACTAATGTTAACGGAATAAAACTTTCGAACTTCGGGTGCAAATGAACCGAGGCAAATAAAATAATGACTATACTGTCACCGTACTTAAATCATGGTGTGTGTGTGTGTGTGTGTGTGTGTGTGTGTGTGTGTGCGTATGTGTGTGTGTGAAGCACTTGCAGAAAGCCATTTACAAATATTATAAGAACTGAATGTCATTCTTAAAAGACACCAGAAATCTATACAAAACTTATAAGAGTTTTAAACAAAGTACTATACAGTATTACTAACAAACAACTAGCAAAGGATGAAATACTATCTATATGCAGAACTACTAACTATTAGCTAAACCATGCAAGTAAAGAGCACGAAAAGGGACAGTACATATACAGCAAGTAAAATAACAAAAAGTATTAAAAGCACAATAAGAAAGCACATGTAAGGTAATGCTATGGAATGCGGGTTGGGACATGCCAACTGCTACTTGCCACTTGCTAGTTGCTACTTGCTATTACCAGTTATTACTTATAATTGCTATTTGTCACTTGCTATTTGCCATTTGCTAATTGTCATTTGCTACTTGCTAGTTGCTTCTTCCAATGTGTTACTTGTCACTTGCTAGTTGCTATTGGTCGCTTGCTATACTTTGATTGGATCCCTTCTGACTGTATGAAAACGAACAGGATATTGTTACGTGATTAAATGTTTTTCATAAAGAAAGTGCTTACAGTAACGACATAGTTGCTTGGTCGAAAGTACAAAATATACTGTTTATTTCCTGCTCTTTCTGTCGGTGATTGATAAACAAACCGACTTTTAAATTACAAGAAAAAAGTGGCAAGTAGCAAGTAGCAGGTAGCAAATAGCAAGTGGCATGTCCCAACCCGCATTCCATACTTGCTATTTGTCATTTGCTAGTTGTCATTTGCTACT
Organism: Cyclina sinensis; assembly: GCA_012932295.1. Classification (NCBI taxonomy): domain Eukaryota; kingdom Metazoa; phylum Mollusca; class Bivalvia; order Venerida; family Veneridae; genus Cyclina; species Cyclina sinensis. The sequence continues at coordinate 30,563,616 of JAAONU010000011.1, read as the reverse complement.
TGCAAGTTGCTTCTTCCAATTTGTTACTCGTCACTTGCTAGTTGCTATTGGTTGCTAGCTACACTTTGATCTGATCTCTTCTGACTGTATGAAAACTAACCGGATATTGTTAAATGATTAAATTATTTCGTAAAAAAAATGCTATGCAAAAATTAATCGTAACATATTTTTTTCGGATTAGACCGACTGAAAATATAGTTTATCTTTAAATGTTATCTTACATGTAATGGAAGAGGCACCTTGGTCCAAGGATAGACCACATGGTTCCTGATCCGGGATTGCGGGTTCGAATCCTATTAGAGGCGAGATTCTCTCACAATCTTCACATTCCTCCATCTGCGCGAATACTGGTATGGAACGCAGGAAGCAGTCATCGAGCGTGATGAAACTTGTATCGCAATCGATGTAAAATAAATGAGTGTAATAAACTAAATTTGTAATAGTATTGCTAGTTGCCACTTGCTATTTGCAAGTTGCTGTTTGCTAGTTGCTAGTTGCTACTTGCGTGTTGCTAGTTGCTTCTTTCCACTTGCTAGTTGCTATTGGCCGTTTTGCTTGGATCCTTTTTCACTGTATGAAAACGAACCGGATATTGTTACGTGATTTAATTATTTCATATAGAAAGTGCTTACAGTAACAACATGGTTGTTTGGTCGAAAGTACAAATTATAATATATATTTCCCGCTCTTTCTGTCGGTGACTGAGAAACAAACCGACTTTTTAAATTATAAAAAGCAAGTGGCAAGTAGCAGGTGGCAAATAGCAAGTGGCATGTCCCTACCCGCATTCAATAGTAATGCAATACATGAAATTAAACCAAAATTAAATACACATGGCAAATTTACAGGTTCCGTATCAGTCTCACAAACTCTTTTGGAAACTGTTTCAGATCTGATATTGACCCCAAGCCTAAAGGGTCGCTTAGCGTATACACTGTTCTGATCCTTGGAATTTCTACAGTTTCACTGTACCTAAAAGCATTATAAAAGTGTTGGTTTATTTTAAGATAAATAAGATCATTAACACATGGCGGTGACGTGTCATATAAACGTTAAAAGGCTTCTTTTGGCTACAGTTTTAATTCTAGATATTCACTCTCTGATAAAGTGTCAGAAATTGAAAACTACCCCCCCCCCCACCCCCAACGCCCCTCCCCCTCCCACCCTCTATCCCCTTGTTATTTAGATGCTCTTTATTTATCTAAAGGTATGTCATTCCAATTTCATCAAGAATTGTTTTTATTTGGTTCGCCCACTTTTTACATCCTTATGGCTATAGATTTTCTGCGTCCTACTTTAAAGTTTTGTAATTTCGTTAAAGGAAACAATTGTTATATAGAGATAATAATTTTAACCAATATTTTATTGTCAAGATTTTTCGTTGTATTGCAGTGACTGTCTTCCTGTATGAGCGTATCACCCACTTAAGTTTGTTGACCTTTTCACACACATTTTTAAAAAGAGATTTGAAATGTACTATTTTGTATTTCTCTCTGAAGATTTATACACCGTAATTTAATCCAACCAAGCTATCAAAAAGTCTTCATTTTTCAGTTAAAGATAATTCTAACTTGTTTATATCTATAAAATTATGTAATGCAGATACAAAATGATGAGCTTTTTTGTGTACGATACCATTGCTCGTTTCTGAATAAACTGAACTCAAAACATTTTTAAGAGCACTGCTGTTATAAAAAAGTCATACTGTATATGTCTTTCTGAATTCGAAGTTATTGCTTTTATTTGTGTTTACTGTACGACCCCGTGACGTTCAACACTGACTGTTGTGCTGCATGCGTATGTGTGAATATTTGAGGGTTCACATGAACTAAAGAACAGACAGACAAGAACTTTTATTCACTTATATGAAATACAACATGAAGGTTTGAAAACAAAGAAAGAAAGAAAGCTTGTTGAATCGAGTATTAATTTAAAGGAGTATCACATTCTTTAGAAATTTTAAAAACATATACTGGTTTCGAATCCAATTCTCCAGCTACAATGGTTCATAAAATTCTGCACAAGAAACACCATTCACAGATGAAGTTGGTAGTTTGAAGCCTAGCACAAAAATCATTTGGTATCAAATAGAGTTGTAAAGATAATGGATTTAGGTAGAAAAATCGTTGGCGGCCGTGTTATGTCGGCGACAACCGATTTTCATTTCCGAGAATCGATGTTGCCATGTTTCAAGGGAGGTTACACTTTGAAGGAATTTTTTAACAGATGTACATTTGACATTGTAAATGCATTAAATAACTTGATAGAATTTGTTGTGATAAAACTGACCCACAAGGGTGTGAGTATACAAGACTTCTGGAAGTGTTTCCAGTTTCTCTAAGTTTTTAACATTTTGATTACTTTCCGATTGATTACTTTTCGAAATGCTCTCTTCGATTCAATTCTATAATCAATTTTCATTTCAGTCCGATTTTACAACACTTGTATCAAAATATTTCCAGTTGACTACCATTTTCGTTATACTAAAACAAAACCAGGATAAACGACGGTCTTTTACTTACTGATGTAAACTTTGATAAAATAATGTAATGCATTTTCATGCGTCGTTGGTAACAAATATCGTACAAAGCATTGTAGTAAATAACTCGTTATCTCATTATTTAAGTTAATTTTGGTTTCAGTTTCATAATAATGTATATATGTGATTCCAACTAGCAAGATCAGTTATCTGGGCGGACTGTCAAATAAACAGATGTATACATGAACGAAAATCAAATTTTGAATTTGCATATGCATTATTTTCATATCATCATATCTCAACTTCTATGGTTTATGTCCCTTTCTTCTTTATTATAGCTATCACTGGATCAAGACATCCTGGATAGACAGATATATGGATGAAAAACTTTTCTTTACACTACTGTGCGTAAAATCTTTATTGTCATCTTTGATTTTGCCAAATATCTCCAGCATTTTCAAGGTTTTGCAATGTCCATACTTTCGGGATGGATAGACAGACGAACAAACATACAGATAAACAGAATATATTGTAATTTCAAGCAGTATGCATAAAACTTTTTAAACGGTTTATCATTTTACAATGTTATAAAAATGTAGCTTCGCGACATTTTGAAAGATTCAGATAACCGAATGTACAAATAAACGCCCGAATACACGAATGAAAAGAAAAAATTAAAACAGATATAAGCATAAAATTGATATCTATCATCTCACAATGTTTTATCATTTCAGCCTAAAAACTTTTCGAACTATTGCAAGATCCGGATTTCCTGGACGAAGAGACAGACAGAAAAACACACGGTCGAAGTCCAAATCTTAAAATTGTTCACTGTATTCTTTTCTTTATCTATCATCTTGTTAGTTTTATGAATGTAGCTTTTAATCCTTTTTGATTATGTTATTACATGATTCGTTTTTTTCTCAATGTGACGCACAAACAGATAGACAGATGCACTTGCGCACGCAAGACAAAATCGAAACCAACTTGCATTATTTACAATTGATACCAAGTTTCATAAATGTAGCCTCTATATTCAGATTTTGCAGACTGTTATTAAGTTGTTTAAACTTCATATTTCATAAACATTCACAAAAATAAAATCGATGTTAAAACAATCAGAAATATAACATGAAATCAGAAAACAAAACTCGTAGCTTACATATGATTTTAGTTTTACAAACTGATAATACAGATAAAAATCACACCGTCCGTAATTCCCCTATATATTTTGTATTATCAAAATTTTCTCCACAAGGTTACATAGTCCGTGTGAAGCACCCGCATTTAACATCCATCCATAAAGCTAATGACAAATTAACTCTTGTTTAATTTGTCGTCTCTCGAGTGGTTTTCTTAAAGTTTATACAATATTTGTAGTTCTATATGTATAGTGTGCTTATCGCTTTCGGTGTCTGGCGTTAACATGGTATGGAATTTAGACGTATCGCGCACCTGTCTTTTTATGGTAGGGTAGTGACTTCTGGCTGTTACCACAACAACGTTTACAAAATGGCTGAACACTAGCTGAAATTGTTCGGGTTGAAATCAGACTTAAAAGCCATTGCTACTTGGATATTATTCGGTAGGTTTGAAACACATTTTATAATTTGGGTTTCGATGTTCTAAAATCACTGGTGAATGACTTATGAAGTTGTAAATCACCACAGATTTTTGTTTTTCTTGTAAATTTGCTGGTATTTTGAAGTTTCAATCCCAATATTCTTTATTTACCAATCTCCACATACAGCGATCATTGTCTGCCAATGTAGGCCTCCACCTATTTTAGTTTATTTATCGTCGGCACTGTTGTCATTACAATCAACATGCCTTGAAATGTTGAGTTAGTTATAGTTGTGGGGAATGTAAGTGAAAACATACCATTTAAGAGACACTAACCTGAGTGTGGCTCTTTCATTTGGTAAATGGCAGCACCAGATCAAAGCCAATGGTTTGATGCCTCATATTGAAAACAGTTTGAATTGTTAGTATTTGGAGTAGGACGTTCACTTGACCCCTCCATGTTACAAGTCTTGTTAATTTCCACTGAACCACCCATGCTATTAAATGTGTCATATGAATCATGAAATAGCCTGTTACACTTTTACAATTATATATGGGTTTCCCACATACCCAACATAACATACAAAAGATTGAAAAAGTACAGGGCACTGCGGCAAGATGGGCATGTAGAAGGTGGCGTAGATCAAGTTGTGTGGGTGACATGTTAACTGACTTAGATTTAGACAGCCTTGAACATAGAAGAGAAGTTTCAGGTCTTACGTTCTTTTACAAAATACATTATAATCTTGTGTTTATTGATAAGGACATGTATCTAACACCAGTTACAAGCAGGTCACTTCAGACCAGACATAGTCACCCCTTTCAGTATTCGAGACCCTCTCCATGTACAGACTGTTTTAAGTACTCTTTCTTCCCTAGGTTAATACCAGTCTGGAACTGCCTGCCAGAGTCAACTGTTTCCATTTTCACAGTGGACTCCTTTAAACAGGCAATTAGTTCAATGTAATGTGGTACAACCCTGTACATAGTTTTAACAGGCTAGGCTTGCTACTTCCGCATGTAATTATAATCTCAGAGCAGTTTGGCCTCAAATTTTCTTTTATTGGTGTATTATAAATGATTTTTTTTTTTTTTTTTTTTTTTTTTTTTTTTTAAACCCATCTGGCTGCTAATTTGCCACCCACATGACGTAATGATCAGTCTTGATCGAAGTCATTATCGGAAGAAAGAAAATATGTTTTTTTTTTTTATTTTGTAAAATTGTTTTCCTTACTTCCAGCTGACGATCATTTAGAATGGCCACAACAATAGCCCCAGAAGGGGTTCCACCCGAAGCAGTAAATGCCAGGAGGACAGAATCTATAGACGCTCCACATATACTCAGCCTTGTTGATGATTCCACAAACTCTCTCTTTGGGAGAGTCAATGTTGTCAATATAATGTAAGGCAACATCAGCACCTTTGAAAATTTCTTAAATCACTTTATTTAAACTTATTTTTTTTTACATCAATTCAGAAGCATATTCTTGCAAATCTATCCTAGTGCCTGCTTTCTTGGTTCAAACAAGTACACATGCTGCAGATTTGGAGTTTGGTAAGTAACTGGAGACTCTGTGTAGCAGAGGTATAATACGGCACTTCTACTCCCTTGCATATTGGCTAGCTTTAGTTTATTGGTGACGTGAAAGAGTGTCCACTTTGTAATCAAAGGTACCTGAGTTCATGTGGAGTTTTCCAGGTTACATCTGGATTGGGAATTTATCATTCTACTCTATAACCACAATTGCTTTTATACAAGTACACTCAATTTTAGATGCAGTTTACTGAACGAAATTGTCTATTCTTGTTCATCTTAAGTTTAGAGTAAGTTTTATTTTAGTCATTTGCCCATCGTTTTAGTTCATTTTCAATTATATACTGGTAAGCCATTTTGTTTGGTTATTCATTATGACACTTGTTGCTCACCTCAGCTTCTGTGAAGGGGACAAAACTCTTTTTTGCCGCTACTTTTCTCCTGGAATTTATTATTGAAAGCTCAGTCAGAACCATATTTTTTCAAAATTTCCTTATACATATTGTAGTTTTATGCTTTTTAAATGCTTATCTACCTTTCTATCTGGAATATCAGCAAACTTTAAAATGCTAACTCCAGTTAAACATGCCAAGACATTAAATGGCAATCTTTTTTTAATTTTAGAGAGAAGGCAGTTCTTGCTGTTACACTGTGTAATGACAGAGACGAAATTTTAGGACATGCCGCATTCTTTGATTACCCAAACGTTCAAGATGTTGACCAGGCAGATTGGCAAACATGGTTGAACACTTACTATGATACATCAAAGTGTACTCCTCTGAACAGTCTGTTCTTACACTATTTTGTGGCAAAGAAGGAATATGCCCATGGGTGTGCTCGTGAAATTGTGAGAACAGCATTCAATGCTGTACCAGACGTCCATTTTCTGTTCCTAGCTGTGCCTGTTGGATCATTTCCAGGTAACTTCTAATTGCTGCTTAAGGAAATACAGAAATTGTAAAACATTCAAACAAAGAACAGAGGTAGTGACAGTCACTTTCTTTGTCTTTAAGTATAGCTTTATTTATGTTTCCATGTTAAAAGGATTGTTTGTTTTGATTTTGATAAAGAAACTGACTAACTTGGACACAGTTTTCTGCTTTTAAAAAAGATTGTAAATGTTGTTACCTTTTTTTTTAAATTTTAAAGAATGGATCACTGTTTTTATTGTTTATGAAGCAGATATCTGATAAATAACTCTTTTCTTTTCAGATTCTTACCTGGCAGATATATTCAAACCATTAACAACCATTGCAGATAAGTCACCAAGTGCCTGTGCAGTGTTCACCTGTAACAGGCATGAACATGTCCCTGTGGTTCATGTAAGACAGGCAAGGTAATGTTTCATATCTCTTTTAACATGGTTTTTGTTTGAGTCTCCTTGCCTTTTGTATCACTGCTCCTAGGAAGAAGAATAAATCTAGGTTTTAGGCTTTAGCTTGAGTAAATAATACAGCTGTTCCTCGGTTCAAGAGGTGGCAAGGGGAGGGGTATGCCGATGAAATACTTTGAGCCTTAGTTACTTTAAAATTAGCCTAATTAGTTTGGCGTTGATGGTTTGACCCATTTTATAGATATTTTTTTTATTTGTGTCAAACCGTTGTGACTTGGAAAAAGACGTTGCCTGTCAAAAAATTTCTCGATGTCTCTTTGACAAGTCTGATTAGTTGGACTACATCAAATATACTAGCTGAATGGTTAATGGTTACAGAGTAGACCATAATCAGGTTGCATTGACTTTGCAGACTGATCATAGTCTGCATTGGTCATGCTGGCCAAAATAATTGCAGAAGATGAAAGGAAAAAACCTTAGTTAATGTCAACAAAAAAGATTTTAACCATACTGTAACATTTGGATAATTGATGTTGACAATATGAATGTAATGCATTTAATATTTTAAAGAAAATTACACCATCTAATTAAGGCCTTCCAATGTTCATTATTTTGAATGTTTTGATGGCAAATTTCAATGAGCTTTTCTAATGATAAGTAACTTACTTTATTTAGAAATGAAGAAAATTAAAGACTGTCATTTAGAAAATTGCTCTCAACCACTGTACATGTATTTTCACCAGTTGGAATACAATATAATTGTTGTTCTCGGTTGTTTTAAAAAAGTTGGCTGCTTACATGGACTCATAATATAAGTTAAACAATTTTTTGAAATTTCAGGGTAGAAGATCATGATGATTTAACTCCGATATTCAACCGTCAGAGCGACATGTTGAAAATGACGTATGGTGATTATTTCCTGGCAGAACTGATTGAAGCACAGGATGAAAATATGCATTGTCTTGTTGCTGAAGTAAGTAAAAGATTTGTTTTGTGTTTTCTTTCTTAAGTTAGATATTTTGAGAAAAATTACAGTAAGGCTGGAGTAAGTACAGAGTTAGAAGTAAGGTTGCATGTTTCTGTCAGATATTTCTGTAAGGTTTTGCATTCAACTTTCTGTCTCAGTGATTATAATTGAAAAGGATAGAAAACTTAAACTGATATACTTCTGTAACCTGACACTGTGACACTTAGATATAAAAGCTAGCTGATAAGGAATAGATTAGGAGAGCTGTATTTTACCTCTACTTCATACACTTTCCCTCTTGCCAAAATTTGCCTTTTATTCTTCTAGTTCTGAATGTGTGTAGAATGTTCTCTGGGTGCCTGCACATCTGTGTATGGAATGTTCTCTGGGTGCCTGCACATCTCTCAATGGGATGTTCTCAGGATGCCTGAACATCTGTCTATAAGATGTTCTCAGGGTGCATGCACATCTGTCTATGAAAGGTTCTCAGTGCCTGCACATCTGTCTATGAAAGGTTCTCAGTGCTTGCACATCTGTCTATGAAATGTTCTCAGGGTGCCTGCACACCTGTCTATGAAATGTTCTTAGGGTGCCTGCACATTTGTCTATGGGATGTTCCCAGGGTGCCTGCACATTTGTCTATGGGATGTTCCCAGGGTGCCCGCACATCTGTCTATGAAATGTTCTCAGGATGCCTGCACATTTGTCTGTGGGATGTTCCCAGGGTGCATGCACATCTGTCTATAAGATGTCCACAGGGTGCCTGCACATCTGTCTATAAGATGATCCCAGGGTGCCTGCACATCTGTCTATAAGATGTTCTCAGGATGCCTGCACATCTGTCTGTAGGATGCTATCAGGGTGCCTGCACATCTGTCTGTTGGAAGCTCTCGGCATTCTGGCATGTCATGTGTCTGTGTGATGATCTCTGGGTGCCTGCACATCTGTAGGTTGGAAGCTCTCGAGGTACCTGCACTTATGACTGTGGGTTGTTCTCAGGGTGAGTGCACATGTCTTTGTGCCTGTACATATGATTGTCTGATGTTCCCTGAATGCATGCACTACTCTTTGTGGGATGTTCTCAGGGTGCCTGTACATATTCTGTAGGATGTACTCAGGATGTTTGCACAAATGTCTGTGGGATGTTTTCAGGGTGCCTGTTCATATTTCCTTGGGACAGTCTCAGAGTGCTTGCACAAATGTATATAGGATGTTCTCAGGGTGCCTGTACATATTTCTGTGGGACAGTCTCAGAGTGCTTGCACAAATGTCTATAGGATGTTCTCAGGGTGCCTGTACATATTTCCTTGGGACAGTCTCAGAGTGCTTGCACAAATGTATATAGAATGTTCTCAGGGTGCCTGTACATATTTCTGTGGGACAGTCTCAGAGTGCTTGCACAAATGTCTATAGGATGTTCTCAGGGTGCCTGTACATATTTCTGTGGGACAGTCTCAGAGTGCTTGCACAAATGTACATGTATATAGGATGTTCTCAGGGTGTTTGCACAAATGAATATAGGATGTTCTCAGGGTGCCTGTACATATTTCTGTGGGACAGTCTCAGAGTGCTTGCACAAATGTCTATAGGATGTTCTCAGGGTGCCTGTACATATTTCTGTGGGATGTTCTCAGGATGCCTGTACATATTTTTGCAGGATATGCTCTCAGAAGGCCTGCACAAGTGTCTGTGGGATGTTCTCAGGGTGCATGTACATGTTTCTATGGGACATATTCAGGGTGCTGGCACAAATGTCTATAGGATGTTCTCAGAGTGCCTGTACATATTTCTATGGGATGCTCTCAGGATGCTTGCACAAATGTTTGTGGGATGTTCTTAGGGTACCTGTGCATATTTCTGTTGGATGTTAACAGGGTGCCTGTGCAACTGTTTGTAGGATGTTCACTGAATACCTGCACATCTGTCTGCAGGATGTTGTTAGGGTGCCTGTATATATTTCTGTTGGATGTTCTCAGGGTCCTTGCACATCTACAGTCATGAAACACTTGAAATAAGCCATTGTTTAGTTTGACATTTAGGCTCCTTTTATAAGCAATTTGTGTTCATGCTTATAAATGTTTCATTTTTTTCAGGTTGGTGGCACAGCCTATGGGTTTATGAGTATCAGCAAAGATGTTAATTATGACTTGCTGAATAACTGTTTTGAGCTTGGCCCCTTTCATGGTCTGAAGAAACCCAATGATAATGATGTGACAGAGCCACCAAAGACCCCAACCCCAACCCCACCCCCTCAAGGTAATTATATGTTTTTTTTCACTAATTTTAGTTTTGCAGTGTCTGAACTGACTTACCTTTATACAATAAAAGTTCTCTGTTGCTAGTACGTTTTCTAAAGATTAGGTTGTCAAACATGAATCAGTGTGCGACTGTTTGAGTGTGGTTTTGGTACACCAGAGGTGTATAGGATGGCTTTAGAACTGTTGCCAAGGCTGACAGACTAACATCAAACTGTTTTAAATGTCACGCAGCAGTAACTAATTGTTTACTCTCCTACTTATCTATCTTTCAATCTGTTTTGAATGTTAGATCTCAGGATGGAGAGATTTGCATGAAGAAAATACATGGAAATGTAATAGTTTTGCAAGCAACACTTACTTTTGTTCTTAGGAATGCATCCTGTTAGTGTAATTTAAACTTTGGAATTTGTTTCAGAGGAGAAAAGACCATCATCTCATAGTTCATCAAAGTCTGGTAGTTCTGGAAAGGGAGAGAATACAGAGACGGACATGTCAAAGGTGGCAGATTCCGTGAAGGAGTCAGTAACTGAGTCAACACAGAAGTCAGAGGAGAAACAAGATACTGTGAACAGTAAACAATCAAGTGGAAGAAGTTCAAGAGGTTTGCTTTATTCACTTTTCATTTTGAAATGTAAATGGTCAAATTTTAAGGTTTTTTATATAGTATATTAGACCAACAGAGACAATAAAAACTGAAATTGACTCATTTTGCAAGAACTTAATTTTTTTGAAACTGGTTGTTAAGTTCAAGGTGTTGTTTTGCCATCATTTGAGTTTGCTTAAATTTAGTTTAAACTTGTTATTTTACATCAGCTGTCAAGTTATTGTGACATATTAATCCTTATGATAACTGTTCACTGTGTGACCAGCACTTGAACTAAAAGTGTGGAATGCAGAAAGTTGCTGGAAGCTCCAACTCCTGGTGAGATTAGAACCTCAAGCCACTGGGTAAAGTGTCCAGCACTCTACCACTCAACTACATTACTGCTTCTGATATATATTCTTAATAGACAGAAAAAAAACTTGTGTGAATGAAGAGATATTTCACACATTATTGACTTCCTATTTTTTCAGTGAATAGTAATGCTAGTGAGGTCAAAGTGAAACCCAGACTTAGTGATGCTCAGATGGGAGAAAGCACTGCCTCATTGCTAAGCCAAGATGGGGATCAGGTCCAGCAAGACATTGCCTCAGGAAAATCTTCACCTTTGGTGGGAATTTTGTTACAAATAAACAGTTTTAAGCTTAAACATTTTTGCACATTTGCAAGCATTCTTTGAGGATTCATAGAAGTCACTATTCATGAATTGTTTGGTTTGTTGGTGAGGTCTCAGTGTCTCCAAGGTAAGTGTTGTTTGTTCAACAGTTAATCATGGACTAATCAGAGCCATGCTGTGCATACCCATACCATGTGAAGGTATTTTTAGTGTGTCTCTGTTGAGGCATTAATTGTAGAGTGCCTTTGGAGATGAAGAGATTTTGAATACTTTCAGTGAGTCAGATATTTTTTCTCAAGGCCTGAACAAATGTTGGTTTTGTTTTTTCTTCATGTTTCAGCTTTTTACAATCACATCAGTTGATAATGAAATTTTAAAGTTTAAGTCAAAACAAAAAGTATTCTAAAATTTGTGTTCTGTTTCTTTCAGTTGGAAGAGGCTGTAGGATCTCTCAAACCGCCGACCCCACCTGTAGGGGTACAGAAGAGATTTATACCTACATACTTAGGAGAGGAAAATGCTTTCAGTATACAGCTGTTCTGTATTGATGAAAGATATGAAATGAGGTACGTATATGTACACTCAAAGATGTGCTACTCTTTAGACTTGTGATTTTGTCTGTTTTAATGTGATGTACGCCATAGAAGAGATACTAAAAGTTGTATACTTACTCAGGAGCCTAAAAGTGTAGGACATGGAGTTTACAAGATATGACAACAAGTGTTACAGTGTAATGGAAATGTGATCTAATGAATCATGACAGAATGACATAATGGTGCACTATTATTCTTTGATACCTTCTTTACTTTGGGCTTGAAATGAAAAAGATACATGTGTGATTCAACAAAAATGCAGATCAGAGTTTGAACAAAGACCAGTTCTGTCACCAATGCAGAGAACCACATTCTTACTGTTATACTGAATCAATTTAAAGGACTGATTCATTTATTTTTTGCCTGAAAAACAATTATTACTCTGAATAATGAAAAGATTACCCTGAGTTTCTTTTCCAGAAAACTGCAATAAATAGCTTGTCTTTTCTTTATTGCAGATCATCAGATTTTCTTGCTAAAGCTTTTGAACAGTTCCCTGGCAGAGATTTCTGTATTATCACTGTACCACACCTTGTACCCGAGTTCCCTCTACTGCAGAACTTTGTGGTATGTTAGCCTGTATTTTGTAAAAGGTCACTTTGATTAAGCAACCACTAAATTTAGACAGCAAAATTCTTTTCTAAACTTTTGTGTAGAGATCAAAATGTATCAGTGTTTCATGTTACCCCTATATGGCAATATTTCAGCACGAGGATAGTTCTTGTTTCACACAACCCCCTCCCCTCATTTTAAAAGGTATCATACAATGTATATCTCTATTGTGGTAAGGTCTGAAACTTCTTACATCCCTTTTTTCACCTCCTGTTTTAAATATCAGTGGAATTTGCGAATATTTCTTAACATTTTGTTTTCAGACAATCCACTTGTTTAAAATGGACACTTGGTTTATTAAAGCTGCCTGCTTTATATAAGTTATGGTGCAGAAATATTGAGTGTCTGTATGTGTATTTCTTAATAATATATTTCAATGTAACAGTTTTATTTATCTCATTTATTGCTGACATGTTTTAGAGCATTAAGCATTGCTTGTTTGGTGCATATCTTTTCAGATCTTTTTTACAGCTGTATACTAGTTTATCTAACTCACTGTGCTTTTATAGACTAGTTTATCTAACTCACTGTGCTTTTATAGACTAGTTTATCTAACTCACTGTGCTTTTATAGAAAACAAAAGAATAGAAAAAACATGCAGTGAATATTATTGGCATCTTTCAGAGAGTGACTCCAAGATGTCCCAGTACTTTACCACAAGAGTTGTATGTTTTCCATAGATGTGGATTACTGAAGTAAGTCACTCACTAATATAATTCTTTTTTTGTGTATGAATCTATGCATCTTATTTTACTTCACTATAGACAGAGTGTGAAAGTTACATCATCAAATAATCTTGTACCTGTTAGCATGCATTTTAATTCATGGTTCTATTGCAAAGGAAGTGTTTACTTACACTGTACAAAAAAATCATAATACATTTAAAAATGTAGTTATGTTATTTACAACCTTTTCAACAAACATACCTTAAAATTTGAAATTTCAGATCAGTGATTGATCATCAGAAATTACAGGTGATTTCTTAACAACCACAAAACTTTCACAGCTATTGTCCTGAATGTGTGGGTTTTTTGGATAAAGCAAAGCTTTGCTGTTCTTTTCAGAGATTTCACTGTCTGCCTAGCCCAGAAGTCAGACTATGATGGAGTGGAGAAGTTAACAAAGTCTATAGACCTTCATGAGAACCTACTGAAAGACCTTGCACAATATAACAAGGCCAGGAGGGATGATGTAATATAGTTTATATAGCATTTTTATCTCTTATTAGATCTGATGCAGAATATACATGTGTTGTGTATGATCTGCTAAAATAGTCATATTTTGTGTGTAAGATCTGCTGAAATGATCATTTGTGTATGATCTGCTAAAATAGTCATATTTTGTGTGTAAGGTCTGTTGAAATGATCATTTGTGTATGATCTGCTAAAATGGTCATTTGTGTAAGATCTGCTAAAATGATCATTTGTGTATGATCTGCTTAAATGATCATTTGTGTAAGATCTGCTAAAATGATCATTATGATCATTTATGTAAGATCTGCTGAAGTGATCATTTGTGTATGATCTGCTAAAATGGTCAGTTGTGTAAGATCTGCTAAAATGATAATTTGTGTATGATCTGCTTAAATTGTCATTTGTGTAAGATCTGCTAAAATGATCATTTATGTAAGATCTGCTGAAGTGATCATTTGTGTAAGATCTGCTAAAATGATTATTTGTGTAAGATCTGTAGGATATTAAGCAGTCATGAGAATACCAGTATATAGGGGAAGGCATATAGGTTGTCTGTGACAACTTGACTTCATGTGTCAAAAATTAGTTTGTAATTATTTTGTGTCAGTGATTCTAAGTATCATAAAATTTGTTACAGAGATTTTTGTTAGGACAGATTTTTCACATTTTGTTTTTTATCTGTTTTTAACAGGATGGTACACAGATCCAGGCATTTGTTGCTACCAGTCAGTCACAGATTGTAGCTGTGGCCATCATAAGAATTGAGGAGGTCAGTTTTGATTTAAGATTTTCATAGAAACTTTATGACATATAACTCAAAGGCACATGAATTTTACCAACAACAGTTTTCTCAAATATTCTTTGCAAAACTGAAATTTCTGAAAAAAAAAAATGTTGAAGATACAAGTATTTTAAAATGTTGTCACCTTTAATGATCCTTTGGGATTCATAGCTTTGAGATAAAACTCCAATGTTTGTAGCAATTCATACATGTATTTGTCTCACCAGAAGGAAATAAACGATGATTTTTAAGTAAACCTGACTTTAACCTGTATAATTACATTCTTTATTTTTTATGTTTTCCTGCTTTAAAAGACTTCCTTTGATGACAGTTAGCTTAAATAGATTTTAAAGTGACATTAATCCCAGTGAACAACTGCTTCCTAGATTCAGATCAATAACTTACATTCAAAGTATGGAGTATGAAAATCACTGGGGAATCTCACACCAGGTGGCTTTTGAACCATCAACCTTTGGAGGAGGAGGCTGCATGGTGCCTTACCAGATGAGCAGTGCTCTTTGAAAGCAGTTACTGATACTTTCCGGATAAAAGATGGTTGGGTCCATTTAAGTGAAATAGGGGAGTCAGGAGTTAATTCTGTTCAACTAGAACTTTAAAGTATGAAAAAATAGAGAAAAATTTTCAGAAGAAATGTAAAGAAAGTCAGAAGTAAACATGTACATGTATATTTCAGGACATAGAGTATATAAGATCTCACTACAATATAGAAGATTTCATATACTACAATCATCATAAGAGATCAGAACATGGCAGACTGCACCATTTTGCCATCAACCCTGTGTTTGCACATCTCTCCAAACACTTTCTCAAGGTTTGTACTTTTTTTGTCTGTTTGAAACTAAAATTTACAAGGGTTTTAGGATCATATATAAACTACTCCTACATTTATTGTACTAATAACTTTTACAGTTAAACTATGGTAGCAGTTTTGTTTGGTAGATTATTTGCAACCATTCTTGGTTGATTGAAGAATTTATGTCTGTTTTGACAATTTCAGGAGGTTCTGCGTATTGGCCACAAGACATGTTTGTATTATCCACTGTTTCCCACCTATACAGATAAACAGGTAAGACACAGTTAGTTTGAGTATTTCAGTTTCTGTCTGTCCTGCAAGTTTCCTGGACGACAGCACTGAGATTAACCTTTACCCTCTGTTGCTGTCAGTGAATAGTCTCTAGTGTGTTACTGTGCACCATCCGTAACCATATCTTTATAACCTCAGACTTAACAAGACATACATTTTGTATTAAATTAAAACAGCGTGTTTAAGACTTCTATTTGTCCATCACTTTTTGGGCCCATAAAAGTGCACATGACAGAAAAAAGAACAATATTGCAACTACTGGTGCAAACTGAAAAAAAAAAAAACACAAATATAAAGGCAGTTACATGATGTAAGAATTTTAAAATTATATTCCTATGAACAGAAAGCATCTAATGTATCTATATACATGTTTTCATACAGGTTGTTGAAAACTATTCTCTGATAAGTTGTTTGCGAGAGATGGTTCCAGTGCGTCACAGACGGCAAATTACATATCCGCTTGAGAACCTTGGCATAAATGCTCCGTCTGATAGGGTCCTCTGTCAACGGGAGCCATATGCACTTAACCATATCAACCGAAAACTCACTCTTGAACCAAAGGTAAATCACTTTCATACATATTATAACTACAGAATGGTTTTCATCGTTGCACCTTCTTTGGCTGAAAAAGGCAGTAAGTTTATGTTTACAAGTTACTGAACCAGTGGTCCATCAATGTAATTATTTAAAAGTTATGGTTTGAAACACTTCTTTTAGATGAGTTTTTAGGTAGAATAACTTATTTGCACCAAGAGAAAATACATTTAACAATGAAAAATTTATGGTCTTAAGTTTTAATTCGCCCATCTCAACTGAAAAAAAGGTCAAGGCCAAGAGCTAATATACAACATCTGCATGCAAAGATGTAAAATTTAAAGTGTTGACTATTTAAAATGCTTTTTCTTTTACAGCTGGTTATTTACAAAAACAATGGAAAATTGGCATTTTTTTGCTGTAGTATTCATATAGCAGAATCACACAGTTACAAGATACTTTCTCCTTGCAGGTGACAATAAATGCACGTATAGTTGTTGTTGGAGCGTCAGATGTAGGCATTGGTTTTCTAGAAGCACTTGCATACTGGTAAATTGAACTACAACTATTCACCTCTCATTCATTGTAAAAAATCAGTTTGGGAAAATCATGGAAGTGTTCAAGGCTTGTATAAAATCTGAAAGTAGTTGGTGATTCACATATTAACTTTTTTGTGTCCTGGCATTTCCAATTGATATTTTTTCTTTGATTTTGTTCTTGTAGTGGTTAATTGCATACTAAAGTTTGAATTCAAAGCTATGTAAATCAAGAACCACTCATTTAATTGTATTACTTTCTTTCAGCCCTCATTTACATTTTAACAACCTTACATTAGTTTCACCCCATGGGCTACCTGGTGAAATGTCGAAAGATGAACAACGTGATTTAATGTCCTGCACAAGCCATTGTTACAATCATGAAGATTATGCAAAAGTTGCTCTGCAAGCATCTGTCAATGTTGTGTACGGAAAAATGACAGCAATTGACAGGAAAAAGAAACTAGTTAAAGTTAGCGGAGATACGTTTGTTCCATATGATCACCTGATCCTGTGTACCGGCGAACAATACCAGGTACCCATGCCAACAGGGGCTGACGTGCAGGCAGGCGTAACAAATGCCAATTTACCAAACAGTCCAGATCGCAGATTCACTGGAGAAAAACCGAGGAATTTGTTTACAGTGAATGATGCATATGAAAGTGCTGTAGCTCTCTACTGGATTGAAAACAGCATTGTGAAAAGTCAGAGTAAGTATATGTTTTTGAGCATTCATCTTACATTTATTTTAAAATGTGGTAAATTGTAATAATAACATTGTGCCAAAACTGGATTTTCAGCTGGATTTCAGCTTTATGTAAACAAGCTATAAGGTCTCTGAGTATGGACCATTAGTGTAATTTGATAATTCCAGCAGGTGTTGTGGGAAGTGGGGACATGATGGGGTTGGGGGGGGGGGGGGCGCAGGGATGTCATCAGAATCACTTTATTTATCAATTAGGTGTGAAAAACTGATATTAAAAGGTGCAGTCAAAGACTTACTTTGGTCCAGCTGTTGTT
Organism: Cyclina sinensis; assembly: GCA_012932295.1. NCBI lineage: Eukaryota > Metazoa > Mollusca > Bivalvia > Venerida > Veneridae > Cyclina > Cyclina sinensis. Next base: position 30,545,891 of record JAAONU010000011.1, on the reverse strand, counting down.
GTTGAAAATGTATATTATGTCTGATTGGGCAAGATTTTTTTCATTTTTGATATTTGGAATTTTAGGTGAATACAAGGACAGTTGACATCAGTGGTGATTTATTGACTTCCAACTTATTGCTCATAAAATTTTCACTTTTTTTAAGCAGAAAAATCTACAAGAAGGTCATATGTGTATGTATATTTTTTTTTATAAAATTACAGAGAAAGTCATAGTGTATGGTCAAACATTAGATGCATACACATGTGTTCAGACTTTGCTGTCCATGGGCCTTCCAGGAGACAAAATATACATGGTACAGCCTCCACCCCAATATGAGGTAAGATAAACATTGTATAGCCTCCTCTCTTAGAGTAAGAAAAACATGTAACATTGTACAGCCTCCACCCTGATATGAGGCGAAATAACATTGTATAGCCTCTATCCTTTTGTCAAGTTAGATATATGATTGTTTAGCCTCTACTCTGACGTGATAGATTTATTATCGGAATGCCTCCTTACATAATAAGTTCCATAATAAAGTAAGATATAAATTGTATGACCTCTACCAGGTATGCCTTAGGTAAAATCAGACATCACATATTTCAAACATTACTGCAGTAGATGAGGGTGTCTTCTGTAGTACTTGTCAATGCCCTTTGTTTACCTAGTTTAGGAGAGAAAAAGAAGGCCAGGTTCAGTAATTTATTTAAAAGCCTTTTACTGATACATCAGACACAAGCTGGGGAGAAAAAAACATCAGTTGATCGGCAAGAAATCCCATTGAAACTATTCAGCAATGAAAAATAAACCACAAAATGGCCTTAAAACAGAAAGTGCTTTAAATATCCAAAACTGTACAATCATAAATGTTTATGAGTTATTAAGTTTTGTGGATTTCAGGGGTGGGTTGGGAATGAACTACAAAATTAAATTGTTGCTACATGTGTTAATCCCCTTGAATTTTTTAACAAACACTGAAAATATATATAAATCAATTGAAATGATTTCACAGAAAAAGATATAATTTCTTTTTTCAGTTAATGTATTTAAACCCTTAAAAAGGGCATTAAGGAAAGGTCAGGTAAGTTAAATAAAAATAACATATTGAGAAAATGGCACTTGATCAATTATTTTTAAAAGACATTAGCAGCAGACAACATCAAAGGATTTTAGAATCTAAGTCAGTTTTCTCATTAAGGCAAAGCACTTAAGATATCACTATAATTCAATAAGTATAACTTAAAAGGAAATTCATTTATACCAAGGAGTAACTTACTTAGGAAATTGTTGTTAAAGATTTTCTGATAAAAACCTGAGATGCTTTAGTTCCCTTCTTTCCTCATATTACAAAGTTTATTTTCCACTTTGAAATACAGTAAAACTCCTCAATCAAGGACAGTCACAGTTCTTGTAGAAAGTGGCTACAATTTCAGGGTGTCCTTGATAATGAATTTCTACCTTGCTTGTGGCCAGGTCATCTTAGAATACATCTAAGGTATCTTAAAAAAACCTTCTTATGGTACTGCATAGAATAACAGATAAATGCTGAGAACTCTTTAGTATTTTAATAATTTCTACTTTTTAAAATTAAAACCTATTAGCATAAAATTATATATTTTGTGTTCTATTATTGATAAAGAAATAAAACAATTTTCTTAAAGAATAATTTTAATTTCTAAATGACTACTTCACACTGTGGTCATGTCTGTATATGTGCATACTGGTAGGTGTTGAAGAATGAACTGACTACAAATGAAATTTTTATGAGTTAGAAAGTATTTCCCCATCCAGTAATATTTCTTCTCAAAACTCAACTGAAAATTGCTGGATTAACACTGCCAATCAAGTTTAAAGTCCTATTATTCATAAATTCTCAAATTTCAAACAGGCGACATAGTTTTAGATTATAGAAGAATATAAATAATACTAATGTGTCTTATATCTGATCCCCACGTACTTGTTGTTTAGAAATACATGATGTAAAAGAAGCTTTGATATTCCATTTGAATTTCTGTTTAGACTACATCAGACATTAAGTTTTTTAAATTGTCACCACCAGTTACAATAGGCTTACTGTAATAAACACAAATGTTACATGATAATCCATTGTTTGGCCACAGGCAACGTATTTTGACCGTCAACAAATTAATTAACACAAATTGTTATGTAGTTACCGTAAAGCTGTCGGATGTGTCCTAATCTAATGTCGCAAAAGAGAGGGACAATGAGTCCGTTGTTACTTTCAACAATTCCCGTAATGCTGGAATAGCAAAGTGCCTGCAATACTGGAGAACATATCTGTTGTACAACAGAGCAGAAGACATCTGTGTAAATTCGTACATAAAACCAGAGTGCCTGTATTTTCATAGTGGCCATAATGTGGGTTTTAACTGTAGGCATCACTTATGTATAGCTTAGTTATTGGAAAGTCAGTTTCTCAGAAATTTCTGGTGGCATTTCAGTATATTACATTTTAATTCCAGTGAGAGTTCACTTATAAGTTATTTTTCATTTACTAATTGATGTTAAAATACAATGTATAATTTTCCTGGCAGAGTCAACAATTCTGTATATTGCATTTGAGAGGTCAGAGCAAAATTGTACATATGGAATAAGGAAATCTAATAGTTCTTCACTTACTTCAGATACAGTTTGTTTGTTTTTTGGGGTTAAACACCAATTTCAACATATAGGTTATATCTCGGCGGTCAGTACACCTAACCGGTTTTCCTGGATAACTGACCAGTAATTGCCAATTTCTCCACAAGTGACTGACTACTGTTCCCACATGATCTACTCTGAATCAGCGGTGGTAGACAAATGAACATTAGACACAATGTCTGAGATCAGTTGTCACAGAGAAATTTTGCCCTGCCCAGGGGTCGAACCAGCGACCAATGGATTACTAATCCAGTGCTCTACCTATTGAGCTAAGCGGGTGGGCTGATTCAGATACAGTATGAGTGTTTGAAGTATTTATACTAGGGAAAATTTGTCACTTTATCATTTGAACTTGTTTATTGGTTTATTGGGGATTAATGCCAGTTCTAACAGCAAAAGTCATATCCTGGCAGTCAGTCCACCTAACCAGTGTTCCTGGGTATCCAAACAGTTTACTAACCAATTTCTCTGCAAGTGACTGACTACTTCCTCACTTGCTTCAGTGGTGAGGGACAAATGACCTATAGATGCATTGTCTGAGGTCAATTATCAAGGAGAAATTTTGCCAGCCCTGATGGGGATCAACCAGAATCATCATGTTTGACAATCCAGTGTTCTGATTAAAACTTGTTTCTATGGCCAATATTTTGTTGTGTCAGTGAATATGTAGAACTGATTGGGAGAATGATAAATCCTTTTCTCAAATGCCCCAGAGTAGCCCTTTCAGAAACTGTCTGGAAAAAATAGACTTGCTTTTGTATATTTTGTGAAATTTGTATGGAAGACTTTGAAACCTATAGTGCCAAACAGGTCATGTTAAAAGTCACAACTTAGAGTAATCTTGTTTTTTGCAGAAAAATCTACCAGCTTTTAGATTTAAAAAACTGTGGTTATTCAGATTTCTGTTTTATACAAATGTTGACAACATAATTTGTCTCATGGTTGTATAGGCCTGTAGTAGTTTACCCATACAAATAACACAGCAGAATGCCAAATCAAAAATTTGATACTTTTCATAGATATTTCTCAAATATCTCATGCATGAATCTGCTTACACTGTCTGAGTTTCCATTCACATGAAACTTCAATTTTTCTGTCATTTCACACATTTTATGCACATATGTATCCACAAATGTAGAATAACATTGTGTACATGTTTATTTCAGACAACCTGTTTCAATAATACAGTGGTTGAAGAGGCCATGTTGAAGGGAATGCAGGAATGTGGGGTGCACATGCATGTGGGTTATGTCCTAGCACAGTGGAATGATGGAGAAGATTGGTCTGAAATCAAGGCAGCCAGCTTCACTTCCAGTGATGAACCTCTCACCATAGAATGTGGTGTACGTATTTCCAGATTATATGGCATTGAAATATTTAGTTATCTGTAAGTTAGGCATGCATCAGTGCCAGTAACTAAGATATAATGGCTTCTCTTTCACATGATTGGCTCCATTATGGATGGTGTCTCAGTAGTTGTTGAATACAGCTGCAGTTAAACAGAGCTTGTATCACAATCCAGATTCAGCAAAATACAAACTGATAAATTATTAAAATTTAAATTTGTGATCAAAAGCCATTTAAAGAAAATATCTTACATGATGTTTAACTTGGTTTTAAAACTAAGACAAAACAAAGACTTGACCAAGTGTAATTTAATTGTGAAGGCACATATGGTCTAGTCTTGCACCGAGCAATTGATATGTACAGACAGAATTGTTTAAAACCTTTTAAGTTAACATCTCTCATTTTTAACACTGCACTGAAAGTTCTGTTATTTTGGTCTCTCTGACAAAAGCCTGGGAGTGGGTGTCTGTTTAGGCCTCCAATGAAGTGAAGTGAAGATCAGGCCACAATAATCAATTTAAATATTTACCAGGTAATGACGAGAGCAATTTCTGTTTCAGGCATTCTTCTCTTACTATAAGAAGAATGTTGATTTTGAGGCTTTCAAAGGTGAGTTTGCTTTGTTTGATTTTGCTGAAGATTTCTTCCACTAATTTTAAAAGTCAAAACTATCAATATGTCATGTGGTATCATATGGCACCACAGTCATGCTATAATTTGAAAATGAAAAGAACAGTTACATTTCATATCATAAGACAGGTACTTCACTGCGTTAATAGAAAAAAGCTTATAATAACATTTTTATTCCTAATTATAAATACTATTTTCATTGTACTTTGTGCAGCCAATATATATGCTGGATCTAAGGTGAAGGTCACTTTTCAGGTAAGTGTATCAAGTTCTAGAAAAAGTACCATTTTTTTTAATTACCTTATTTCAAACAATGCTTGTAAATGTACTTTACTTCCCGTAGCTATCAATGATGCGTGCCTTGTATATGATGGGAAGCTGGTGATTGATGCTTACTTTCATACTAATGATGTCTCCATACGTGGTGCTGGCTCCCTGACAAAATTCCAGAGAAAATACCATGCAGATAAATGGTCCCATGCCTGCTTTAATTCGAAAGAAGTCGGAATACATGTAAGATTATATTCACTATAACAATTATTGTTTAGATTATGCTTCTAATTACTACCTTGACTTACTTACCGTTGATTATGAACAAGTTTTACCAGCTTATATCGATCCCTTTCAGTGATTGCTTCCTGTGGTCAAACCAATACTTGTTCCACAAGTGGAGAATGTTGAAAGTCACTTGAGACTCATTCCTGGTGGGATTCAAACCAATGACCTACAGGTTTAGAGTCCTGGAAAACTGTCTTCCACAATATAACTGTGGTGACACATGACAAAACATAATCTTGTCCTTGTATGGATTTGTTTTGCTTTTGTTTTTCTGTCATTTTCCAGTTGTCAACATCAAAATGAAAATACAGGCCTTATAGTTAAAATGTTCTCTGAATGATGGATGAAGGGATACAAAAGAGGCTTTGAAAATTTGGATAACTCATACAGTGTTTCATGGTTATAATAAATAATGTCCCAGTAGAACAAATCATAAAAATCTGATGTTCAGAAATAAGATGGATGCTTCCATATTGTTAACATTTTGTGGACATTTTCTGCAGATGTACGTGAAAAGTCAAACACATATAAACAATTGAATAATTTATTAACATTTGAAAATAAAAAGAAATATGATATGTAATCCATTAAGAACAATTTGATAGAAGAAAATATGGATAAAGTTTTTTTCCGTAATATTTTTTTAAAGGGGAAGGCTTAGGGGAAAGCCACCATATAAGCATGCATCACAGTAGGTATGGAACTCAGAATAAAAAGAGTTGAATTTAATCAATGAATTTCTGATTGCTTTGGAGTTCATACTCTCTTTGCACAGTGAAGATCTTTTGGGTATTTTGATCTTCAGCACTGCTGTCTTCCAAGGTAAATATTTTATTGTCCACTCCTTGGCCATTTGCTTGTTGGTTGCTTTGATTTGGCTGCTCTGAAGAATTTTGAAGATTTCTTCCAGAGTTTATATGTGAATTTGCTGCATCGGTTACAAATGACTCATTTAGATCAACTTTATTGAGAATCATCTTTCTGAATGCACGTTTAAAGTTGCTGTTTCCATATGCATATAAAAATGGATTTACGGCAGAGTTAGCATGACTTATAACAATCGTTGCCAGTAAAAGTTCTACTGGATAGCAGTCATTGCAGCTCAATGATATTGTATTGAGAACGTGTATCGGTATCCATGATATGGCAAAAAGTATAATCACAATGGCTAGAGATTTGGCTGCCTTGATTTCTTTTTTAAATTTAGATAAAGTGTTTGACCGGCCTTGGTGAGGAGCTGCAACATTTAAAGCTTCGATCTGAGACCTTTGTTTTCGCACAATAAGGAAAATATAGAAATAAATTGCAGTAATAATTATCAAAGGAACCACAATGCAGCCAAAAAAATGAAAATAAACCACATATTCCATATCTATTACTGTAACGAAATTACACGTCCAGTTTTCATCGTGTAAGTCTTCACGATTCCAGCCAAACAAGGGAATTAATCCAAATATCATTCCTATACTCCAGACTCCAACATTTACATACAATGCCCGTTTAATATCAGCATGTTTTGTATATGCAAATGGATGTTTAATAGCGAAATATCGCTCTAATGCAACAGCTAGTAGGTTGAAAATTGACACTTGTGTGAATGCAACCACTATTGAGTTTGTGAATACACAACCAAAGAAATTGTGAGGTAATCCAAGGTAACTCAGTGCTGCTAATGGAGCAACCACTATTCCCACAAGAAAGTCCGCAAGTGCTAAACTGGCAATGAAAACATTTGTTACTGTCTGCAATTGCCGGTTCCGAAAAATGGCCAGCAGAACAAGTCCATTTCCAATGCATGACATGGCACCAATAATGGCTTCAGAACTGATGTATATTTGGCTGGTTGTATCCATCTGACACTGGGTTTCTCCTTTGTAAAATGTTTTCAAATCTTTTTCATATGATTTGTAGATTTGTCGCTTTTTCCTAGAAATAAATCCTTTTGAAATATCAGAATGTCACAGATATCAGTCTTCAGTGCAAAGTCCAGCTGTCTTCAGCTCATGGGAAAAAACCCATGTCTTTTTATAAATTTAAATCAGTTACAGTGTATATCCAGTGCTCTTATTGATTTATAAAATGGATGTCAGTTGACATTAAAATAGTTTTCTGTCTATCATTTTGAGGCTTTAGGGCAATTTTACTTGAGACTTAAACTGTTGTTTGGTAACAGTCTGACATAAAAATGTTTATTCACCAAATATCCTTACAATCAGAAGTTAATCTTGAGGTTTCTGAAACAAGAAAAATAAAAACAATGATTATGTTACGATAATGTTGACAAAAAATTAGTTTTTTGACAGAAAAGAAATTCTCCAATAAGTATTTCAGACAATTAGAAAACACAATTGTATTACTAGATTAACTGGATAGATAAAATAGCTGTACTATGAAATAGAAAAAGAAATGAAGTCATTCCAGATTCCCTATCAGGATGTGGTTATGTCATTATATTTCCTCAGATCATATTTCTAACCCATATCCTCAAGGGACAAAATCTTCCTTTCAGTTATTGTATTAAAATATCAAAATGATTTTCTTTCCTCTCATTTACAAGTATTTTTATACATGTATCTGTATAACTTCATGTTATATGATCTTTTACTACCTGTGTGCATGGTTAAATTTGTTGATTTCTAATTACTTAACCTCTCACTGATTGATGGTCATGAATATGAGCCTCTCATTGATAGATGGTCATGAATATGAGGCTCTCACTGATTGATGGTCATAAATATGAGCCTCTCATTGATAGATGGTCATGAATATGAGCCTCTCACTGATTGATGGTCATGAATATGAGCCTCTCATTGATAGATGGTCATGAATATGAGGCTCTCACTGATTGATGGTCATAAATATGAGCCTCTCATTGATAGATGGTCATGAATATGAACCTCTCACTGATTGATGGTCATGAATATGAGCCTCTCACTGATAGATGGTCATGAATATGAGCCTCTCACTGATTGATGGTCATGAATATGAGCCTCTCACTGATTGATGGTCATGAATATGAGCCTCTCACTGATTGATGGTCATGAATATGAGCCTCTCACTGATTGATGGTCATGAATATGAGCCTCTCACTGATTGATGGTCATAAATATGAGCCTCTCACTGATTGATGGTCATGAATATGAGCCTCTCACTGATTGATGGTCATGAATATGAGGCTCTCACTGATTGATGGTCATGAATATGAGCCTCTCACTGATTGATGGTCATGAATATGAGCCTCTTACTGATTGATGGTCATGAATATGAGCATTTCACTGATTGATGGTCATGAATATGAGCCTCTCACTGATTGATGGTCATGAATATGAGGCTCTCACTGATTGATGGTCATAAATATGAGCCTCTCATTGATAGATGGTCATGAATATGAGCCTCTCACTGATTGATGGTCATGAATATGAGGCTCTCACTGATTGATGGTCATGAATATGAGCCTCTCACTGATTGATGGTCATGAATATGAGCCTCTTACTGATTGATGGTCATGAATATGAGCATTTCACTGATTGATGGTCATGAATATGAGCCTCTCACTGATTGATGGTCATGAATATGAGGCTCTCACTGATTGATGGTCATAAATATGAGCCTCTCACTGATTGATGGTCATGAATTTGAGCCCCTCTACCAACTAAGACCATTATGTGCGATGCACGTATTATGATCCATATTATCTTAGATGTTATGTAATACATCATTTAAATACACATTTAAATGAACTTATTTAATTTCAAATGTAAATTCTGTTTCTGTTTATTTATCATCTGTATCAATTTCCCATGTAGAGTACAGTTATTTTACTTGTGGGGGATGGTGCAAAATGTAGAAAGCATTCCATTGGTCAGTGTATATACATGGGACCTTGATTTGGTATCTCATTAGAAAGACAATTAGGAAAGTTAGTGGAAGGGCAGGTATTTAACTTGCAACGTCTTTGATTACAAGTCCAGTGCATTACCACTGATCTGCTTCTTCCATATGTCAAGATGTAACCTTTTATCTGTCTAAGTGAGAAGCCATCTGGAGCAACCTATCATACTGTTGACCAAAGGAAGCCATTTGAAGGCTTGGTAGAGAATTAAGAGATGCTTATATTAAGATTTTATATACATGTATAAGATGTTTTCAAAATTAATGTATAAAAAATATCACAAAATGAAGTTTATGTCATTCTGGATTTCCATATCTGTTGTCAGCCTGTTGCTAAAATCAGGAATACTGTGTTGTTAGAATAGTAAAAAGGAAAACCTCTTTACAAGAACTTTGTCCATTTTCCATCCCACAAATACACAACTCAAAGCATAGAAAATACCTTTTCATTTAACATGCAGTTCATCTAACAACTGTGAGATCATAATTTTTAGCTGTTGTCTTAATTATTAAGTCAAGTCAAAACTTATGCAATGAGATCGAAATGATATGAATTTTGTTGGATAGATAATATGTCAAATTTGTGAAATCAGGTTAGAAAAAGGATGTCCTTTTTTCATTATTTTTTTTTGTCTAAATGGAACTTGAGAATATTATAAATTCTGAGTAACTTCAGAATTTCTTCACCTGTGTAAATGTTTACAATTTTCAGTCCCTGAAAAACATTCATTCTGCTAAGATGGTTGAAACATGAAAATCGTATAGTGACTGACGATGTACCCTATGTGATTAACAACTTTGTTTATCTGTGTTGATTGTATTTGTATGGCTTTAGTCAATGAGCTTCTGAGCTGGGAGGTCATCGATGTTGATTTTTAATCAGAAATTTGCAATGTACAAACATTCAGATGAGTTATCTAGTTGTCAATATTTTAGCATAGACAAACTTTGCAGCATATTTTGTTTTTGTACACTGCAGAGATTTTCCTGATGGTTTTTTTTTCTCTCTTTGACTGTTGATGACTGTCTGTCCATCTGTCTTTCTCTCTGGCTGTATGTCCTCACTTTGTACTTAGAGTGACTCAGTAAGTGTCTATTCAGAGATTTTTCCTGTTGACGGATTTTGGATGCAGTTGAAATATTTTACTGATTGAGAGTAACTGATCTTAGTACAACCACCGAAAACATGTGTTTTTGGACAGATGTCTTTTAGTCCATTAACACTAAAAAGGATCTTTTATTGGTTTTTCCTTAGAAGTCTTCTGTTCTTTATGTAACTGAAATATTTTGAGGAAAACAAAATTATGCTAGATGTGAGAGAGTGTCAGGTATAAATGTTATGACTTTTAATATATGTTTAATCTGCGGAGATGTCTCAAGATAGATTCTTTAAACCATTATTTGATAGTCCTATCACTTTCAGGCTTAAAACAAATTAGATGAATTAAAAAAAACTTCACTGATATATTATTACGCAAAATTTCTTCCAAGAAGGGAGAAAGTGCATTATTAGTTCGGAACAGCTTGTGTAAAATGATGCTTGCTTATTGTTACCCTGTAAGGATAACAAAAGTGGAGATATTTGCATATGGCTGAATCTAATTACTGTGTACTGTGAAATTCTCTATAGCCTAAACAGTGAACAGCTCATATCACTTGTATTCATTTGTTTGTATTCAAGCATATCAATTTTATGGTAAATATTTAAATAAACGCAGAGTCCTGACCAGACAGTGCTTTCAATGTTTTGCACAACACTATTGCATTTCTTCTTTGTTTTCGCAATATTTACTATGGAAGAACATCAAACACTTGAATATGAGATCAATAAATGTTTTTTTAATGAGATCAGAGTTGCACAAAAATTATGGAAATGAAAACAATTAATTCAGCAGTAGTCGAAATGTTGCTTCTTTTTTTCAAACCCGGCAAAATATGATAGCAGTGAAATTTACAGAATTAAGTAGGGTGTTATCAGTATAACCATCTGTGACAGTGCTATTTGCAGAATATATTAATACATTCGGGAGATTGTTTAGTATCAAACCATTAACGAGGTATTGATAGAGTCTTTGTTAATGTTTTGATAAAATCTCAACAGAGAGTTTAGGAAACATTTCAATAGGAGACATGTTTCATGATTTCTTGGGAATCAAGAGTTATAGAATTTTGTTGTTCAAAAATTCTCTTTGAAATAGATTGCTTTGAATAAAATAATATATATTTTTTGAAAACTCATGTAATTTATTTGAATGCTAGATTTGTAGATGTTTAACTGCAGAAAAAAAAAATGGAAAAGCTATTCTAGAAATGTAGTATTTACTAAGCTATTATTGAAATGTAGTATTTACTGCGCTATTCTAGAAATGTAGCATTTACTAAGCTATTCTAGAAATGTAGCATTTACTAAGCTATTCTAGAAATGTAGTATTTACTCAGCTATTCTAGAAATGTAGTATTTACTAAGCTATTCTAGAAATGTAGCATTTACTAAGCTATTCTAGAAATGTAGTATTTACTAAGCTATTCTAGAAATGTAGCATTTACTACGCTATTCTAGAAATGTAGTATTTACTGCGCTTTTCTAGAAATGTAGCATTTACTAAGCTATTCTAGAAATGTAGCATTTACTAAGCTATTCTAGAAATGTAGCATTTACTAAGCTATTCTAGAAATGTAGCATTTACTAAGCTATTCTAGAAATGTAGCATTTACTACACTATTCTAGAAATGTAGTATTTACTAAGCTATTCTAGAAATGTAGCATTTACTACGCTATTCTAAAATGTAGCATTTACTAAGCTATTCTGGAAATGTAGTATTTACTGCGCTATTCTAGAAATGTAGGATTTACTAAGCTATTCTAGAAATGTAGCATTTACTAAGCTATTCTAGAAATGTAGTATTTACTCAGCTATTCTAGAAATGTAGCATTTACTACGCTATTCTAGAAATGTAGTATTTACTAAGCTATTCTAGAAATGTAGTATTTACTAAGCTATTATTGAAATGTAGTATCTACTAAGCTATTCTAGAAATGTTGTTTTTACTAAGCTATTCTAGAAATGTAGCATTTACTATGCTATTCTAGAAATGTAGCATTTACTAAGCTATTCTAGAAATGTAGTATTTACTAAGCTATTCTAGAAATGTAGCATTTACTACGCTATTCTAGAAATGTAGTATTTACTATGCTATTCTAGAAATGTAGTATTTACTAAGCTATTCTAGAAATGTAGTATTTACTAAGCTATTCTAGAAATGTAGTATTTACTAAGCTATTCTAGAAATGTAGTATTTACTATGCTATTCTAGAAATGTAGTATTTACTAAGCTATTCTAGAAATGTAGTATTTACTACGCTATTCTAGAAATGTTGTACTTACTAAGCTATTCTAGAAATGTAGTATTTACTATTAGTGTACATTATTTAGTGTAATGTTGTCTAACACAGTTCAGATCTTACATATTGCACACACACAAAATGCTAATTCTAGAGTTTTAGTACAAGGTCATTTCTAGGCACAGGATATCAACAGTTAATTGTTAATTATTACATAAGCAGTCCTTTGTTTTTTTTGTTGACTGCAGTTTCATGTGTGTTGAAATAATCCCCCAGTCACATAAATTTTGAAAAACACTTTGGACATTCATGCAACCATCTTAGTTTTGTGTGTACCTCCTACTAGAGATTAGAATTGTTCTGAGCAGTGTCCAAAACCTTTCATAACTAGAAACTGGGAAGACCATCTAGAACAGGGTTAACTAGTGTATCCATGTTTTTGTCAGCACTAGTATAAGCATACAGAATACATTTAAGCTTTTAATGTATTAACTTCTCAAAATGTTTAGTCATTTAGGTGAGTAGTTTGAAACAACATCATGCCTCTGGCTTATATTTGCATTTAATTTATTAATTGGAGTAAGTCCTGCAGTGTTTAATTATCATATGATAGATTAATTGATTCAGGGTACATTTAATTACAATATTTCAAACAAAAAAAGGATCAATAACTCTTGCTGGGTTTGGAAATAGGAATATCATGTCACTCTTAATTTTCAGAAATTCATATTGAATATTTTACCATATTCAGTATTTGTTCATTATTAAAATAGTCTGTTTTGTAAATTGATGAATTTGTATTATTGTTAAGATTACAAAAGAGGTTGTTTTTATTTCTAGGGTTGCAAACTCGCCATGGTTTAATAACAGAATTGTTTCATCAGCTTGTCCTTTTCTTTATTTAAATCCTGATTTTTTTTTTTGTGTACCAGTCTATCATTCTTTAGATATTGTAAAAAATGTTAAAGATCAATGTTAATTTCATGTTAAGACGTAAAAAAAATATAATACAAAAAAAATAAATACAAAAAAAAAAAAAAAGTGGGAAAAAAACTAAGTACAGCGTTATTCCACTGTTGAGGTATTTAGAAGATGTTTTGTTTCATTTAAATATATGGCAGTTTTTCCATTAGAAAAGTGAAAACAGATTTTTAAAAAATCAAATCTGCAAAATTAAATAATACAAATACCGTTTATATCTCTAAAGAAATTTTAAGTGACTGTGACTTGCTTCTTCTAATATACATGTTTGTTGGTATAGAAAATAAAAATTAAATGTGCTTCTTTTTTATGAACTATTAGTTTGTTCTTGAAATATTATATAGGGAAATGGTTTTTAAATAAACATTTATGTCTTCTTTTTTAAAAAAAATGTACATAGAAAAATTAAATATGTTAGTCTATTCAGCTTAAGGGATTTTGTTAATCATAGAAAAGTCTGGCCAGATGGGATATGGCAGTTATTATATTTTTATTATATTTTATACAGAGAAAACTAAATATTACCTTGTACACAATCTATGGTTGTTTTTTTTTATTGATCAATCTCTGTGTTAATGTGAAAATCATTGCTCTAAACCAGACAGTTAAGATTTTTTATCCAAACATTTTCTCACAAACAGTTGTTTTTTTTTTTGATAAATAACATAATTTACAAAATCTAGTACAAGTCTGTTCTATTTCTTGCAAAAGCCACAGAATCAAGTGCTTTTATGAAACCACAGCCAAAGTTTCATTGTTAATTGCAGTTGTGGTTGTGGCCAATAACATAGAAAATGACATATATAGTTGTTTAGGAAATATATCTGTAAATTATTCATCAATAAAGCTGCAGAATTTCAATACTAATGTACATGTAATAAGTATTGAAGAAACTTTAGTTCTTAGTTTCATAAATTTACTTGGGTTTTAAAGCAGTACCTTCAAATTTGTGACCAACATTCATTTATATTTCAGTATTCAAATACAGTTTTTTAGTTTATGAAATTTTCAAATATTTTCTTGAAGTTTTATACAGAAATTTTCTCCAAAAACAATTTTGTGACATGTGACAAAGAAAAATGTTTCAGACTAGACCTCCTTGTCTTTATGTAATAGTAATTTTGGTTTGTTAATGACATTACTTTTAAATTAGATACTTATGCTAGGTTTTGTCTTAATTCCTCATAAAATTTGCCAAAAAATATGTCAGTATTTTTTGCAGAGAAAAAAATCTTGAACTGGGTAAAAAGTCTGCATGTTAATGGTTCTTCTTTTCTGAACAAGATCGAATTTGAAACTGTAATATTTACGTTCCATTTAAATATAAGGACATGCATTATATAAAAATCAAACTATATTTAAAAGGGAAAAAAAAGATAAAATAAAGTGCTGTAAAATATCCTACCTCATATGGGTTATCAATCATACATTGAAGTCATAGAAGTTTCTCTCTCATGTCCTCAATCATCAATCTATTACAGTAATGGAACACTGGAACATCGCTTAATCGCAAGTGACAATACTTGCTGTAGAGCTCTCCATAGCTCTGATTGGTTGTAATGAATTAAACAAAAACAAATAATCGAGATTTGTGTTGAAGGTGGGCATTCTCAATGGGAGAGTATCATTTACAAGTCACTGTGGATGCCGTCGTTGCTTGTAGGTCATACTTATTTATAATGAAATTAATAGTCTATCTGATGTGTCTCCATAAATCTTGTCTTTGGCCCTATTACAATGAGTTATGATGAAAAGGGACCTTTTATAGAAAACTTTAAATTGCTTGCTATATAACTGACCTTTTCTAAGAAATGCATTGTTTCTGTCTGGATAATTGGAAGAGAGGTGTTAGCAAGTCTGTTATTTAGACCTGATGGATTTTCAGGAAGTAGACATTATCATCTTTCTTTTTGTTTGAGAGAGTAATGAATTCACATAGAATATTCAGGCTCTAAAAGTTTACTACACCTAACTTTTAGAAAGAGCACTCATCTGTAAAACTATTTCATCTTTTGATTAGCAAAATACCTGTAATGACTTATTAAGTTTGTGAATTTAATTTGGTGTGCAAATGTTGCTTTCTGCTGGCCAGTTCTTTTTTTCGTTTTTTTTTCATCTTTGTTGCTTTCTTGGTAATTTCCCTTATTTGGAAAAATCTGTTTACAGTACTTTGAGGCATACACTTCAAATACACAGTGCTTCTACTTTATTCAATTTTTTCACATTATCTTAGCTTTACTATAATCTTTGTAATAAGTAAAAGATTCCAACTTTGCCAACAATAATCTTGTAAGTTTTGGAGCTGTTACCAGTGTATAATGATGTAAAGATTGTATGTCATGAAATTGGCTCTTGGTACTTGTGAGGTGTTTGTGAGCCGTTATAGAAACACCATTATAGCTCTTTCTAGACCTAACAAGCTTTGGTCTGGGTCTGTAACTCATTAACAAAAGCCAGTTGTGATGGCAAAGAGGTTAGAGGGGTAGAGCATCCAACTTCTGAACTAGAGGCCAATGGCTTGAATTCCATCCTAGGTGAGAATCTCAAATGACTTCAACTTCACATTTTTAGCACAAGTATTATAGTTACATAAAGTCAAAAAAACTTGTTTCTAAATTGATTTTGAAGTCCCAGGATCACATTCATTTTATTAACATAGATAAATAAATGTACTGATAGAATATCGATAGAACCATGCTCTATTCACACTAAAACAAGTTGACGAAATGTCTTTCTTTCATATTCAAGTCATTTTTTCATGAAAAAGTCTTTCTTATGTTTTTTGCAATGTCATTGAGAAATTACTATATTTCATAGATTTAAAGAGCAGTTAGGAATGATTTTGGTACAAATAAAGATCTTTTCTGACTGTAAGACATCTTTCTTAGTAAAACTGGAACTACCTGCGTAATTGTGATCTTGGGACTTTAAATGAATAAGAATAGGTATTTATTTTTATCAACAATAAAATTATGAAAACATTCCAACTTCAGGCTGTGGAGGTGAAGAGTGTATCAATTTTTGGGAACATCTCAAGTGCCAGATATACTTAAGAATGAACCATTGTTGAGAATATTCATTGAGAATGTAGACAATTATCTGGAGGAACAAGCCTCTGGACTCCCTCTTGCAATTTGTCCTATTCTCCTGAGGGCCTAGTAATGTCCCTTGCAAATTTTACAGAAATATAGCATTGTTGAGATATTTAATGTTCGGTTGTCATAAACTAAAGGCATAGTTTAAAATTAATGTTTTAATTATTTAAAATCTGGAACACAAGCCCTCTTTCTTTTCATGCTGTGAATGTAAAGCTTATGCTACAGATATAAGAGCAAAAACTAAATTCTATTGAATATGTATGATTGTGTTTTTTACAAATGTAAAATATTAATCAAAAGGTAATGGAACTGCATTTTAGTGTAGGATGTTTTTTGAAAGCATAAATCATTATATATGAAACATTTATGTGCTGCTGCTGACTGGTAAATCTGTTAACAGAGAATAGAAAAATGCAACAAATATCAATGGCAATTAACTTGGGAAGAATCATTTATTTTATATGAATAGGTTTTGTTCAAGGCTGTCATAAAAAAAGAAATTTCATTGGGATGAGACAAATGGCACCATTCTAAAACTACATACTGAAAATTGCATACTTAAAAGTATTCACAATCACAGCTAATCAAATTTATTTAGTTCAGCTTTACCATGACAGCTTTGTTTGTAAATTCAGTGCAATTGTATGAAAATGAATTGATGTGCTTATATAGTTACATTACTGAATCTTCAAATGAAGTTCAATATTCTGTTATGAAGCTGAATTAAAAAAATTCCAACTCTTAAATTCCATGCTTGTTGAAAAACAAGAAAATATGTAGTTGTTATCATAGATAATTATTGTAGATTTCCCAAGAAAATTGAGTTTTTTTTTTTTATTATTGTCATATTTTTTTTAAACATGTTAAATTATCTTTTTGAATCCGGATTTCACTAATTAATTTATTATTCATAGGGTTGAAATCATAATTTGTGGAGTGTGGGATAAACATGATATGACAAACATGATATGACAGGACTAACCATTTGAATTTGTTAAATCCATGAGTTTATGACATTTGTTTGTATTTTGCATTACAGCTGGCAACAGAGATGTTGAGACTGTTTGACCCTACCCTGGAACAGCAAGGGACACCTGCAGAGGAGCAGTTGAACCTAATACCTATCTACAGAAACCCTAAAATACAAGGAGCTTTCCTGCCAGGTATTTTGCAGTTGTTTGTAGAAAGAGGCAATCTGTGGAATAATTTTTGTAAAGCAAAGGCTATTTACGCTTTGCCCTAGAAATTAAATAGGCCCGTGTCAACTTTCATAGGCCAAAAAAAAGATTCAAGAGAAGAAAAAAAAGCTTGTATTTCATAAAAACTGGCTGTTGAAGACTGTTATTAATAAAGTAAGGCTAAATAGAAAAAAAATGAATTTCATAAATTGAGATTGGTTTTTAAAACAAAATTGATTATCTGAATCAAGACATTTACAGACTCATAGGGCCTACAGACTTCAAAATTTGTAGGCTGGGCCAGAAATTTATAGGCGATGGACCTGTCTTGTGGCTTATTACTCAGACTGAGAGGGAACATGTTCTTGTGTGAGAGGAATAACATTCATTACCTAGAAATATATTTTGCTTGTAGATCTATACGCTCCCTTGGCAGCTTTGTGAATACACTACCGTTACTTCACAAAGTGAACGGTAGTGAAACATTCGACCAATGCATATGAGATCTAATGAGCAAAAATGATATATAGGTTTTCTTTTGAGGCAGCTAAAAGTTTCTGCCCCTGGAAAGAAAATCATGCTTTCCTTGCTAACCTGTTGCTTTTAACATTAAGCTTCAGATTCATAATATTGTAATAAACAGGGTTGTTTTATTCTCCAAGAACTCGCAAAGGGAATTGAAGAAAACAATCTGTTTGTGAATGTCATTGACAGTTTTAATGTAACAGAGTTCAGATTATGCATGACTAATGAACTGCCTTTACTGAGAAGAAATTATGGTGTAATGTTACAAAAGTATTGATGTAGACAGAAATTAACAGAGAATTGTTCTGATCCAGTGCATCAGAGTTTATAGTGACTGTTGTAATGCATAGTCCAGATAAGTTTGTTTGCAAGACTTTTCTCTCACAAGATGAATAAGGTCTTTAACAATTGACAGGACTACCAAGTGTTTCCAGCATTCCAACAGTGTTGCCTTATTTGTCTTGGTGCTTTAGATATTTGTGTGACAGATAAAAGTTGAATTGAAAAGCAAAACTTCATTTCAAAAATGATCTTATATTTGTCTACTCAGTTGTGTTCTTTAAGGCAGACAAAAAAAGTCAGAAAAAGAATGTTAGAAATTATTTTCATTCAGCCATTGAAACACTTCTACCCTAACTGTTCTAATTGAAGTTCTACAGATACTGGAGAAAATAATGTCTTGAAACAGATAGAAGGCTTCACTTTATTTTGTATTGCATTACAGCATCATAATAGTTGTTCATTTGGTTTCCATTTGAATAAATACCTCTTACATTTTGTATGGTCTAACTACCTATTCTTATGTGTTTGAGTTACCGGTTGCCCATATGACCATTTTAGTTTTTTTAGGTTGACAAGGATTGTGTAAGATACAGGAGACACCCCTTGTTCATTCCCTTGCTCAGTGTGTAACACTTATACATGGGGCCTCAGTTTAATGTTTCAACAGAAAGATAATTAAAGGAGTGGGGAATCTAACTCATGACCCCTGGATTACAAGACCAGCCCTTTACCACTTGACCACAGATCCCCTCAAACAGTCTAACAGTCTTATATGTACTTAAAGATTTACTTTTTTGGCAGGTAACTACTATTACCTACATGTAAAGAAGCCAGGACTTGACAAACCTTTGGTTGAACAGATGGGCCAAGCCGATTATGTAAGTTACTTATATTTTGGCATTTAAGTTTGCAGTGGCATCTTCCATATACCATTACTTAAGATCACTTGTGTGTTGCTATATATATCTAACTTAATGGAACAAAATAAGGGTCAAACTGTTACAAGGCCTTGGCATATGGAAAGTTTGGTTCTTTTTATTGCAGACTTTTTTATCCATTGCGCCTACACTGTTAGGCTATGTATGTCTTTGAAAATGTAAGTCGATCAGTCTATGCAACTCTGAGAATCAAAGTTTTAACAGTCAGTGTGATCAAATAATTTAAGCTATATATAGACTGGCTGTGGGTGTTTTATGTTTGAACTAGTCTTAAGATCTTTAGACTTGAAGGATGAAGAGTTTGTTGTTATTTCAGGGGAGAGAAATCATTACTGGCACTGCAGGAGGAGACCCAGAATATTTCCGACTTCACATAAACCAATACAACAATGTGGAAACAATCACATGCTTGTCTAGAAAGGTAAGTTGTGAAATTATATCCTTTTTAAGCCATATAGAAGTGTGCTGAATACCGTTTGTGACTGAAGTCTTGCAAACTTATCTAATAACTATAGAGATATATGTGAACAAAGGTTAAGCCATTGCAGCTAAAGACAAAGACCGTATAAATAGTTGGTACACAGAAATAAACTTGTGAAACTTTGTCAGAGAATAATCTGTTTTTGCTTTTGCATACCACAGAGAAGTTCTGAGGGTAAGGCAGATTTTTTTAAGGCAATAATTCCTGAAATTTATGAATTACATTAAAGGTTGATGAACTCAGTATGTTAGAATTCCATAAAAAATGCATTTCAGCATGGTTTAAAAGACTTTTGGCACTAAGTGCACTTTCAACATAAAATCACAACATTTTGCTCTCTAGCAGTGTTTTTAAACAGATGTGATAAACCTACTTGATTGCAGCTGTCACAGTATGATTTTAGAAACTCAAAGACACTTATATAGAATAACTATATTTTCAGCCATTTTCAAACAGTAACTTGATCTGTCTGTATGGGCTGCATGAGAGATGTTTGAACAACCTGGTGTCAAGATTCAATGAAGGACTCATTAAGGATTTGTATGTGTAAGTATAAATGGGCCTCACTGTGTGAAAACTAGCTTTCAAGAATTTGTTTTTTTTGAAACAGGTTATCATTTTAAGCTATGGTCTTATCCTGACACTTAAATGAAGTTTCTTAAAGAGGGTACCAGGGACCTAGTACCTATTTTTCAAGAACAATGAATTTGGTTCAAAATGTAATCTGCTCTCTAATATAACTAAACCTATCTAAAGGGCACAAAAAAAGCAAAACAAAACCAACACAAATGTCCTCTTATATTATATTTATTACACAGCAATCAGAGATCACATTGCCTGTATTGGAGGCAAAATCTTAAATTGATTGCTTCACAAAAGGTTAAAAGGTTTTACATAACATAAGAAACATGTTTAATACAAGAGGAATGGTGTAAAACAGTGGTGAGTGACATGTTAAACATGTAGGCAATATGATCATTTTGTGATGAAACCTTTATTCATTTTAAGGTACATGTATAATATTCAAATATATTTATATGTATATCATTAGGATAATAATGCAACAGCAGTCTAAACAGAATTGAAAGAGGCTATGATAGACTTTAAAGGATATAAGCCAGGTAGACCTATATATATCAGCAAAATACAGTAAAATACAGTCAAACCTCTGCTAAATAAAGGGCACCCTGTGAAAGACGGGGGTTAAAAAGGCAGTAGTTTTATTACAGGAAACACATACCATAAGTAAAGGTCACCATCTGACTGTAAACCTTATTGTACACTATGAATTCTAAGCATAGTAAGTAAAAGAAACATGATCTGCAGTACTACACATTTTTTTTTAATTCTGTTCATCTTTTAGTTACTCTGATTTCAGCCCATACACTAAGTCTTTGTATTCAGTTTAGAGCAATATACATGTATTTTGTAAATGACAGATACTAAGAATATTCTTCTGCAAGGTAGTGGTTTTCCCCGGAGCAGCAATGGGTGATTTGGGATAGGATTCAGGTGTAAAATGTAGAGATGTATGTTGCCTGTGGTTGCTAATCAAAATACATTCTTACTACTCCTATATTATTTTTGCCTGTCAAAAAATTAGCATTGAAAAAAAAAAAACATTTCCACAATTGATGTATGGAATCAGGGCCAAGAATTTTTCTTTTTTTTTTTTTGGTTATTTGATAGTCAGGATTTTTTTTACTCAGAACTAGATTAGATATTTTTGTCAGAGTGTCTGGTTTCCCTCAGCCTGCAACATAAACATGAGATATATCTTTGTGCTGTTTTATTAATCTTCGATTTAAGGAAAGAAACTTTATATCTGTCATTGTGCTTGTCAATAGAAAACTGCAGGAAATTTCTTGCGGATGATTATTACTTTACCACAAATCATAAGAGTTTTGTTTAGAACTTTGCAAGCAATATCTTTAAATGGCGTTGTTTAGTATAATTGTACAATTATTATTATTTTTTACCGCACTAGACATTTATAATTATTTGCGTACTTGTCAGAAATATTAAAGATAGAATCTTGAATCTGCACTATTGTTCATGTGGGCAAAAAAAGATATTTATATATACGATTAACAGTCATGTGAAAATTTCTTTGTAAAACAGACTTTCATTAAATTGTCTGCAGTGTTTAGTTTAAAGCTATTCATTTTGCCATGTCTAGGAAGAAAGTTTATGGAACTTAAATTAATTTCTCCGTGTGCTCATACCATATGTGTGGAATGTGGAAAGGTATTAGAATGTAGGATTTGAACCGGTGACTTCCTGACAGGAGACAAGCACTCTATTTCTTGATAACTGCTTCTTCATCTGTAATGTTTATTGGCTTTGGTGGTATTGTTATTAATGCACTATTGCTGCTACTACTTCTTGTAAATTTTTTTATATCCTCTACAACAAAATCGGAAGGGGGATATACTGGAAATCAGTTTGTCCATTTGTCCATCTGGCCATCAGGTTTTGTTTGTCTGGGGCATTAACTCAAAAACTATTGGAGGTATCAACTTGAAACTTCATAGATGGATAGATCTCTGAGGAGAGATGCAGTGCCCAAGAACCATAACTCTTTTTTTCCTTCATTTTGGAATTATTGCCTTTTATAATTTTTCATACTTAATTTTTGTCCGGGGCATAACTAAAAAAGAATTGGCGGAATCAAGTTGAAACTTCATAGATAGATAGTTCTCATTGAGGAGAGGTGCAGTGCCCAAACACCATAACTCTTTTTCCATAATTTTGTAGTTATTGCCCTTTGAAATTTTTCATACTTAATTTTTGTCTGGGGCATTACTCAAAAGATAATGGATGTATCAACTTGAAACTTCACAGATAAATAGTTCTCATTGAGGAGAAGTGCAGTGTGCAAGAATCATAAGTCTCTTTTGCATTATTTTGGAGTTATTGCCCTTTGAAATTTTTCATACTTAATGTCTGCAGCCTAATTCAAAAAGTATTGAAGATATCTACTTGAAACTTCATTGATGGATAGATCTCATCGAAGAGAAGTGCATTGCCCAAGAACCATAACTCTTTTTGACAATTTTGGAGTTATTGCCCTTTGTAATTTTTCATACTTAATTTTAGTCCAGGGCATAAAGTAACATGTTCCCATATATTAGTACCCTACTGACAAAGCGGCGGGGTATTGGTGCCAGGACAGTGGCAATTCTGTTTATATTAAAAATGCAAGTAAATGTAATCTTGTGATTTATTTACAGATATTTCTCAGAGACTTGGGCTTTGGCCATGTATCATGACAGATTTGCCGACTTCAGAGAAGAACTGCGAGAATTACTGATAACCAAACCTGTAAGTTGTTTTCTTCATTTGAGTTCATTGTTTGCTTCACCTGTGTAACAGCTAGTTTTAGCTCTAGTGGAAAAATACAGCAGAACTTAATTGAGAATGTTTTTTCAGTCATTTGCCAGCAGTGTCAATCTGCATAACTTTTTAGGCATTTTGTTCTACAGATATTTTAAGTATACTAAATTTGAAATTAAAAACTTGGAGTTAAAGGTAGAAATGAGTTGCTCTTAATTGCTTAAACTTTCTTTGTTATAGAAAGCTGATACAAAACATTATGGATTGTAAATGTTTCATATGCATCTGTGTATATTTCAGGCTGAAGGTACAGAATCCATGGAAGAGAGGGTGAGAAACCTTGTGGATCCTGAAATGCCAGTAAGTGCCTTTTCAGCAACATAAGTTTGCTTCATCTAAGCTTTTCCACTTTTAATGATCACTCATTAAAATCGAGGTTTATGACTGATTGTTATGGGGCAAGCGTACATTTTTATGATATGCTGCCTAAAAGGAGATTCCTTTAGAAACTTAACAAATAACATGCTACGTACCACACCCGAAAGTAGTGACCATTTAACATCATGAAAATAGAAATTGAAATAAACAGGAATACATTCTCATTTATTTCATTTGATAAAATTGCAGTTGTCAGATGGTCAAAGAGGTGAACTGCTGCAGCTGTACAAGTCTACTGGAGCGAAGCGTGCAGTCGAGGCACGCCTTCTCAACTTCCTGTCATACAACTATTACCACTTACCCATGTTTGCCAAGCCAGGCATGGTCTAATCTACCATTAGAATTAATGAGTGGTATAATAAGGGATATAAAAGTGACTGTCAGTGGCATTTTCATAAGGGTTTTATTCTCTACATGTGAAAGGTGAAACAAAAAAGAACCATTTGAACTGTTTCACCAATTCTGTTGAATATATATTTACATAACGACTTTCAAATGCTGCTACTCAAGTGATGATTAAATATAATTCTGTGTTGTTGGAGACATCATGAGCTTGTTTACATGTACACATGTTTATACTGAAAGTGTGTCTGCAGAATTAAAGTTGTAATCAAGGACTTGAGCAAGGTTAACCCTTAACCTGCTGGAACCGAAAGGGATTAGCCTTTGCCACCAGTATAGAGCCAGGCCAGCTTGCACATCCGTGCAGTCTGACCAGGCTCTATACTGTTGGTAGCTCCATTTTTGTATTTTGATATTGAAATCCCTTGAACTTTGAATGGACTGTTCCAAATTCAAAGCTGGGCAGATCCATTACAAAGTTTCAGCATGTTCAGGGTTAAATTCTGCATATGTTGGAATGATTGGGTGGTCATGTTATACTTACCTGGAACAGACAATTCTGTTATTTTTGTTATTTGTCACCGTTCTTTTTCTCTTGTTGGGTAAAGACACTTTTTTGTATATTTGAATGTTTTCATTACCTAAAATTTGTATGTGCTAACATTGTAGTGAATTTCAATAGGCCATTTAAACATAACTTCCTTTAAATGTGAGATTAAACTAGGACATTATACATGAAATATGTGTGGATTACATTTCCAATATTGCTGTACTGAACATACTGTATGCCTGTATTTAGTGATGAAAGAACAAAGAGACAAACTAAAATACATCTGTGTAGCAAAGAGATGTTATATTCTTATAAACAATATTTGAAATCAACATGTATTTCTTTTTTCTGACCATTCACAAAAGAAAAAGTGCATGCAAACTACCTTTTTACTGTTACCTTGAGCCTTGTTCTAAATTATTTGCATTTTATTTGTTCTACATTATCATTGTATAATGCTTTATTTAAAGTTTAAGAATTTCACATTATTATTTTCTACAATAAGAAGGTTATTTAGCTTATATTACTGTGATAGTGTACAAGTTTATCAAAGATCAAGTGAACATGTTTGTTTATTCTGAGCAAATTAAATAATTTTTTTCAATCATGTTTTATTGTTGTTTTTTGTGTAAGATTTTCTGTCTTGGAATTCCTAGGATTAACTTCACTGGAGATGACATTACTATTTGCAATCAGCAAATATAACACATGATTAACTTACTTTGTAAGAATTGTTTGAAGAGCAAGAGAGCCATACTCCTGGTTCAGATATCCCTGGTTCAAATCCACAACTGGTCATATTCTCCAGTGACTACACCTCATTCCAATCTTTTAGCAAGAGTACTAGTATTTTAATCCATGATGGAAATATGCTCCAAGAACTTCCATCTAAATTTAAGACAGATTATCAGACAGTACTTGCAATCAGGGCACATAACTCTTGTCATACTCATTTTTAAGTCGACTCAGAAACCTTTTATTTGATTTCTCTTATTTTAAGGGTTGCTTCCCTTGCTTCTGAAGATAATATTTGCAAAAAGATATATCCTCTAGTCAATTCAATTTATCCACCAAACTTTAGAAGATGTCATTTGTGATCAAGAGTCGGAACTATTTATACTTTCAAGTCGCTTCCAAATTATTTTACTTCCACATGCAATCAAGTGAGAAAACAACATCCTTAAACACTTTCAAGTCAGTTTGTGTTATCTTTCTTACTCCTGTCAACATTTGCAACCAGAGAAGAAAACCATGCACTTAAATTGTTAAAGTCAGTTCTAGTTATCTCTTTCAACCCTGAAGACGCCATTTATAACACAGGGGACAACCTCACATGCTTTCCTCCCTTGCTTTCCAAGGGGACACATTCCTTACTCCAACATACCCCAAAAGATGCCATTTATAATCATCGCATCTGAAAAAGAAAAAATGGTCAAGAATAAAAATACAAAAATGATAAAACGAGGAAATGTTGAATGAATGTAAGGATGAATGAAATGATTTTTTTAAGAAAACGAATGAATCCATCAACTAAACATATAAGTTTGCGGAACTCTATGTATTTCTAAGCATACTGTTTTCTTTTGTTTATCAACATTTCTCCTTGATAATTGATCTCGGACAATGCGTCTATAGGTCATTTGTCCCTCGCCTCAGCAGCAGGTGAGAAAGTAGTCAGTCACTTGCAGAGAAATTGGTTAGTAAACTGGTTTGATGGATACCCAGGAACACTGGTTAGGTGGATTGACCGCCGGGATATGACCTTAGCTGTTAAAACTGGCGTAAAACCCCAATAAAACCAAACCAAACTTGTTTATCATACATTCCGCAGTATTTCGCTATGGCTAAATAACGTTTAAATACTGTTTCACATCCAATCAACACTTTTAAGCAATGCCAAGTCAGATCAATCAATCAAAGAAACAGAAATGTTCAGAGTTCTTATGCTCCCCGAAGTGAGAGCATATAGTCGCCGCTTTGTTTGTCCATATGTCTGTATGTCCGTCCGTCTGCATTTTCTTGTCTGGGACATAACTCTGAAACTACAAGAAGAATCAACAAGAAACTTTGTAGGTAGATAGATCTTATTGAGTGTAAGTGCAGTGCATAAGAACCATAACTCTGCATTGCCTAATTTTTGAGTTATTGCCCTTTGTTCATTTTTACACTTTGAACTTTGTCTGGGACATAACTCTAAAACTACAGGATCAACAAGAAACTTTGTACGTAGACAGATCTCATTGAGTAGAAGTGCAATGCAGACAAACCATAACTCTGCCTTGCCTAGTTTTTGAGTTATTGCCCTTTTATCATTTTTACACTTGGAACTTTGTCAAGGACATAACTCTACAACTACAAGAGGTACCAACAAGAAACCTTGTAGGTATATAGATCTCATTGAGTAGAAGAGCAGTGCATTTTAACGATAACTCTGCCTTGTCTAAGTTCGGAGTTATTGCCCTTTTTTCATTTTTTATACTTTGAACTTTGTCCGGGGCATAACTCTGAAACTACAAGAGGTATCAACAAGAAACTTTGTAGGTAGATTGATCTTATTAAGTAGAAGTGCAGTGCATAAAATCTACTACTCTCCACTTCATAACTTTTGAGTTACTACCCTTTATAATTTTTCTTACTTGCAGTGCACAAGAACCATACCTCTTTGCTTCATTATTTTGGAATTACTGTCCTTTGTTAATTTTCATACTTTTTATTGTCCATAATTATCATACTTGTTTTTTAATATGTTTCATATGTACATTTTCATTCTGTATTATATGTTTTAATACTTCCTCTCTCATTTGATGTCATGAGGCTTTTGGCAGTAGATTATTTGGCAGTTGTCATGGATTCACAATGTGCCAGATATCTTCAGTGTAAATGTAAGTAACCTTTTTAGCTCACCTGGCACAAAGTGCCAGAGTGAGCTTTTGTCATACCCCAATGTCCGGTGTGCATCGTCAACAATTTCACTCAAACGACATCTCCTCTGAAACCACTGGGCCAAATTCAATGAAACTTGCATAGGATATTCCTTGCATGAAGCTCTTCCAAAGTTGTTCAAAGAATTCAATTCCATGCAGAACTCTGGTTGCCATGGCAAAAAAAGAAAAACTTTAAAAATCTTCTTCTTAAAAACCACAAGGCCTGGAGCTTAGATATTTGGTATGTAGCATCGTCTAGTAGACTTCTACCAAGATTGTTCAAATCATGGCCCCTGGGTCAAAATTGGCTTTGCCCAAGGGGTCACATGTTTTACATAAAATATATAGGAAATTCTTTAAAAATCTTGTCAGAAACTGCAAAGCCTGGAGCTGAGATATTTGGTATGAGGCATCACCTAGTGGACCTCTACAAAGATTGTTCAAATTATGACCCTGGGGTTAGAACTGACCCCGCCTGGGGCTTACCTGATTTACATAGAGTTATATAGGGAAAACTTTAAAAATCTTCTTGTCAGAAACCGCAGGGCATGGAGCTTAGATATTTGGTGTTGAGCATTGTCTAGTAGACCTCTACCAAGATTGTTCAAATCATGGCCCCTGGGTCAAAATTCGCTTCGTCCAAGGGGTCACATGTTATACATAAAGTTATATAGGAAAATATTTAATAATCTTCTTGTCAGAAACCGCAAGGCCTGGAGCTGAGATATTTGGTATGAGCCATCATCTAGTGGACCTCTACAAAGATTGTTCAAATTATGACCCTGGGGTCAGAACTGACCCTGCCAAGGGCTTACTTGATTTACATAGAGTTATATATGGAAAACTTAAAAAATTTTCTTGTAAGAAACTACAAGGCATGGAGCTTAGATATTTGTTGTTGAGCATTGTCTAGTAGACCTCTACCAAGATTGTTCAAATCATGGCCCCTGGGTCAAAACTGGCCCCGCCCAAGGAGTCACATGTTTTACATAAAGTTATATAGCAAAAAACTTTAAAAATCTTCTTGTCACAAACTGCAAGGCCTGGAGCATAGATATTTGGTAGTATGCACTGTGACCATCAGTCATCCCCCCTCCCCTGGGGGGTCACTCCCCCTCCCCCGGCCCCAATTATTTTTCCTCATTTTTTAAGTTTTTCGGTATGGCAATAAAATTTGGACCATTTGTACAGTTTTCAAGATGATTTCAAAAGCATTATTCCTTGAACTATATTTTTGACCTACTGACCTACTTTTTGTTTTTTAGCTACAGCAATGAAATTTGGACCATGTGCACAGTTTTGCGTTTCGATTTCAAAAATGTAATTGCATGACCTATATTTTTGACCTACTGACCTACTTTTGTTGTTGGAGCTTTGGCAATGAAATTTGGACCATGTGTACAGTTTTTTGTTCTGATTTTAAAAATGTCAAAGCATGACCTATATTTTTAACCTACTGACCTACTTTTTTGTTTTAAAGCTACGGTAATGAAATTTGGACTGTGTGTACAGCTTTTCGTTCCGATTTCAAAAATGTCGTCTCATGACCTATATTTTGACCTACTGACTTACTTTTTGTTTTTGGAGCTATGGCAATGAAATTGCATAGGTCCATTTCTGTGATATGCATCATTATATTCTTAAAAATTTCTTTAATCTTTGAATCCAGGTGAGCGCTTTAGGGCCATTGGCCTTCTTGTTAAAAAAATTGTCACCAGCATACTTCAGTGACCATGACACTGTCTGGATAGGACTGCCACTGTCTGAGCTGATAGAAAAATAAAGAATAAAATGGTAACTGTCTTACATTCTTCATTGCATATTTAAACAGTTTTAACCTTTTTCTGCAACTACCAATAACATAATATCTTTATGCTGAATTTGGCAAAGACTTTATGGACACACTATTCTGTGTTCAAAACCTATTCAGGGAGCATCACCCGGTTCGATGTTTGTATCACATAGCAATTTTTCTCCTTTTGCTTTTTCGTTCCATAAACATTCCATGTACTAGTTGCCTCAGTAAAATCAAGTAAACCTTCTTCACATCTGAAAAACACAGTTAAGAAAAGTCAAATGAATGAATGAATGAAAACCTGATTTATTGAATGACTGATTGACTGATTGATTGATTGATTGATTGATTGACTGACTGACTGACTGACTGACTGACTGACTGACTGACTGACTGAATGAATGAAGAGATTTTTAAGATTAAACAATTTAACGAATGAAACAATCAACCAAGCATACAATTTTGCGGAACTCTGTATTCCTAAGCAATTTTCCTTTTGCTTTTCGTTCGTAAAAAATGTATGAGTATTTCTTTACAGCTAAATAATGTTAAAACCGACTGTTTCACATTAAGCAACACCAAGTCCGGTAAATACAAGGACTGCTTCTAATGAATATAGATGCATATCAAGTAATTTATTTGATCAGCTATTTGCTTATGTCAGTGCAAAACTTTGTTTTCTTTAGTTTTTCAGCAGTTGCCGTTTCTTAAAAAGTCCAGTCGTGTTACTGTCTTAGAACTGGGCTATAGTCACCATTGCATGGAATGATTATATGTGACTGAAAATAATTATGAACGGGAATATGAATAAAACATCCATGCATGTGAAAGTCGAATGGATGAATTAAAACAATTTTAAGGTCAATCAACGAATAAGTTAACGAATGAATGAACGAATCAGTCAAACATTGAATATTTTTCCAGTTCTATTTTGTCACGGCTTTTCGTTCCATAAAAATTGTATGGTGTATTGGTCTACGGCCAAAGTTCTTTGAAAACACCATTTCACATCCTATCAGATCTTCTGGGAAGGAAGGCATTTGAGTGGTGTAAAACCCGGAAAAGTCCCGGAAAACCCGGAAAACAAGATCGATTTTCCGGAAATCATTTCTGACGTTCTGATTAAAAAAGTAAAAAAGATAAATGACTGAAAATACTATATTTGCTTTATTTACCCTTCAATAACAAACATTTGTAAAAATAATCTTGATTTATTGACGTAAAGTAAGTTTAATTTGATAAAGAAATATCCCGATTCTACGGAAAACCAAGGGAAAAAAACTTGATTTTCCGGAAATAATGTTAGATGCTCTTAGTAAAAATTTAGTAAAGATAGATTAAAGAAAATACTATATATGTTGAAACTGCCTTTCAATGTCAATCATTTGTGAAATTAAGCTTGATTTAATGACGTTAAGTAAGTTTAATTTGATAAAGAAATAGCCCGATTCTAAAGAAAAACCGGGAAGAAATTATTAGTTTAAATTACCTTTCTATAAACTAATAAATTTTATAACTTAAATTTTACGTAAGCAAATATAATTATTTACATTATGTAAAAGCTGAGAGTCTCTAGTTAATATTAATACAATTTTTATTATTTCAGCTTACGCATTTAGGAATTTATGGTCCTTTCCATGATTTCCGGGTTTTCTTGTATTTATGGCAACGGTAATGCTATTTTCAGGAGCTTTATAACTTAAATTCCCTGTAAACAAATATAATTATTTACACATATGTAAAAGCTGAAAGTCTTTAGTTTATATAGATACCAAATTTTTGACTCTAGCACACGTATTGAGGCACTTACAGCCTTTTCTATGATTTCCGGAAAATTGCTATATTTTTTCCGGGTTTTTCCGGGTTTTACACTTCGCCTCTGAGTTACGGAGTTAACTTATCATGATTAGAAATTAGTAAGATCATAAACCCCTGATTGCAAATGTATTTTAGTAAGGGAGGTAACCGAAGCTGACATAGAAGTAGCGTTTCGGGAGTAAGGACGGTAACACTGACTGTTTTG
This sequence comes from Cyclina sinensis, assembly GCA_012932295.1. Classification (NCBI taxonomy): domain Eukaryota; kingdom Metazoa; phylum Mollusca; class Bivalvia; order Venerida; family Veneridae; genus Cyclina; species Cyclina sinensis. Next base: position 30,514,588 of record JAAONU010000011.1, on the reverse strand, counting down.
TCATCTCCTTCATAAGTAAGGAGGTATTCTAAATTGACTTATTCTGTTTCAGTTTAGGTCACCTCCCTCATGTCTGCAGAAGAAGCAAACAAAACTTTTCCTTATTTGATGTCAGTAATGATCATATAGGACAAAATTCTCGAGTTTGTTTTCTGAGCTAGAACTGAAAACAAAAGGACAGGCTGATACGAAAATATTTATGGCAGTGATGTCTAGCCACTTTGATATAATAAATCTTCTTTCGTTTCATTCAGGAAAAGCCACATTGACACTTCTTAACATCTTGTGTTATGATTTTTGGTGAGGAAAATTGACCAGTTACACTTTTCCTGTATATAACAACAGTTCTACGTGTGTGTCTCAAGTACTCAAAATTTAACATTCTACACATGAACCGAACAGATAGCAAAATTTCAAATCAAGATACTGGAGGACTGTTTTTGGAAATTATAGGCAAAGATAAGTTGCAAGTATGAGTATCAGAGTCTCATTTACGAGCCGGTCGGGAACCCATTTTCATTTAGACGTTTCTAATGTGTCCTAAAGGATATTTCCATTCAGAAGTATATATCATATCAATATCGTGAAGTGGAAAGAAAACCTGGACTAAAAGAATCATGATCTTAAGAAACGGATGTAAGAGGAAATAACGGGAATACGTCGAATATGGAATTAAGCCGTTTTTTAATTCTTTATGAATCGTACACATGACAAACACTGAGAGTAAAATAAATTCATCGACAGCAGATGTAAGTTTATAACTCCGCTAGAATTACATGTCTCTTGGTACTTTAGAGTGACATTTTTGATACTCATGACTTTATCTTGTTTGTCAAAATCGGACCAGACACAAAACAACATTTAACGCAAAGAACTAAGGATTCTGTATAGTTAGTAGTCTGGAAACTGACGAGATGATGAATAGAGTATGTCAGTAATTACAATTGTCTACAACCAGACTGAATAGAAATTTAACTTCGGATGTTTTCTCTTTACTACCAATAAAACTTTCGCAGGAAAGAACGGGTTACTTAGTCAATTTATGTGAATATTAGAGTTACTCTTACTTCTTCAATACAGTTAATAAATCTATCGACTGAAGCCAGGTTGCATGATTTTTTTTTACAAAAGTTGCATATGTTTCGTACTCAAACTTCTTACTCTCTTTGCAGAAATATATTATAGTGTAATAATGAATTCCTCGAAATTTTTTCACAAGGTGGTGAGCATTTTTCTGCATAAAAACAGTATACCCCAGTGCCTCATAAAAAAAGTTTCTTAGGTCTTTGCTCAATGACACTGAAAAGGCTTTGTATTGATATTTTCTGAAGGACCAGCTCGATCAGCATTGATTCGGTGATCCCATTGGCTAAAGCATATTTTTGTCAACAATATTTTAACATGTATATCTTGGCATATTCTATACATCGGCCTGTTTAAAGTAGAAGTCATCATTTTGCTTATTATAACAAGCATATCGAACATCAGAACGGAAGCAGTTACTCTGCTAGATGCACTGTTTCTTGTCATGTTATCAGAAATTCGAGAAAGAATAAATAATACTTTTGATCAAACAATAATAGAAAAGAAAGTTTGCCCTAACCAACTGTATTGAACTGACAGCCTTTGAATTTCCAACCCGAAAATTTCATAAGCTTGCATAAGTTTTGTTTACAGTGACAAAAAATCATCCTTCAGCTGAAATCAATTCATGTTGGCGAATATCGCATCTTTTTCTGAACATTTTTTTGTCTTTTAATTGCATGCTCCAAAATGACGGAAGAATTTGTAGGCGGGTAGTAATTCCTGAAAACTCGAATAGGTTGGCCTAGGGCCTCTTGGATAGTTGCGGCTTATAAGCTGAGTGTATTAAGGGTGTTTTTTTTGACGTTCATCTATGGAATACATGTACGCTACAAAAGAATGAAACCGACAAGTTCGAATTAAGTAGAGAGAGAGAAAGAGAGAGAGAGAGAGAGAGAGAGAGAGAGAGAGAGAGAGAGAGATTTGAGTTTGCTGAAGATACAGAGATGTGCAGATATGACTGAAGCCATTTGACGGAGTATGAATATTATACTATAGTTATAAATATAATTATCATGTGCTGAGATGCTTATTAAACTTTTTCAAATCAGCCAAAGGTAAGTCTCACAAGCACAATTTTTTTTTTTTTTTCTGTTTTTTTTTCCACAAATAAAAACAATAGATAAAAACGTCAAAGAGCTAAACTACAAAAAGACATTTCCGTTTTCTTTCCTTTGAGGCTCATTATCTGGTCAAAGAGGACATATGGTAATATTCATAAATGTAAGTTAT